>SJYV01038424.1:901404-990800 GCA_006410875.1 Neotragus pygmaeus | reverse complement strand
TTCTAGCCTGATCCTTTCAGTCTCTAGATCGGGTCCTTCCCTGAGGGTTCTACTGAAGTCATCATCTTTCTTTTCCTCTGGCTATCCTGTACTCCATTTTCTTGTGTTCTGTGTCAGACTAGGAAAGCGGGGTCATTCATTTCACAAAAATCCAGTGGGAAAGGAATCATTTGAGATATCTCCTGCTTTGAGGAAGGGTGGGACAGAGAGTCAATGTGCATGGGCTGTGAGAGCTCATGTGCAAGGACTGTGTACACATCCATGGAGCCCTTGTCCTCTGTGTCAGAGAGAGGGGCCGTTTCCCCCACTTCCAGGTCCTCGTCTGTGGCCGGCATGATGCAGCTGTGGCTTCTGTCCAGCTGTCCCTCTGCCCCAGGCAGCAGGATGTTTGAATTCTTTCCTGTTTCCTTTCATGCCCACTCTGGGGAGCTTGCTCGGTGGAAGCTGACAGCTCAGCTTTTTTGGTGTGTGGGTTGTTTTCTTCCTTACTGAACCTTGTTTGCATAACTTCTTAGGGAGTCTATATAAGGTAAGGGCAGCTTCAGCCCGACTCTGGGGCAATTTCCTGCTGTCTCCTTCCCCCTTTCTTTTGTCTTGCTCTGAACTTCAGTGTTGGGTGGAAATTATGAAATGGTTACTTCTCTCTCTCTTTTTTCTTTCTATTGACCAGTAGATGTTTTGTTGGGTGCCTGCTATGTGCTTGGCACTGGAGATGTGACACGAATTGGACAGGTATGGAGGCAGCTAAAAATATCAAAGGACATGCCCCCAACCTTTTGCTTAGGTTCCATAGGGAGTTTACTAGGCTATTTTGGTGGTGAGGCAGGTTTTTTTTTTTTTTTTGCTTGTTTGTATTTCTAGTTATTCTACACCTCATATGTATTTTGTGTGTAGTGAAAAAAATTGCTCAAAACATTTGCAAAAGTGTGAGAGAGTCACCCTGCTTGGCTCATGGCAGCGTCTCCGTCTCCTTGGGGTTTTGTCCTCTGGCCAGTGCCAGCTGTGGGAAGAGGCAGAGGGGAAGACAGGTCTTTGGGGAGGAAGATGAGGGCCCTGGATCAATGTGGATCCTATGTCAAGGTCGCCATGGCGAGAATATTGAGTGTAACGAGTCAGACTCTGCCCCTCAGTGATTCCGAACCTTAGATTTCCAGTGTGGCTGGGAAGGTGTGGAGGAGGGCAGGGAGTCTTCGAGAGCTTGGTGGGGATTGTGTGCCGTTCGTAGTTTTTGGGAAGATTTTTAGAGCAGCTCATCCCTGAGGCCTTGGTGATTCCAGAGACACCTGACCTCCCTTTTTTCTTCACTCTTCCCATGCCCTCTGTGGTCACGTCTCTCTCTTTGTATCACTCCATGTCCTTCATATCCCCTTGCAGGATCGAGGAGGGAGATAGAGGAGGGAGGGGGAGGGGGAGGAAGGGGCTCTAGAGGAGAGAGCACCTAGTGACCACTGCTGGCGTTTCTGAGCACAGTTCTGCCAGGCAGCGTCCCAAGAACTTTACATGCAGTGACTTTATGCTGCAGATTAATGTACTTAATATGTGACGGCGAGAAGCCTTGAAAAGAGGAACAGGACTTTGAACCAAGTAGGCCCTGTCTGGGGTCTCTAGGTCCTGGGGGTCCTTAGGGCTGTGGGATTGGCTGGTACAGGAGATGTTTCATGCTGATAACCCATCCTTGACCTGTGATGAGGCTACACAGACCAATGAAAGGGTCAAATTCTTTTGAGAGGGGACATCTATTAACACCCTATAAGGACCATCTCTTCATGGACAAGACTCTTCCTGGGTGGGAAGGGGAGGGTGTCCACAGCCCTGAATTGAGGCCACCACAGTGAGGGCCCGAAGGCATTGCCCAGAGGGCATTGACGGTACTCGGGGACGGGGGTCCTGACTTTGTTTTGTCATTGGTTGATGGCTTCCCTGAGGTGGGGCTCTATGTGGTTTTGTGATGCATTTGGGAATCCTTGTTAGTGATGGCTTATGTCAGTAGACGTGCAGAGGTCACAGAAAAGCTCTGTTACTAGTGCCGTGATTCAGCGCCCCTTTTCTAGAGACCACTCTTCTTTGTCTTGGGCTGTGGGATTCGAGGGGAGGGAGAGTCGCTTGGGGACAGTCCCGGTGGTCTTTGACGGTGAGATGCTCAAGGAACCATGCCTCAAATTCTATAAATTACAACATTGAGAAGACAGACCATACAGGAAGCTCCTTTATATGATCACTTCCTTAAAATNAACTGGTACAGGGCTTCCTTAGAGGTGATGAAAATATTCTGAACTGTTCTAAAATCTGTGGTGTTGCTTGCTCATATCTGAGAATATACAAAAAGCCATTGCATCCTAAAAAACAAGAAACACACACACACAAAAATCTGCCGAGTGCAGTGTGGTGTCCTGGATTGGATCCAGGACAAACTGGTGAAATCTAGAAAAACTGGTGAAATCGGAATGAAGTCTGGGGTTTAGTTTGTAGTCATGTCCCAGTGTTGGCTTCCTGGCTGTGATAAACATACCACGGTAACTTAAGATGTTCACAGTTGTCAAAATGGCCGTGGTGTACGTGGGAACTCTTGGTGCTGTCTCTTGCAACTTTCCTCTAAATCCACAACTATCCCCAAATAAAACTTCTGTTAAAAAGTAATAATAGGAGAGAACTCCTATCATTCCATTATTACGGCCGGTTTTTCCTTCTCTCCTCCCAGTCCTGTGGCTGAGCACACTCCCCTCTGCATTGCTGCAGTGACAGCCTATGAATCACACCTAATCAGCTTCTTTTTCCTAACATAACGTAATTACATAAATTATGTGTCTGTAGAGTCTTTGTAACTAACGTTTTTCTGGCTGCCGGCTATCCGGTTTCACAAGTGTACTGTGAGAGATTGAAAATCCCCTTGGTGTTGGCCTCTTGAGTTGCTTCCCATTATTATTGTTTTAAATAATACGTTCCAACCAACATTTTAATACGTGCAGCTCCTTCCCGCCCTACACTGAATAGTTTCTTTAGCGCGCCCTTTCAGGAGGGGGAGTGTTCCGGAGTTAACAGGGGTGAGAATTCCTTTAAAAAGGAATAGGCTAGGACTTCCCTGGTGGTCCAGTGGTTAAGACTCTTCATTTCCAATGCAGGGGGCACAGGTTCAATTCCTGGCCAGAGAACTAAGTTCCCACATGTGCTGGTGTGGCCAAAAATAAATAAAATGAAATTTTAAAATATTCGAGCCCCAAATTAAAAAATACCTGTATATTGCACATTTTAAAAAAAAGGTATAGGCTGTCAAATTGCCTTCTAAAGGGCTAGCACTATGCCTGGGATGTGGTAAATGTTCCATAAATGTCATTCACTTCCTACCCTAATCAGCATTACCAGCGAATACTGCAGCTGGCACCCTGTCCAGCCCTGGCACCCTTTCTTTGGGCAGCCGCCTACTCAACCCCTCGGGCTGTTTTTCTCCTGGATAGTTGGAGGCTTTAATGGTTAACCAGCTTTCAAGGGTCTCCTTTGTGGCAACAGAATGGAAAATGCAGAAGAATGCTTGTCCATGGTCAGAGGTCTCCTGCTGGACTCCACCATCCACGCTTAGCCCTCTCATCAGCCAGCCGGGCATGGCTGGAACCCCTGTTTCCTTTCCATTTTTAAGACTGTGGTAAAATGGAATAACATAAGATCTTAGCCCTTTTAGTGTGCTGTTCAGTGGTATGACACACATTTAGTGTTGGGCAGTCACCGCCATTGTTCAAAAATTCCAAAACTTTTAAAATCACCCCCAAAGGAAACTCTGTCCCTAGTAGCAGTCTGCAGAGCTCCTGTTACATCTAAAACTCTTCTCAGTTTGGTGAAATGGGTAAGAGTGGTTTGGGGAAATATGATTCTTTGGTGGAAAGACTTCAGTTGGGAGTATTGGTTATAATTCATTTGTTTGTAAACTCTAACATATTGCAGCAAAATGGGAATTGCTTAGCTCTCTGAACTAGGAATTGCAGGGCTTGCCAGCTTGCAGTGTGGCTGGATCCAGAGCTGAAGCCGTAGCTTCTTTTCTTTTCTCTTTCCTCTTTCCTCTGTGTGTGTGGTCCCAGGTGGCCTCTGTGCAGCAGGAGAAATGGTCCAGGCCTGGTGGCTGTTCTGGGTCTTGATCCCAGGGGAAGAGCGAGTCCTCCTCCCTTAGTGTCAATCATTCCCTTAAAGTGATCCAGTTGGCCCAGCTGAGGCCACGTGCTTGTCCTGTGGGGCCGGGAGGTGTGGAGCCTCATGACTGACAGCTCCAAACTGATTCCAGTTGTTAAAAGAAAAGGATGCTGGTATATGAAGAGCATAGCGGATGCTTGCTTGATCTTGAACTGCAGGTGCAATGTAATATTTTGACCATTGCCTTTTGCATTTCCCGCCTCTTCATTTTAAAAGGTTTATTACCTGAAGCTGTTACAAGACCTCACATTTATACTACAGTTGTAAATACAGCCATTTATGTTACAAAGGGTTGATTTTACTGGTGTAATGCTATCTTCTGACAGTCACTAAATCATGCTGATGTTGGCAAGTCAGTTTTCCCCTTTGCTTAGTGGGGACTCAGAGCAGATGTTCTTTAAGGGGTCTCCAGATGGCCATTCTGGATTCCTTGTCTTGGGGACAGGATCACATCCCCAGCTGCCTTTTTTCACCATTTTCATGTGAAGAATAAATGGATTGAGTTTTAATTTAAGATTATTCCTAGCCTTTTTTTTTTTTTTTTGGTAATAATAAAAATACTCCACATCCTTATACTTTGTATGAAACATTCAGTTCAGTTCAGTCCCTCAGTCATGTCCGACTCTTTGAGACCCCATGGACTGCAGCATGCCAGGCTTCCCTGTCTGTAGAGAATGTAAATGAATGTTGTTGTTCAGTTGATAAGTCGAGTCCGACTCTTTGCAACCCCATGAACTGTAGCCCACCAGGCTCCTCTGTCCATGGGATTCTCCAGGTAAGAATATTGGAGTAGGTTGCCGTTTCCTTCTCCAGAGGACCTTCCTGACACAGGGATCGAAACTATCTCCTGCATTGGCAGGTGAATTCTTTACCACTGCACCACCAGGGAAATCCATAAATGAATGTAGAGCCACGGAAATCAAGAAGCATGGGTCTTTATGCCACCTGCCTGCTCATGGGCAAGTCTCTCTCCCTTCCTGGGCCTCAGTTTCCTCATTTAAAAATAAGTTGGATTGGGACTTCCCTGGCAGTTGACTTTGCCTTCCAGGGCAGAAGGTGTTGGTTCAGTCCTTGATTGGAGAGCTGAGATCCCACATGCCTCCTGGCCAAAACACCAAAACAGAAACAATCTTGTAACAAATACAATAAAGACTTTAAAAATGATCCACATCAAAAAAATTTTTTTTTCTTAAAAAAAAAAAAAAAAAGAATTGGATGAGTTGACATGCTGTGTCCTATTCTGTTTGTATATATTCTGAAATTGTTTCATTTGTTTAGGGGGTGCTTTGTTTATCACAGTGTGTTACTTTTAAAGGAGGCTTTTGCTTTGTCAGTAGAAGAGACAGTGTGCAGTGCAGTGGTCTGGGGGTGTAGCCTTTGGAGCCAGATGGAGTGAGCTCAGGTTTCAGCCCTGCGATTCAGTGTGCAACCCCGGGCAAGTTGCTCTCCTCTGGGCCTGAGGTCCGAAGCAGGGCTGGTACAGTATCTGCCCCCTGGGGTTGTTGTGGGGATTGAATGAGCGACTATCAGGAAACGCAATTAGAACAGTGTCTGGTAGCATCCTGGGAGTGCAGTTGCGATTACTCCCAGCTTTCCTGGTTTGACACCACTGTGATACACAGCTTTCTAGTTTCCCTGGGGGCTGACAGGTCCACATGCTGAGTCCCCCTGACCTGGGGCATGAATCTTGCTTTTGAACCATCCTGCCTAACTATCTTACAAATGGCTTAGACCAAAGTCACATCCGTCAGCAACACGGGAAGTTTCCAGCCTCACTCACCCTTGCTGGTGCTGACTTCAAAACAATTCAAACCTCACCTGGGGCCTGTGCCAAGGTGCATCAGCTAGGAGAGTAACCCTAAGCATAGCCCTGAGCAATAAGACTTGCATCAAGCCATGGCTAACAAGCAGCCGGCCTGGGGCTGGAGCCCCAAGGAGTCAAAAGTCAGGAGGTTTAATGGCGGGTCCCTAGTCTGTGTTCAGAGCCAGGCTGAGATGCTGAGCTGCCTCTGAGGCTGGTGGAGAACAGGACGAGGCCAGCAAAGCTGGGGGCAGCAGCGGGGTGCCAGACTGGGCCATGATGGCACCCAGACTTGGGCCTGGAATGCGCTGACAGGGTGCATGGCTGCCTCGTCACAGCCGTCGTCTGCTGCACAGAAATGCCTGGCTGGTGCCTGCGACACAGCACCCAGCCCATTGTCCCGGCGCCGCTGCGGGGTGAGAAGGACATGCAGCGGGCCCGCCAGAGACCAGCCCGCGCCAGGCCAGGCTGTCTCGATTTAGAAACAGACTCGGTCGATGGAGCATTGTGCTGGCCTTGCAGAAGCTCTGTACTCACGTGGTCCTTTTATCTCTTTTTTTATTTTTGAACATCATATGAATGCTCACGGAACCAATTACCTGGAGGTACATCTCGGCTTTCAGCTCTGGGAAGAGAACAGCAGGGAGTATTTCCTCTAAGGGGAAGTGGAGGTGGGAAGGACGGGCCTGTCAGTGACTGCGTGGAGCCATCAGGTTAACGTGTATCCTGAAGGCTTCTGAACCCCAGGAGCAAGGGCAGTTTACATGCTGGACCTGTCCACCCATAGGGCCAGGACCAGATGTCCTAACTCTCTTCCAGGGGGTCATGTTTGTGTACAAGTGTGGTAGTTATGTTAATAACAAGAGTTTTACTGTGCCCTTGCCTTATGCCTGGCACTTTGAAGGACTTTCCACATACTGAAATTATTTCTTCTTCACAAGGCCAGTTCTGCCATCATCTGCATTTTATAAATGAGGAATCTGAGGACCGGGGAAGTTGGGGAATTTGCTCAAGGTCCCCTGTGCTTGCAGACTGGCCAGGCACCCTGACTCTGTCACTTCAGCCCACTACACGTCTCCCAAAGTCCTCTAGCACCAAGAAGAATGTTCTGAGGCCAACATACCTTTTGGAAACTACTCTTATAGACTCCCATGACACATTAAAGGCTCTGAGAAGATCTTCAGGAAACAAACATCTTACATTTATTTTTAAAAATACTGACCTGGTTCTCAATCTTCTTTGATGTTAGAGCTTTTTTTTTGAAACTGGAAACTGAACATCATTTCACAGTGTTTCTTTCTTTTTTAAATACTGCTGTGTCAAATGGAAGAGATCATGGGCCTAACGGGAGTGAGATCCAAGTTGATATTCCAGCTTTACTAACCTTTCGCCCTAATGAAAGTGAAAGTCACTCAGTTATGTCCGACTCTTTGCGATTCCATGGACTGTAACACTCCACAGAATTCTCTAGGCCAGAATACTAGAGTGGGTAGCCTTTCCCTTCTCCAGGGGATCTTCCCAACACAGGGATTGAACCCAGGTCTCCTGCATTNACTCAGTTATGTCCGACTCTTTGCGATTCCATGGACTGTAACACTCCACAGAATTCTCTAGGCCAGAATACTAGAGTGGGTAGCCTTTCCCTTCTCCAGGGGATCTTCCCAACACAGGGATTGAACCCAGGTCTCCTGCATTGCAGGCGGATTCTTTACCAGCTAAGCCACAAGGGAAGCCCCTTCCCCCTAGGACCTCAGGCAAGTAACTTTATCTTTAGAAGCTGTTCTCACTTAAAGAGAATATAGATTCTCACAGAGCTGTTGGAAGGATGAAAGAAAAGCAAAGTGAAAAGGTTTCTCCTTTTAGTGACTGATGAACTCCTATTCATCCTTCACAACCCTGATTTTTTATCCCATTCTCCTACCAGCCTCAATCAGCATTAACTGCTCCTGTGTTTGTACTGTAGCTCAGATTCCTTGAATTATAATTAAGTGGCCCTAGAAAGTAATCTTGAGGGCAGGGACCATGGCTGCTTTATTTGCATTTCTCGTACCTAGAAAAGTACTAAAACATGCTAAAATGTGAAGAAATAGATCTGTTCACGTAGGCTCTAATTTGTGCCTTATTCTTATTCTAGGACAAAAGCTAGTAAATGTTCAAAAACTGCTCTTCGGGCTGAATTAAGCTATGAAAGCCATTTACACTCAGGGAAGGGCTTGAGGGTGGATTGGAATTTCCACAGGCTCCTCTTGTGTTTCAGGGGAAAGCAGAGGTGAGAGCTGTTTGGATCAGCGGGGAGAACCCCTGTACCTCCGTGTCGGGAGGTTTACGGGGCTGCTGCCCCCGCTTGCAGAGCATCAGCGCTGCACGCCGGCTTAGTTGCCTCATCCCTCTTTGAAAGGACTGTTTCTATGGGGAGCTTTATGCTTCTTCAAGCCTGTGGTTTGGCTGTTTATTCTTCTCAGAACCAGAAAGGGCTTTTTGTGCTCATGTGTTTCACCTGGGCCTGGACTCACGCAAGGGGGCTTTCCAGTGATCGAATCCTGTATTGAAAACATAGGGACTTGCCTGGTGGTTCAGTGGCTAAGACTCCATGTTGCCAATGCAAGGGGCGTGGGTTTGATCCTTGGTTGGGAAACTAGATCCTATATGCCACAACCAAGATCTGGCACAACCATACATACATACATATATATATATATAAACACACAGACAGACACAAACACTAAAGTCCCAAGCTACCTGTGAATGGTGGTGCCGGGATCCTGTGTGGAGGGGCAGGTGCCATTATGTGTCCAACGTACAGATGAGGAAACTGAGGCTTGGAGGGGTGCCGCCTCAAGCCAAGGATGAGTGTCAAGACAGAAGCTAGATGATGGGGCTCAGAGGCCATTTTAGTCGTGGGGAGGTCAGTGGGGAACGTGGTTCTATGCTCTTGCTCCCAAGAGGTTAAAAGCTCATGGGAGAAAGAGGAAGATGCCCACACCCTGAGCCTGGCATGTAAATGCAAGTTGCTTTCACAAGTTGAGAGCTCTGCCAGCTCTCAACGGGTTTAGTGACAGGCTGGGTGCCCGTCACTAAAACCCTAGATGGGTCCCAGCCCTGGGCCAGCCGGCCTTGGTGTGGTGCCTGCCTGCCGCCACTCCCCACCCCTGCAGTGGTCGGCCTCCTGATGTCCACACAGTGGTTCCTGACACTCACAGCAGACGGTTTCCACGGACTGGGGTCATCAGACTAGAGCCGTGCAGGTCTTTACTGAAGGAGCCCAAGTGCTGAGTCCAGACAGGTCCCCACGTGTGACCTGCACACCCAGTGGTGCTGTTGAGAAGGCTGCCTGTGCCCTCGGCCTCGGAGCCTTTCAGATCTTCCCTCCCTCAGTCTCTTGCCTTGCGGGACCACTCCTACCTCTGTCCTTCTCTTGCCGCAGTTTATCCCCGGCACCCTGCCTTTTGAGAGTCCCTCCTAGAACAAGCTCCAGGCTCTCTGTTCTTTCCCCTGTGGTGGTTTATCCCCAGGTGGAGAAGAAACGGTTAGGACAAAATTAAGGACTCCTAGTGGCTCAGATGGTAAAGCCTCTGTCTACAATGCGGGAGACCCGGGTTCAATCCTTGGGTCGGGAAGATCCCCTGGAGAAGGAAATGGCAACCCACTCCAGTACTCTTGCCTGGAAAATCCCATGGATGGAAGAGTGTGGTAGGCTATAGTCCATGGGGTCGCAAAGAGTTGGACACGACTGAGCGACTTCACTTTGCTTCACTTCAAGTGATGGTTAGTCACACAGCTAAGTCTGCTTATTCCCCTGGAGCCCCGGGTGGGTGATATGTGTTATTACAAAACATTGCAAAGGTGCAGGGTGTGTCCTTTCATGTAACATTTCATAAGTGTTTTTGGTTTTCGTAATTTTAATGGCTGAATTCTATTCTGTTCGGTGGACGTGGGATTGTGTGCGTGTGTGTGTGTGGTTTTCATCCTCCTGATGAAGACCTTGGTGTGGAGTTAGACATGGGTTTGGGCCTCAGCCCCACCCCATGATGTGTGTGGCCTTGTGCCAGCTGTTTCGCTTCCCCGAGCTTCAGCTTCCTCTGAAAATTGGGGATGATGATATCTAATTCATAGAATTGTAAAAATTAAATACTGTGTATCCTAAGTCCCTGCCATGTAGGAACTGTTCAATGTAGGTGCTATTTACTTATTTATTCAACTTTTGTTGGAAAGTGGAAGCAGTCTGATATTTACTGACTGTGAACACCTGTGAGTATACATGTTGTCATTTTTTAAAAATTCTGTTGAATTTTTCCTTTGGGAAAAATTCCCAAAAGTGAGTATTGCTGAGGAGCAAGAAATACTAACCACTTTTTATGGTTGAGCAATATTCCATTGCATGTATGTACTACATCTTCTTTATGCATGCATCTGTTAATGGACATTTATATTGTTCCCATGTGCTGGCTATTGTGTAAATGGTGCTGCAATGAACATTGGGGTACATTTGTCATTTTGAACTATGGTTTTCTCAAGCAGTTATACTCCAAGTTAAAAAAAAAGAAAGAAATGTTAGCTACAGCTTCAACCAGGCAGAAATTGAAGTCCTAAACTGGATTAATATTTCTTGTCAGTTGATTGATGGCAGGGGCTATTTGGAGGTGTGGATTAAGAAGGATTTTGAGGTTAAGTCTGGACTCAGTGGGAAAAGTGCCATGACTGATTTGTGATATCTGCCGTGGGTGCCAGAGGAGAGAGTGGAGCTTGTCTGTCCCTTCTTTTTTATATATATATTTATTTATCTGGCTGCGTTGGCTCCTACTTGCTGCACTTGGGGTCTTGTTGTGTCATGCAGATCTTTCATTGCAGTGCTTGGGTTTCGTTGCCCTATGGCATGCAGGATTTTAGTTCCCCAGCCAGGGATTGAACTCATGCCCCCTGCACTGGGCCACCAGGGAAGCCCCCAATTCCCACATTCTTACCACCCTTGATCTGGATGGAGCCTTGTCAGAAACCAGGCGAAGTGGAGTCGGGGCTCTTGTAAATATCCATGGTCAGTCCTGGACAGTTACCTTGGGTCCACTCGGAATGCCACCACATCCTCCTCTGTTGTCCTTTGTCCCCTCCTGAGTGACATGGGGTCATGTCATTCCTGACCTGTGACAATGATGCAGGTGCCTTCGTTCCCAAATTCTGTCAATCATTGGATCATACCCTTTCAACCTACTTGTTTTTCCCTTGTCTTTGATGACTCATGCCAGTTACAGGAATCTTTTCTTTTTTAGTAAATGTACCCCACTAGAAGGACTNATGCAGGTGCCTTCGTTCCCAAATTCTGTCAATCATTGGATCATACCCTTTCAGCCTACTTGTTTTTCCCTTGTCTTTGATGACTCATGCCAGTTACAGGAATCTTTTCTTTTTTAGTAAATGTACCCCACTAGAAGGACTTTTAAAACCTTGGTCTCTGAGACTCTGTAGAATAGCTGTAGGAGGGAAGGTGTAGGGGGCCCAGGAGGGGTTGGCAGGTTTGAAGCTGTGCATTTTCATCTGGCCCGTGTTCCTTGGAGGGTTCCTTTTCTCTTAGCAAGATGCGGGCTGCTGGGGACCAATTGCTTTTCTTCAGCATGCCAGGGTCTTTGGTTTATAATTAAATTTCGCCCACTTGGGGAAAAGATACATTATTATGGCCAGCATGTGTCCCATCCACCCTCTGCCCCATTTCACTGCCTACACACACTGCCCCACCTCACACAGGTGGCAGGGGAGGTTCCATCCCCCCCATTTTTGCAAAAGTTTGGGATGGGCCTGAAGCCAGCACACAACTTTCTTTCTGAAAGTCATACTCAAATCCCAAAGTTGACATTTCTGTGCTGGTTTCTCTCACTACTCCTTGGATTCTGGTGTCCACGGTGGAACTTTGTCCCATGGGCTCTGGAGGCCCAGGTGCAAATCCGAGGATGGCTGGTGGGGAAAGAGATGGCAGACCCACCAGCCAGACCGCTTCTTTCATGGAGATGGAGACCAGGGCCTAGAGCCATTGACTGCTTCCTGCAGGGCTTTTTAGAGTCCTCCTGGTTCTTTTTCTCTGCTCTGAGACTGTCAGAGGGACCTGTTAGTATCAGATTTTGACTTCCCAGGGCCTCAGAGAGTGTCTGGCATATAGTAGATGTTCAGTAGGCAGCTGTTAATTGGAAGAACAGTTTGCATTAACTCTCGTTATCTTAGGATATGATGAAGGTCACCTCTCCTCCCTGGCGCCACCTTGTAGAAATGGGCATTGCTGGCATCACAGACTTAACTCACTTTTTCTCCCCAGACTTTCCCAGCGCCTGTGTTCTCTGTGTAGGGTAGCAACTCATCGTGGTCCTTATGTTCTGGGTAGAAGACCAGACACACTCCTACCCCCATGGACCTCCTCTCTGTCTTCCCATGGCTGATTATGTCCCCAGCTTTTGAATGAGCAGCTGGACTTGCTAGCTTCCTTCTGCAAGGGTGAAGAGAGCCTGTGTCTCTCTAGCTTATTCTGAGAAATTCCCCAGACTTCCCTTCATTAAAAAGTAAACAGTGAGGATGGAGAAGTTAGTGTGGGTGAGGGAAAGAGAACTTAGCCTCACCCTATACATTTGCTCCTGAGAAGGCAATGGCACCCTACTCCAGTACTCTTGCCTGGAAAATCCCATGGATGGAGGAGCCTGGTAGGCTGCAGTCCGTGGGGTCGCTAAGAGTCAACACAACTGAGTGACTTCACTTTCACTTTTCACTTTCATGCCTTGGAGAAGGACATGGCAACCCACTCCAGTGTTCTTGCCTGGAGAATCCCAGGGATTGGGGAGCCTGGTGGGCTGCCATCTATGGGGTTACACAGAGTCGGGCACGACTGAAGTGACTTAGCAGCAGCAGCAGCAGCAACAACATACATTTGCTCTGAGCATTTCAGAAAACTTCTTTAGAGCTCACAGACTGCCCTAACAATCTTGAGAATGAAGAAAATTCATGATCTTGTGAAATATTACCTGATCATTCTTGAGCACTTGCTCTGCGCTAGGCACACTCATCAGATCCTTACAGGATGTAGGTCCTCTTACTGTCCCCACCTGAGAGAGGAAACTGAGGGTCAGGCGGGTAAGTTTCTGGGGAGGGTCAGGCTGCTGGAAATGTACATGGGCAGCCGTCTCAGTATGCGGCCCAGGCCACTCCCAGTACCTTTTAGGACCAAAGCAGGGGCTTAAACCCTGGCAGTTGAGGGCCATTTAAAACCGAGATGATTTGGGGACTTCTCCGGCAGTCCAGTGGCTAAGATTCCACCCTCCCGATGCAGGGGGCTGGGTTCAATCACTGGCCGGGGAACTAGATCCCACATACAACTAAGAGCTTGCATGCCGCAGCTAAAGAACCCACGTGCTGCAAAGAAGATCCAAAGATCCCGACTGCTGCAACTAAGACCCAACACAGCCAAATAAATAGTATTTTTAAAGTAATAAAAGTGAGATGATTTAAAACCAAGGATGGGAAACTATAATATGCACTTTTTAGACCAGCCTTGCAAATCGATTCTTGACTGTGTATAGAGCACCACTTCCTAATCCTTGTCCTTCTCTAGAGTTGCCCTCCTTGGAAGCAGACCAATGTCCATCCTGTCTTTGAAGCATGAGCTTAAATGCTCTTGAGAAACATCCCGGGGACAGAATGTGTCCTGAATTTGCTCAGTGTGTGTCTCCAAGCCATCTAGGAGTCCTGGTTAGCTGGATGAGACGTCTTCCTTTGAGAAGCCCTGCCCTGGCAGAAAAGGGAGAGACCCTGTCTGCAGGCTGTCAGCCAGGGACACCAAGTTCCCAGACATGACAAAGGTCTTTCTAGAACTCTAGGTGACAGTGCCCCCAGGCCAGCCCGTGTTGCTTTGAAGTCCTTGGCATGTGGCTCCGGCATCCTGAAGGATGTGATGGCTGCTGGCATGGGAGGGGTGCACAGCCCACCGGGTAGTATGTTGGGGCGAGAGGGCCTGTGCCCGGGGCCCCAATGTGATGCTGCTGTGTTCCCTGGGACGAATCACTCCCCCTCTCTGGGTCTTTTCCTTGCTGCTGCTGCTAAGTCGTTTCAGTCGTGTCTGACTCTGTGCGACCCCATAGACGGCAGCCCACCAGGNAGATTACCTGTGGCAAATAACATGCCCAAGGTCAGAGAGATAGTTATTGATACTCAGAAAGATGACCCAAGAGTCTCTGGAGCATAGACACCTAATTTCCTATCTGGGTGATGCTACTTCTGCTTATTTTAACTCAGATATTAAATTTAACTAACTCAATACCTGAGTCACTTTCTCCTACTTTAGAGTCTATCATTAGTTTTCTATAGACAAAAGATAATTAAGCAAATGAAAGTTTTCTGTCTATATAAATGATTACATTACAGATTTTCAGTTTTAATACAATGTGATTTTTTTTCTCCTACTTTAAAAAAAAATTATATTTTTCAAAATTGCATTCTTTTGTGTTCCACAGTATAGATCATGGGTCCCCAAACTCGAGGATCTAATGCTTGATGCTTTGGGGTAGAGATGATATAATATTAATAGAAATAAAGTATACAATAAATATAATGCACTTGAATCATCCCCAAAACATGCTCCCAACCCTGCTCCATGGAAAAGTTGTGTCCACAGAGCTGGTCCCTGGTGCCACAATGGTTGAGATCTGCTGGATAGAGACCATGTTGGTTTAAATACATTCACTGAATGAAAAAATTGCCCATAGTTGATCCATGGCATTCTTTTTTTTAATTTTTTTTACTCNGAAAGTGAAGTCGCTCAGTCGTGTCCAACTGTTAGCGACCCCATGGACTGCAGCCTACCAGGCTCCTCCGCCCATGGGCTTTTCCAAGCAAGAGTACTGGAGTGGGGTGCCATTGCCTTCTCCGGGGTCTTTTCCTTATTCTCTATCATGTAAGGGGGTGAATGTCAGCGTGTCAAAGGCTCTTTCAGCTAAATACCCCCTCACCCTGACTTTCTTTGGTTAACCAAGGTATACATAGAGGAAAACACATATATCTTAGGTGTACAGTTTGATGAATTTAAAATTTGGAATTTTTGTACACACCCGTGAAACTACTGCCCAGATCAATACATGGATCCAGCCAGCACTCACCCACTCCTGCCCCAGAAGGCTCTCCTCCCCCCGAGCCAGATCAGCTCTAATATTTTATGATTAATGTGTCTGCTTGACAGCCCATTATTCTTTTATTTATTTTTAACTTTTTATTTTATATTGAAGGAATAGCCAATTAACAACGTTGTGATAGTTTCAGGTGCACGGCAAAGGGACTAAACCATACATATTTTATTATTTATTCATTCAGCTGCTCAGGTCTTAGTTGCAGCTCACGAGATCTTAAGTCACAATACTCGAACTCTTAGCTGTGGCATGTGGGGTCTAGTTTCCTGACCAGGGAATGAACCCAGGTCCCCTGAATTGGGAGTGTATAGTCTTAGCCCCTGGACCACCAGGGAAGTTCCTGAGCACGTTATTACTTCAGGCTCTTTCCTGTTCTCTCTGGGTCAGGACTGCCACTGGCCATGTGTGGCCGCAGGGCACGTGAAGCCTGGCTTGCCACGCTGCTGTGTGCTGAGTGCGCTGGCTTTTTGAGATGCAGTATGGAGAACAAAATTACTTGCTTCAGTGTGGCTTCTAGCAAATTTACGAGTCCCTGTGTGTTAGCGTTGCTCTGAGCCGCGCTGGTCTCCTTTCTGCGAGGACTTGCGCCCTGCAGCTTGCAGCCTTCGTGTGGCCTGCCTCTTCTCCGGAAGGTGTTGGTGGCACCTGGAGGGTGCCAGGGACTGTGGGTGAGAGTCCAGGCTGTGTGCATGGCGGGGCGGGGGTGGGGCTGCTTTCTGTAGATGTGTTCTTTGTGGTTTTCAGTGTGGGCGAGTCCTTGCAGGCCCCTCAGGTCGTGGGCTTTGCTCCTACATTGAGGTCTGGCTGTCCACAGAATCATTTTTGCTGTTTCTGCCTGTTTTTGAAAGCTGACATTTAAGCCCACTCCCCAGAGGTGGTGGCGCCTCCCTTGCCATGTTGAATGCCTGCTCTGTGAGGACCCTGGAAGGAACGGAGGTGGAGCAATGTACAGTCATTTGGGGTTGGTTTAGATTGACTCAGACCTTTGGGGGACTTTCTGCGGAGTCCACACCCTGATGGGATCTCACCTTTTTGAAGCCTCTGCCCTCCACAAAGTCCACCCCAACATCCTGTGGTGGGGGAGCCCCTCCAGGCTGGCCAGGACCACCTCTATGTGGCCGGCCACTTCCTGTCTGCCCTCCGGAGGGAGGGGGCTGATTCCAGTAGTAGGGATGGATGAGGCTGCTTGTTTCTGTACTTTCGTTCGAAAGAATCAGTTTTGGCAAATGTGTCAAAAAATTTTGGTTTTAAGCATGTCTCAAATTCTCAAATGTATAGAGTTTGAGTTTTATTTTTGCAGTTTGAGACATAGATTTTTTTAAACGTAATTTTGTTCATTTACATTTATTGTTATGCTGTATCTCACTGGGTTCTGCTACCCTGGTTTGCTTCTTTAGCTATGATTCGATTTCCCATACACTTGTGATTTTAAGGGGGACTCTGCTGTGTGCACTTTGACTATGGATTCCTTAGACCTTATCAAACCTCTTCTTAATCTATATTGTCTAATGGCTAACAGACACAAGCGCAAGTGTTCTTGTTTCTCTAGATAGCCATATATAGCTATCACGGGCAGAGGAACTTTGGACTTCCTTCTATAGCATCTTGAGCTATGGGGCTTCCTCCCCCTAATTTGCTCTTCGCCCCTCCCCCTGCTCCTGGGGCTCAGGTTGAGAAACACCTTATTTCTGGGTTCCCCTTTCTAGCTCTGCCATTCCGCCGTGTTCACTCTATGCTGATGACTTACACAGACCCTTAGCAGCACAGTATGGAGGACTGGGAGTAGAAAAAGATGTTTAGTCATCTGGGCTGATTACACAATCTCTCCAAGTCCAGCCCATGGAACTTATCTTTAAAAACAACAAAAAAAAGCTAATATACTGAAGGAGGATAGGCAAGAAAATGTGTGAGGCTGCACCTGGCACCTATTAGTTGCCTGATAAATATCAGCCTCCCCTTTCCTCCTTCCTGTTCGTATTCGTGGTGGCTTGGCATGTTTTGTGAAACTTGACCTTGAGATTGCTTTGGTTTAGTCATTCTTTTTTGTTTCTTTCTCCCTCCTTTAAAAATTGAGGTGAAACTCACATAACATAAAATTAACCACCATTAAAAAGTATACAATTCAGTGGCATTTAGTACCTTCACAGTGTTGTACAGACACTACCTGTACCCAATTCCAAAATATTTTCATCACTCCTAAAGGAGATGGTGACACTTTTAAGAAGGCCAGCTTTAGGGCTTCCATCATGGTGCAGGGGATAGGAATCTGTCTGCCAATGCGGGGGACATGGGTTTGATCCCTGGTCCAGGAGGATTCCACATGCTGTGGGGCAGCTAAGTCCATGCGCCCCAGCTACTGAGCCTGCGTGCCTAGAGTCTGTGCTCTGCAACAAGAGAAGCCACCCCAGTGAGAAGCCCATGCACAGCAACGAGGACCCAGTGCAGCCAAAAATAAAAATGATTAAAAAATAAAATAAAAAGAAGGCCAGCTCTAGAGTCAGCTGTACCTGCTAGCCATGTGACTTCGGGCAACTGTCATTATCTCCAGCCTTTGTTCTGTCATCTTCACAATGGAAATAATATTGATTATTAATATGTTACAGGATTTTTTTTAAAAAGCAGCTTTATTATGATATAATTTACACACCACAAAATTAACTCACCCTAAGTCTGCAGTTCAATTATTTTTAGTAAATTTACAGGGTTGTGCAACTATTATTGCAATTCAATTTTCGAGCATTTCCATCTTCTTCTGTTCCAATCTCTGGCTCCTTTTGTCTCTCTGGATTAACGGAATCATACAATATGTGGTCTTTCATGTCTGGCTTCTCTCACTGAGTGTAATGGTTTGTTCTTTTTTTTTTTTTTTTTGAGCATAATGGTTCATCCCTGTTGTAGCCTGAATCAGCACCTCACTCCTTTTTAGGACTGAGTAATATTCCATCATATGGGTAGACCCTATTTTGTTTGCCCTCTCATGTGTTGATGGGCATTTGAGTTGTTTCCACTTTTTGACTGTTACGAATAACGTTGCCATGAATGTTCGTGATGACAAGTGTTTGTGTGGACATAAGCTTTCATTTCTGTTGGGTAGCTACCTGGGAGTAGAATTGCTGAGTCATGCTAAAAGGTTTTAAGAATTAAGTTTGTTAATGTGTGGCACTGCCTGGTCACTTAGGCCCATTGTATACAGTGGTCATTGTTTACATTATTTCCTCACGGACTCTTTTTTTTAATGTGGACGATGTTCTGACCTTCAGACTTGTTATTCATATACTGGTAACTTCTCCGTATTCCTACCTGTCACCATCCTGACATTTTCCTTATGGCAGTTTTATAATGCATGTATTCAAATACCTGTTGACTCTTCGTGGCTTAGATCACCTGCTTCACTCATTCAAGCCACACACATTTGTGAGAGCCTCGTGTGTGCTGGGTCTGTGGGGTTTTATGGTAGACACATGTATACCACAGCAGCTACAGCCATTCGGCTCATCACTACAGCCCCATCTCATGGCACCGTGCTTGTTGAGCAAATGCAAACAATTCCCCCGCCTTTAAGTAACAGTGTGTCTGGAGAGCCCTGTACGGCCTTCACTGCATCCAGTGTCTGGGCTGATCACTCAGACCTAGGGCCAGAGGCCCACTTCACAGGAGTGTCTGAAGCTGATGACAGCCAGTCACGCGTCTCTTCCCTATCCACTTACAAGCCCCCACTGATAGTTTGTAATCAGCCAATCTGGGGAGATTTATGCCAGCCATGGAAATGGGTAGAAGGCTACCATCCACCCCTAACCCCTTTTGTGAGAGAGTTGGTGTTAAACATTGACCAGCAGACCAGCCTGCCTTTCCAACCTCCTCTTCAGTTATTCTGCTAACAAGATGGGTTTTCAGATGAGGAAATGGAGGCACGGAGCATTGAAGGAACTTGCTCAAGGCCACACAGTTGGAAAACGACAGAGCCAGAATCTGAACCCAGACCTGACCCTGGCCTTTCTGCGTGGTCTCGGGATCTCTGATTTCCTGATCTCTGGCCACGTTTTTGTTGTTTTCCTCCTGCAGAACTGTTTTGCCCCAAGATTTTCGTTTTGATCATTTCTTAGTATTTTAGTTGCCAAGACTTCCTGGTGTGTTGCCTGAGCAACACTCACATCCCGTCCCCTCTCTTTTAACGGGAACTCTGTGTTTTATTTTGTTCCTGCAGAATTTCGCCAAAGAGTTTGTGATCAGCGATCGGAAGGAGCTGGAGGAAGATTTCATCAAGAACGAGCTCAAGAAGGCAGGTGGAGCCAATTACGACGCCCAGACGGAGTAACCCCTCGCACACCCTGCCCCTTGCCAAAGTCATCTGCCTGCTCCCCAGGGGAGGGGACCGCGGCCTCAGCTACCAGCCCACCAGCCCACCAGGGAGAAGAGACGCAATGAGAGGCAACGTTCACCACCCCATCCAAAATCCAACTCCCCTCCCCACTTCCCTTGTGCACCTGCTGTGTCCTAGCCCCCGAAGCTCATTGAACATCTTTCTTTTCTCTTTTATTCTTTCTCCCCACCCTTCTTTCTTATTCTAAAGAAAAATCATTTTGATGCCAAGGTCACACACATCATCAGATCAGAGGCGCCTCCTGTGGTGATACTTTCCTGATATTTCTCTGACGCAGAAGCAGCCTGCCCGGCTTCACCCACCAACCTCGTGTCACTTCTGGCACCTGGGTCACGCTGCTATCTTGGTTTTCCTTGGCGCCTGCCTGCTTCCCGCTGAGGCGACGGCTGTGCCGGGAGCCGTGCCCTCGACAGCGGCCTTTACAAGCACACATGCATCCCGCTGGCCAGGCTCACGCCCCCGAGAGTCATCCTAGAGTCCTCCCCAACCCCCCCATTCCAAGTTGCCTAAGCTCCATGCCCATCTGAGACGGTGCTCGGTGGAGAAAAGTGCAGGCCTGACTCAGACCAGACGAGAAGAGAGAAAATTTGCCTTAAAAGTTGCCTGGCTTTGCCATTAGTCTGAAGTGGCCCATTCCCACCCTCTTGATCGAAATCTCACGACGTCGTGGAGTTGGGGCAAAGGTCTAAGTCCAGATTCAACAGGAGGAGTCTTTCAGGGGTCACCTCCTGGGCTCCCCAAGTGATGAGAACATTAGGGAGAGAGGCCCGGGGTGTGGAATGGGAACTGAGGTCCAGCCAGTCAGCAAGCACGGGCAGGGGACAGAGCGTGTGCGGCGGGAGCCCTGCCCTCGCAGGACCAGAGTCTGTGGGTTTAATCCTCGGTGGCGTCAGAGCGGCCCAAGGATTTCCTTTTTTGTCAAAGAAAGATGCGATTGGCTTGGTTGTTCATGAGCACGTTTGGTAGCGTTCTTTTTCTCTTTTCCTTGCTCGTTTCTTTGGGGGAAGTCTGTGCTGCGTTGGGGTCGTCAAGAGCATCTGCACTCAAAACAGTTTACAGAAATAAACAGTTTTTTTGTTTTTCAAAAAAACAAGGCTGTCTGATTGGTGTTATAAAGCTTATCTGTTTCCTGGTGAAGGCGGTTGTTGTTTCAGGTTTTAATTGGCCTTCAGAGAGCTCTTGGGGGCTGGTTGTATTCATATTCCACAGCTTATTAAGAAATTGGTGCTGTTTGGGATTTCCCTGGCAGTCCAGTGGTTAGGACTCGAGTTCGTAGTGCAGGGGGTGTGGGGGTGAGTCCTGGTTGGGGAACTAAGACCCCACATGCCATATATGGCGTGGCCAAAAAAAAAAAAAAAAAGTGCTGTTTGCATCCCCATTTTATGGAAACTGAGGCTCAGAGAGACTCAGTGATTCACCTGTGGCCTCCCAGCTGGCAGGTGGAAGAGCTGAGATTCGAACCTGAGTCTCCAGGTGGCCCCGGTGCTGTGGATCAGGACCGGAGCGGGGGAGGCCCAGCCCCAAAATAGTGATGAGACGGTGGGATTGTGACATGTCTTGTGTGGTCAGACCCCCTCCACTCTGTGCATTCAGGGAAAGCTGTGAGAAGGCGTCCCCCTTCAGCTGGGCTATGACATGNGGACGGGAAAGAGATGTGTATAAGAGACAGTATATGGCGTGGCCAAAAAAAAAAAAAAAGTGCTGTTTGCATCCCCATTTTATGGAAACTGAGGCTCAGAGAGACTCAGTGATTCACCTGTGGCCTCCCAGCTGGCAGGTGGAAGAGCTGAGATTCGAACCTGAGTCTCCAGGTGGCCCCGGTGCTGTGGATCAGGACCGGAGCGGGGGAGGCCCAGCCCCAAAATAGTGATGAGACGGTGGGATTGTGACATGTCTTGTGTGGTCAGACCCCCTCCACTCTGTGCATTCAGGGAAAGCTGTGAGAAGGTGTCCCCCTTCAGCTGGGCTATGACATGCTTTCTGAGATTGAGCTTCAAAACGAGATTTCCAGCACGCCAGCCCTGCTGGGAGCTCAGAATCAGGCCAGAGGAGTTTCAGATGCACAGCCGGCTTTGGCGGAGCTGTGAGTGGGGCGGGGAGGGTGCGGGGAGACCAGGAAGGAGTCCTGCAGAATGTGGGCGCGGCCCGAGGCGGCCCAGCCCGTCCTCAGCCAGGCTCCTCTGCCACGGCTGGGCGACACTGGGCAGGTTGGTCAACCTCTCTGAGCCTCAGCTTCCTCATCCGTGAAGTCCTTAAGGAGCCGTGAGGATTACGAGGATGTCTGGCAGGGCTTGGTCGTCATCCCGGCAGGCCTGCCACTCAGTCTTGACAGCTCCGGGTGCCCCAGTTTTCCCTAAACCTAGAACAGAGGGAGCCAAAGTAGGTCTCGGGCTTCCTGGCTTTTAGCGCTGGTCGGAGAGCTTGGATAATTACACGTGTAGATAAACCCCTCAGGAAGAAAATTATAAAGGCACTAGAGCTGGTTAGGGGCATCAAGGAGGGCTTCTCTGAGGAGGTAACACCTGAGGTGTGAAGGGGAGGAGGGAAGCCGGCTAAGGGGTCTAGGGAAAAGGAGACCAGGGACAAAGGCTCCGGAGGGGGGGATGTTTGCCCAGCAGGGCAGAGAGGGCGGAGCTGGGTTTGTGTCAGGGAGCTGGGATTCTAGTTGATAACTGCAGCTCAGGCCTTTGCTGGGATTTCAGAACTTGGCTGGTGGGATCTTGATGTCCTTGAGGGCAGTGAGACCTTGCCTTTATGTCCTAGAGAGTGAAAGTGCTGGTCACTCAGTCATGTCTGACTGTGTGCGACCCCATGGAGTGCAGGCCACCAGGCTCCTCTGTCCATGGGATTCTCCAGACGAGAATGCTAGAGTGGGTTGCCATTCCCTTCTCCAAGGGATCTTCCCAATCCAGGAATAGAAACTGGGTTTCCTGCATCCCAGGCAGATTCTTTGCCTTCTGAGCCACCAGGGAAGCCCCCACTCCATCCCCCCCACCCCCCAACCAGCATCCAGAAGCTNGGGTGGGGGCAGGGAATGCTGGCTCTAAGAGCAGGCTGGGGCCTTAGAACCTGGCTCCTGCTTGCAAGTTTTTCCAAAAGGCTCTTATTGGGAGTGCCCTGCTGGCCCAGGGGTTAGGATCCAGGACTTTCCCTGCTGGGCCTGGGTTCAGTTCCTCACTGGGGAACCGAGATCCCACAAGCCATGGGATGGCCAAAAAAATAAAAAGAAGGCTCTTCTTGACAATAGTCATTAGGCCCCAGGGTCTGCTGTCATTACGATTTCAGGTTTCATTTCCACGTGGGAGGGCATTGGCTCTGGCTTCCTGCAAAGCCCACTGCCTAAAACCTCCGTGTGATGAGAAATTGGCAGGGTAGATAGGAGAGGGGAGTAAGAACCCCTCCCTTGAAGGAAGACCCTTTTAATTCAGGGCCTGCTGTGTGACAAGCCTCCCTCCTCCTCATCTAGGCGGTATACAATACTATTAAGCCATTTTACAGATGTGGAACCTGAGGCGGAGAGAGGGCAAGCTACTTGCCTGAGGTCACAGAGCTAGGAAGTGGTATGGCTGGCAATCGAACCCAAGTCTGCTGGCCCAAAAGTCGATGCTTGTTTTTTTCCCTCAGTTGCTCCCCCCTCTTCCCTCTCTCTTTCTCCTTTCCTCCCTCCTTCCCTTTTTCCCCATCACCTCCAAAACCAACCATCATTTGATCTTTTATATTCCAAGTTGGATATTTCTCTGACCTCCAAGCTGCCACTATGCTTTATGTGGACCATCGCCCCAGTCTCCTGACACCCCTTCTTGCCTGGTTTGCAAGATCTAAGTCAGATCACATCCTTCCCCTGCTCAGATCAGATCCTCTATGGGCCCCTCTTCACACAGAGCAAAACCCAAAACGGTCACAATGGCACCAAGGCCCCATATGACCAGGACTCTGATGTCTCACTGACCTCATCACCTGCCCCTGCATGGCCGCCTCTGGCCCAGGCACACTGGCCTTCTCACTGGGCTTCACATTCACTTTGCACAGTCAGCCTCAGGGCCTTTGCACAACTCCCTCCCCTCCCTTTGCCTGGAGCTCGCTTACCCTGACCCCCTGTGCCAATTCCCTCTTTCACAGTGCTCTCTGCCCAGCGTCACCTCATCAGAGAGGCCCGCCCTGAGCCCTGTTCTAAGTCAGCCCCTGCACTTGGTTTATTTTTCTTGAGAGTGCTAATCACCACCTGCGCCAGAAGGACTCTATCTCTATGCCCCTGTTCCTCTGTATCCGTATCTGTATCTACAACTCTTTCTACATCTGTGCCTCTATGCCTATCTACCTGGAATTCTAGCTATGTGGATAAGTAGCTTAGGGGGTTTAAAAGATACCTACAGTTCTATGACGTTGTTTCACTTTGTTCCATCTTATTTCACCTCGTTTTGGTGTCCTTGATTGAGGTCAGACCCGTGATTCTCAGCCACGGGCAGCTTCGCCCCCTAGGACATGGTTGACTGGAGACAGTTTTGATGCTCTCAGCTGGAAGGGTGGCGGGTGCTCTATGGCATCCAGTGGGTCCTGACCTGGACTGTCTGCTCCTTCCCTTCTACCCTCCCAGCACCTAGGAGGACGCCTGGGCTGCGGGCACCCAGTGAGCACCTAGGAGGAAGCCGGGGCCTCAGTGGGAGCCTGGTGGATGGCGTTCCTGTCTTTGCCCTGAAGTCTCAGCACTGTGCTGGAAGAAATGTGGGAAACCTTTCAGAGCTTGTGTTGATGAGGCTTTTGTGACATAAAAGCTGGGGATGGTTGAGATGGTTTGTATGTCAGCTTCTCCAAAGATCAGCCTGATGATTTCACTAGTTATTCGTACTGAAGTCAAAAGAGTCTTTAACAAACCTGAAAGGAGAGTGTGGGGGATGCAGGGGTAGGGGCCCCAGGTCAGGGTGAGAGGGCGCAGGGGCTCCCTGTAACAAATGTCCTCCTCAGGGACCCTCGACAGAGACAACCCACTCTTGGGGACCCCTGGCAATGACCACCCCCATCCTGACATACCCAAATGCTCTGGGAGTCCCTGGGAATCTACCCTGAGGATCAAACAAGACAGCTGTTTAATTGTTCATGATTCACATTTTATTTCAGTTCAAAAAAGGAAAAAGTTAATTCCAGTAGTCGGGGTCGCGGGGTCCTCGGGGTCCCCTCTTACGCACTGCTCCTGAGCTCCGGGGTCAGGGTGATTTCAGCCTGGGGTGACCTGGGCCCCTTGGCCTTCAGCTGCCAGGTGTTGACCCAATGCCCCTATCCTTCATGAGCTGGGAATGGGAGCTCGGCCCTGGGGGTGGGGTCACGCAGCCAACAGTGATGGAGCAGCCTTTGAAAGGCTGTCTGACCCCCAAGTCTGCACTTTCTCACATGAAATCAGGTTGCCTTCACCCAGGGGGCTTTGGGAACCAGCACACCCACCTAAGTAAGAAAAGTCAAAATGCCCACAGCGTCTGCTCCACCCCTAAGCGTCACTGAGGGGCGCTGGGCAGGGAAGAGGGCGTCGGCAGCGGCCATCCTGACTCTGACTCTGGTGGTGCCTGGGGTGAGCTGTGTGGCCACGGGGCGGTCCCTCTGCTTCCGTGGCTCTCAGCGTCCCCGGGGGTTCGGTCAGTTTCCCCAGGCAATTTGCATGGTGGTTTAGGGACACCCGGAGGAACAGTCATTCGTGTTAGTCACCACGTCATGATCAGAAGGTAGTAACACATGCAGCGCTTTCCTGGTGGCTCAGTGGTAAATAATCCACCTGCCAGTGTAGGAAACACAGTTCGAGCCCTCGTCTGGGAAGATCCCACTTGCTGTGGAAGAGCTAAGCCCACGGGCCCCAACTACTGAAGCCTGAGTGCTCCAGAGCCCCGGGGCCGCAGGTACTGACCCCCTGTGCTGAGGGCCTGTGCTCCACAACGAGAGAAGACCCTGCGGCAAGAAGCTGGTGACCCACGCCCAGAGAGCAACCCCGGCTACACTGCGCAACAGCAAAGCCCCAGCACCACCAAACAGAGATGAGATTAAAAACACGTGCAGTGCAGAGAGCTAACATGGCCCCCAGGAGTTCTGACATGTGGGCATGCAAAGAACCCCCTGGAGGGTATGTTAAAGATCTCCAGGCCCACCCCTACCATTTCTGATCCAGTGGGTCTGAGTGGGACCCAAGAATCTTGAAATTCTTGAAGGCCCCACTTGGTGCCGATACTGCTCCCATGGGACCGGAACCAGTGTTGACTGCACACCTCAGATGTGCTGGGTGGGTCGTGGGTGTTCACTGCGTACGTTACGTGAAGAGGACTGTGCCCATGGAGGCTCAGGGAAGCTAAGAGTAGAGAAATCACAGAGAAATCCGGAAGTCAACCTCGGGACTCTCCAGCCTCAAATTCCTCCCCATCGACTGTGCTATCACAGGGCCTCTCAGTCAGCTGAAAGCTCTGTGAGTCCGTTCAAAGACAAACTGCTAACTCATCTGTTCGTGTAACAAACGGTTATTGTGCTCACACTGTGTGCCAGGCTGGGTGCTGGGTGCTGGGCTAGCAGACGCCAACGATACAGAGGCAGAGAGTATGAGAAAATAAAATAGGCAAACACTCTGCATCGTTACAGTCACTGCCAGGAAGGAAAGAAGCAAGAGGAGGGAGGGGCTACTAAGGGCGGAGCTGTGGATGGGAGAGGTGCCGGAGCCCCTTTCAACAGAGGGGTCCTAAAAATACTCCTTTGATCAATACAGTTTAAGCTGAAATCAGAAGGCTGCAGAGGCGTGGCCCAAGGAAGATCTGGGTGTGTTGGGGAGAATGGTGGTTGATGCAANAGTGAGCACCTAGGAGGAAGCCGGGGCCTCAGTGGGAGCCTGGTGGATGGCGTTCCTGTCTTTGCCCTGAAGTCTCAGCACTGTGCTGGAAGAAATATGGGAAACCTTTCAGAGCTTGTGTTGATGAGGCTTTTGTGACATAAAAGCTGGGGATGGTTGAGATGGTTTGTATGTCAGCTTCTCCAAAGATCAGCCTGATGATTTCACTAGTTATTCGTACTGAAGTCAAAAGAGTCTTTAACAAACCTGAAAGGAGAGTGTGGGGGATGCAGGGGTAGGGGCCCCAGGTCAGGGTGAGAGGGCGCAGGGGCTCCCTGTAACAAATGTCCTCCTCAGGGACCCTCGGCAGAGACAACCCACTCTTGGGGACCCCTGGCAATGACCACCCCCATCCTGACATACCCAAATGCTCTGGGAGTCCCTGGGAATCTACCCTGAGGATCAAACAAGACAGCTGTTTAATTGTTCATGATTCACATTTTATTTCAGTTCAAAAAAGGAAAAAGTTAATTCCAGTAGTCGGGGTCGCGGGGTCCTCGGGGTCCCCTCTTACGCACTGCTCCTGAGCTCCGGGGTCAGGGTGATTTCAGCCTGGGGTGACCTGGGCCCCTTGGCCTTCAGCTGCCAGGTGTTGACCCAATGCCCCTATCCTTCATGAGCTGGGAATGGGAGCTCGGCCCTGGGGGTGGGGTCACGCAGCCAACAGTGATGGAGCAGCCTTTGAAAGGCTGTCTGACCCCCAAGTCTGCACTTTCTCACATGAAATCAGGTTGCCTTCACCCAGGGGGCTTTGGGAACCAGCACACCCACCTAAGTAAGAAAAGTCAAAATGCCCACAGCGTCTGCTCCACCCCTAAGCGTCACTGAGGGGCGCTGGGCAGGGAAGAGGGCGTCGGCAGCGGCCATCCTGACTCTGACTCTGGTGGTGCCTGGGGTGAGCTGTGTGGCCACGGGGCGGTCCCTCTGCTTCCGTGGCTCTCAGCGTCCCCGGGGGTTCGGTCAGTTTCCCCAGGCAATTTGCATGGTGGTTTAGGGACACCCGGAGGAACAGTCATTCGTGTTAGTCACCACGTCATGATCAGAAGGTAGTAACACATGCAGCGCTTTCCTGGTGGCTCAGTGGTAAATAATCCACCTGCCAGTGTAGGAAACACAGTTCGAGCCCTCGTCTGGGAAGATCCCACTTGCTGTGGAAGAGCTAAGCCCACGGGCCCCAACTACTGAAGCCTGAGTGCTCCAGAGCCCCGGGGCCGCAGGTACTGACCCCCTGTGCTGAGGGCCTGTGCTCCACAACGAGAGAAGACCCTGCGGCAAGAAGCTGGTGACCCACGCCCAGAGAGCAACCCCGGCTACACTGCGCAACAGCAAAGCCCCAGCACCACCAAACAGAGATGAGATTAAAAACACGTGCAGTGCAGAGAGCTAACATGGCCCCCAGGAGTTCTGACATGTGGGCATGCAAAGAACCCCCTGGAGGGTATGTTAAAGATCTCCAGGCCCACCCCTACCATTTCTGATCCAGTGGGTCTGAGTGGGACCCAAGAATCTTGAAATTCTTGAAGGCCCCACTTGGTGCCGATACTGCTCCCATGGGACCGGAACCAGTGTTGACTGCACACCTCAGATGTGCTGGGTGGGTCGTGGGTGTTCACTGCGTACGTTACGTGAAGAGGACTGTGCCCATGGAGGCTCAGGGAAGCTAAGAGTAGAGAAATCACAGAGAAATCCGGAAGTCAACCTCGGGACTCTCCAGCCTCAAATTCCTCCCCATCGACTGTGCTATCACAGGGCCTCTCAGTCAGCTGAAAGCTCTGTGAGTCCGTTCAAAGACAAACTGCTAACTCATCTGTTCGTGTAACAAACGGTTATTGTGCTCACACTGTGTGCCAGGCTGGGTGCTGGGTGCTGGGCTAGCAGACGCCAACGATACAGAGGCAGAGAGTATGAGAAAATAAAATAGGCAAACACTCTGCATCGTTACAGTCACTGCCAGGAAGGAAAGAAGCAAGAGGAGGGAGGGGCTACTAAGGGCGGAGCTGTGGATGGGAGAGGTGCCGGAGCCCCTTTCAACAAAGGGGTCCTAAAAATACTCCTTTGATCAATACAGTTTAAGCTGAAATCAGAAGGCTGCAGAGGCGTGGCCCAAGGAAGATCTGGGTGTGTTGGGGAGAATGGTGGTTGATGCAAGAGCCTCCTAAAATGTTCAGATTTTAATCCTTGGAATCTGCAAACGTTACTTCATGAAGGCCAAAGGGACTCTGTGGGTAAGATTAAGACCCTTGACATGGGGCGTGTGACCCTGGATTATCCAGGTGCGCCAATGTAATCACACACATTCCTCTCAGAGGGAGGCAGATGGATCTTTGATCACAGAAGAAGTGTGGAGCAAAAGATTGGACCCATGCAGCCTGGAGTCAAGGAGTACGAGCTTCTTCGGCTGGGGGTGGTTGCGGCAAGGCGTGGATTCTCCCCTGGGGCCTCCAGGAGGAACCCCTCTGCTGACACCTTGATTTTTGCCCGGTGAGACTTATCTCGGAACTCTGACCCACTGAACTGTAACAGGATCATTTGCAACGTTTGAAGCTCCTGCCTTTGTGGCGATTTGTTATAACATTGTGCAGTCAGGGATTAACCTTGCCTGATTTGACTCGTTCTGGGAGTCACCTTTGGAATATCCTGCCCCAAAGTGTTTATCTGGAGCCACAATGAATGGTCTGTGCTGACAATGTGACTTCTGGGGGGGGGGGCCTTGGACTCAGCCTCTGGAGAGGTTGTAGGTTGCAATCAATCTTGTGTGTGGTCAGCCAAGTCCACATGCCTGAACCCTGACAAAGACTCTGCAAGTCAATCCTGGGTGAGCTTCTTTGCTTGGCAGTATTTCCAAGCATGTGGTCACATCAGTGCTGGGAGAACTTAGTGCTGTCCACCTGACTACCTTGGGCGGGGCAGTGGGGTGCTTGCATCTGGTCATGCCTGATCTCTCCCGGACTCTGCCCTTTGCTGAACACCGTGGAAAATTGTAACCACAAGTAAAAGGCCTTTTCTGAATTCTGTGAGTCCTGAATTATGAAACTGAAGGGTGATCTTGGGGACTCCCACGTGCGGTTGGTGTCAGAAGTGAGGTCTTGGGATTCCCAAGCTTTGCATGCAACAGTGGGCACCCACTACAAATGCAGGATCTCGTGGTAGGAAAGTCATGTGATGCACTGGGAGCTTCACTAAAGCTACCTTAGCTGGGATATAAAGGATGGGGGAGGTCTGCTGGAGATTCATAATGAGGGCCTCCAGAGCTGGGCTGTAAAACCTTCACTCCTCTGCCAGCAGTGCAGGAGACACAGGAGATGTGGGTTTGATCCCTGGGTCAGGAAAAGGCCCTGGAGTGGGAAACGACAACCCGCTCCAGTGTTCCTGCCTCGAGAATCCCATGGACAGAGGAGCCCGGGCTACAGTCCATGGGGTCACAAGGAGTCGGACACCACTGAGCAACTGAGCACACAGGCACCTCGTGCAGACCGTGCAGTGAGTATTCCCGCCTTACCCGGCTCATCCTCATAAGCACCTCAGGCACCTCATGCAGACCGTGCAATGAGTATTCCTGCCTTACCCCGCTCATCCTCATAAGCACCTCAGGCACCTCATGCAGACCATGCAATGAGTATTCCTGCCTTACCCGGCTCATCCTCATAAGCACCTCAGGCACCTCACGCAGACCGTGCANCATGCAGTGAGTATTCCCGCCTTACCCGGCTCATCCTCATAGGCACCTCAGACACCTCACGCAGACCACGCAGTGAGTATTCCTGCCTTAGCCCGCTCATCCTCATAAGCACCTCAGGCACCTCATGCAGACCGTGCAATGAGTATTCCTGCCTTACCCGGCTCATCCTCATAAGCACCTCAGGCACCTCACGCAGACCGTGCAATGAGTATTCCTGCCTTACCTGGCTCATCCTTATAAGCACCCTTTGGGAAACAGTGGAAACAGTGTCAGACTTTATTTTTTTGGGCTCCAAAATCACTGCAGATGGTGACTGCAGCCATGAAATTAAAAGACGCTTACCTCTTGGAAAAAATCCACATTTTTAAAGCTCTAGGTTGTCTAGGGAGTGATGGGGACAGCTTCCTTCATAAGTGGCGCAGGTCATGGCCTTGGTGAGCAAGGGGCATCTTAGGGGCAGGACCCAAGGCAGGGCTCTTTGCCCTTTGGTCCTCCAGGCTGTCTGTGAGGGGGTGAGGGCTGCCTGTGGGTGCCCACGACGAGCCCATGGGTGAGGATGGTCCTCCCTGGGCCTACAGAGCCCCATGGGAAGGGAGCTGAGTACCTCTGAGTCCAGTCCCTCATTTCACAAAAGAGGTGCAGAGCCTGAGAAGGCCCTCCAGGGTCCCATAGCAAACTGCTGACCACAGTTCACCCATCCCGACATCTGTCTGGCCCTCACCTTCGTCCCCCTCACCATCCCTTCCAAGATCTCTATTACAGGGTCTCAGATTCTTCCCGAACATAAGCACCTTGAACAAGTAACAAGATCCGCTGGCAAATTGGAGGGGCCACAAGGACCCAGCTGCTCTTGAGGTTTTATTAGAGATACCTGCCCAATTAAAGGAAGCTGCTGGTTGACTTTTCAAAACAAAGAAGCTAATGAAACAAGATCTTCAGAAGGAAGGATAAATCTGCTCTTTCCTAGTTTATTTTTCAAAAATCTTATTTTGAAGAGAAGCCAGATCTCCTCTGATGTTGCCTTAACATATAATTGTTTTAATGACAGAAGTTTGTGGTTCCATGCAGCCTAGACCATTAGTTCCGAACCCTTTCAAATACAAGCCCCCTGCCTCAGGCAAGTGTAGAAAATGTGAGTGCAGGTGTTGGAGTTGTTGGGAGCCATCTGGCTCCCAACAGGAAATGAAGGGAATTTATTGGAAGTGACCAAGGGCAGCAGTGCCTCAGGAGAGAGTCGGAACCAGATGCATCCCTTCTCAACCCTCTCACTGCCAATCTACTTACTCTCCTCTGCCCACGTGGCCTATAGCTGCCCCCAGCACCTAAAATTATGAATTGCAAATCCGAGGCACAATATGGTAAGCATATGCTCAGGGGAGGAACCTGATTGGCCCAGATGAAATCAGGTGACCACTCCTGGTCCAATCACCTGTGAGAGTGATTGAGCAGCTGACTTGCAAAGTGCAAACAGGGCGTCCTGGGTCCGTGCCAGAGGGGCTGGGGGCCAGCTTTGCGGGAATCTGCAGTGCGTGGGTGAGCTCCAGGATAGAGCCTCCTACCCATGCCTTCGTCATGAAGTGATACAGAAAATGCCTAAGGACAAAAAGCCACTGCAGATTTAAGACACCAGTGGTAAGGAAACATGTGTTTTATTCCTTAAAACTTCGTTAACATGACTTTGTGGAAGGGCAAATATACTTTGGAGGCATTTAAAAATTCTGTTCCCTAGGGGATTGCAGACTTCTTGTTAGGACTCCACTCATAGCCTGCAGTTTAGGAGCTTCTTGCGTAAGGATAATAAACCCTTTGCTGATACCCTATCAGTCTTTCTCCCCACCCCACCCCCAGGGTGCCCCACCTGTTGGGCCCAGGAAAGAGCCTCCTGTTTGCTTTTTAGGTCTCTCTAAGCCGGAACAATCCCCACCAAGCTGAGGGGCACGGAGAGGACCTGCCTGGGTGTTTTCTCTGCATCCTGAACCAAGTGAGGAACCAGGAAGGAAGGAGCCAGAGGCTCAGCATGTCAGGTTATCAGCTAACCACTCACCTTCTCCTTCACCCTTGTAACTCATTCCATTCATGTATTCATTCNCGGAGAGGACCTGCCTGGGTGTTTTCTCTGCATCCTGAACCAAGTGAGGAACCAGGAAGGAAGGAGCCAGAGGCTCAGCATGTCAGGTTATCAGCTAACCACTCACCTTCTCCTTCACCCTTGTAACTCATTCCATTCATGTATTCATTCCTGAGAGTATTGACTGATGAGAAAACAGGCTGTCATGAGGCTGAGAGTCCACCTTTTTGTGGGGATGTGAGAGCCCAGGAGCCCAGGGCAGAAACCTGCCAGAGAGGAGAGGGCATTTGAGTTAGCCTTAAAATTAGGTGCATTCATTCATCCAATCACTAAATACTTACCGAGTGTCAGCTTGTGCAGACAGTATCCTAGGTGCTGGGGGCACACCAGGGAGATAAACAGCACAGTTCCAGCCCTTGTTACAGGCCAGGGGATCGGTTCCAGCTGGTAGGGATGAGGGCAAAGCCAGTTGCCAGCCTTTGACCCGTAATACTTGTAAGCCTAGGGCTTTCCAGGTGGCTCAGCTAATAAACTGCCCGCAAGGCAGGAGACCTGGGTCAAGAAGATCCCCTGGAGAAGGAAATGGCAGCCCACTCCAGTAATCTTGCCTGGGAAATCCCATGGACAGAGGCCAGGCTACAGTCCACAGGGTCACAGGAGTCAGACATGACTTAGTGACTAAACCACCGCTTGTAAGCCAGCAAAGGGCTCATGTGCCTGAGGCACAGAAAACCAAACCCTGGCATCGACAGTCTGCAGCAGAGTAAGGTTTATTTATTGCAGGAAGCCCAGTGAGGGACTGGAGACGAGCCTCAGATCCAGCGAGACTTGGTGTTTGAATTGGGTGTGTTTAAAGGTCAAAGAACAAAGAAGCTGAGCTTAATTATCATCTTGTGACGTTTCATCACAACAAACTGTGGAAANTGGGACTCTCCAGGCAAGAACACTGGAGTGGGTTGCCATTTCCTTCTCCAATGCATGAGAGTGAAAAGTGAAAGGGAAGTCGCTCAGTCACTGAGCGAAGCCCTTTTTTTATATATATTATACCTTAAAGTTGATTTTTTTTAATTCCAAATAAAATAATAAACTGTATCTGTGACGATTCCAGTATCTATGTCATCTTCAAGTAGATGTGTGTTGAGTATCTTTTCCAGACATTTGAGACTTTTCCAGCTGTGGGTGTGAAGATTAAATTGTCACCTGGGCCTCAGGAATGCTGAGCTAGTGGAACCTACTGGCGTCATTTCAGAGGACTCTGAGGAGCTGCGGTACCACTGTTCTCAGCACAGAGAAGGTAGCGTTAGTGGTAAGGAATCCACAGGCAATGAATGCAGGAAACCTGGGTTCAATCCCGGGGCCAGGAAGGTCTCCTAGAGGAGGAAATGGCACCCCACTCCAGTACTCTTGCCGGGGAAATCCCACAGGCAGAGGAGCCTGGTGGGCTACAGTCCACGGGGTCTCAAAGAGTCGGACACGACTGAGCATAGCAGACGTTATATTAATGCTGTCTCTTATACACATCTNCGAAAAAATTTGCTTAAAACTCAACATTCAGACAACTAAGATCATGGCATCCGGTCCCATCACTTCATGACAAATAGATGGGAGATAGTGGAAACACTGAGAGACTTTATTTTTGGGGCTCCAGAATCACTGCAGATGGTGACTACAGCCATGAAATTTAAAGACGCTTGCTCCTTGGAAGAAAAGCTATGCCCAACATAGACAGCATATTAAAAAGCAGAGATGTTACTTTGCCAACAGAGGTCTGTCTAGTCAAAGCTATGGTTTTTCCAGTAGTCATGTATGGATGTGAGATTTGGACTATAAAGAAAGCTGAGTGCCAAAGATTTGATGCTTTTGAACTGTGGTGTTGGAGAAGACTCTTGAGAGTCCCTTGAACAGCAAATAGATCCAACCATCCATCCTAAAGGAAATCAGTCCTGAATGTTCATTGGAAGGACTGATGCTGAGGCTGAAATTCCAATACTATGGCTACCTGATGTGAAGAACTGACTCATTTGAAAAGACCCTGATGCTGGGAAAGATTGAACGCGGGAGGAGAAGGGGGTGACAGAGAATGAGATGTTTGGATGGCATCACCGACTCGATCGACATGAGTTTGAGTAAACTCCGGGAGTTGGTGATGGACAGAGTTGGTGTGCTGCAGTCCATGGGGTCGCAAAGAGTCAGACAGGACTGAGCGACTGAACTGTAACATTTCTGTGACATTTTCTTAATCATAGCTTTGGGAATCAGGATATCTCTGGTTTATGATTCTCTGGCCAGGTGGTTCCTGGCTGGGGGGTGGGGGTCCTGTGAGTTCATTTTGCCCTGGATAAACAACTCAAGTTTGTACATTTATAATGATGTCTATGTAGTGTTTTTAGTACCTTGTCGATCTTATCGACAAGAGCAATCTTAGTCATCTGATTCTAGTCGATTAGTGTTCAATTAGCACAGAATTAAGGTCAAAGGGGACAAGAAAGAGAGTAATGTTTCAGATAGAGAGATTAATCATGAATTGGTAAGGGAATTTGGTTTTAGGGGGATTCGGTTTCCTACTCAGCTGGTGAGAATTCCCAGGCCAGACTCCTCCTCCCCAGCTGGCATTTATTAAGCACCTACTGCCTGCCAGGCACCGTGCTTAGTGGTTGACCTGACTTTCTCATCTGTCTTCACGCCAGTCCTCTTCAGGGGACACTTGTTAGCCCCACTTTACAAACAAGGGAACAAAGGCTTGGTGAAGCTAAGGCACTTGAACTCTTCCCACTCATGTGCCGGGAGATCTGTCCACGGCTCTCTGTCCATCCAGTGCCCTCTCTGGAGGATGAGGACCTCTCCTAACAGGAGTTCATGGAGGGGACCCGTGTCTTCCCTGCCCCTGGATCCCAGGTGTCTGGCCCCCACCATAGAACACTTGCTCTCTGCACCTTCCTCCAGGGTGAGAACCAGGGACCAAGAGCAGCAGGGCAGTGTCCTTCCAGGGGATGACATGGCTGGAGGCTTTCATACTGGACTTTCAGGCATCAGGTTGGAGAGAAGATTTTTTTTTTTTTTTTTTGCCACACTGAGCGGCATGTAGGATCTTAGTTCCCTAATCAGGGACTGAACCTGAGCCCCTTGTGGTGGAAACATGGATTATTTTATTCTATTTTATTTTTTTTGGCTGTGCTGGGCATCTTCGTTGCTGCTTGGGGTTATCTCTAGTTCCCGTGAGCGGGGGCTGCCCTCTTGCAGAGCTCGGGCTCCTCACTGCGGTGGCGTCTCTTGCTGTGGGCACAGGCTCTGGGGCACGTGGGCTTCAGTAGCTGTGGTGAGTGAGCTCAGTAGTTGCCACCCCGGGCTCTAGAGGACAGGCTCAGCAGCTGTGGCCACGGGCTTCGTTGTTCCACGGCATGTGGAATCTTCCGAGATCAGGGATGGAACCCGTGTCTCTTGCATTGGCAGGCAGATTCTTTACCGCTGAGCTACCAGGGAAGTCCCCATTTTCCTTCTCCTGGAAGTTGCCCCACGGGATTGCTGGCAATATGTGGATACAGGCTGGGGAAGGATCTGACCCCAAGACTTTCCATTTCTGGGTCACAGTGATTTTTATGGCCTATGGGACACCTGCCTGCATCGATGCCCACAGGTCCCCCGGATCCTGGGGCGGGTTCCTAATGCTCCAGCTCCCAGCAGAGTTACCCCTCAGCTTGGGCCTCACAAGGCGCTCAGTACCCTTTCCGCAATTTTTTTAAAATTGAGAGTTGCCACACTTGAAGCACTGTCTCTTCCGGTCAGTTCGGACTGCTGGCCTCTGTCCTGCACTCACGGCCCGAACGCAGCGTTAACCTCAACGACGGCATGGCCTCCTCCCTGCTCAGGTGCAGTTAACCTATCCTGCACGGGATGATGTCCTGGTGAAACCGGGGTCCCAGCCGCCAGTCTCCCGTCCGCATCACTGTGTGACCTCAGTAGGCTGCTTCCGAGTCTCAGCTCCTTCACCTCAGAAGTGAGAGGTTCTCAGAGTCCACAAGGGGTGGCTGAGGCAGTTGGGGGGGGTCACACCCCGGCTGACTGCATGGGAATGAGGGCTTATCTTTCTAGGGCTGTTCATTTGTCCAGAGAAACCAGAGCTTTGTATTTTGTCTCGTGTTAAGATTTTACTGTATTTGCTTTTCTTGTTTTAAAGTTTTTCACATTAACATACAACATTCATGCCCCACAAAAGGTGTTTAAGTGTACAGCTAGATGGACCATTGAGGACTGAAGACACAGTTCCGCACTCATATCAGAAGCAGGGCGCACCTGCCCTGAAATCCCACTTCCCTCCCAGACCCCACCATCACTGCCTTGGTGTCTGCCCAACCCGCATCCCCAGAGGAGGCCACTGTCCCAGCTTCTAACCCTGGCCATCAGCTCTGCTGGTTTGCATAGTATCAACTCTTTACATCCAGGGTATACTTTCTATTTTGTTTTTAAAATGTGGACCAGTTTCAAAGTCTTTACTGAACTTGTTCCAATATTGTTTATTTCATGTGTTGGTGTTTTTGGCTGCTAGGCATGTGGGATTTTAGCTCCCCAACCAGGGCTTGAACCTGCATCCCGGGCATTGGAAACACCGAGTCTTAACCACTGGACTGCCAGGGAAGTCCCTGAGGTGTACTTCTGTGTCTGGCTTCTTTACCCCACCTTATGTCTGAAATCCAGACAAGTTTGGGGCTCAGCTGAAAACCATTCACTCGCAACTTGTGTACCGTATTTCATGATATGAACGTGCCACAATCAATTGAGTCATTGTGCTGTGATGGGCATTTGGGTGGTTTTGTATGTGTGAGGCTAATAATAATATAGCTGCTATGAACATTTTAGTTTGAGCCTTTTGGGGGTACACATGAACGCATTTCTATCAAATTACAGGGGTGGAATTGCTGTGTCATAGGGAGGCAGACATTCAGAAAAAGATGAATTTGGTGTGAAATCTCCCTACTTTATAGTGACAGAAAGCAATGAATATTTGTTTAAACAAGGATTCAGCCAAGTAAAACATTCTTCAGGCAGATTAGGCCAGCTGGCAGCCAGTTCATAAACTATGGCTGGGTTGAACTTGACAGTCTGAATTAGCCCTCATGGTCTGAGATTAACTTCGTTGGTGTTTTTGTCTTGCTTCTTAAATTTTTATAACACCTTTCATTATAAAAGAAAATTCAGGAAAAGGAGGAAAAAGTATCCCTGAGGATTCTTCCCTGAGGCAAGCATGGTGACATCTTTGGGTACCATGTTCTTGTGCTTTCCTCCTCCTCTGAATATATGTGTGTGTGTGTTTGTTTTCTTACAAATGTGCAGAATTGCTCTGCATAAATTATTTATTCTGCCTTTTAGACTCAATCATAAGCATTTGCATGTTATTACACGGTGTTCCTTGGTCTTCCCAGGTGGCTTCAGTGGGTAAAGAATCCTCCTGCAATGCAGGAGACAGGGAGGACATGAGTTTGATCCCTCAGCTGGGGAGATCCCCTAGAAGAGGGCATGGCAACCCACTCCAGTGTTCTTGCCTGGAGAAGCCCATGGACAGAGGAGCCTGGCGGGCTACGGTCCATGGGGTCGCACAGAGTCGGGCACGGCTGGAGCAACAGCACACCATCCTCCTGTCCAACTGTGGTTGCTTTTAGATTCATTTAACTTTCCAAGTGGAGAGAAAATAATTCCCGTCTCTGTTTTTAGATTTATCATTACGTCTATGAATACAAGGGCCGCTGCTAAGAGAGCTTTTCCTCTTACTCATAAGCCTTTATTCCAGGCATATAGGAAGTGGTTTTAAGAGTATGAAGTCTGTGGCCACTCTACTCAGGTCCAGAATCCTAGCTATACTGATTTCCCACCATGTGACTTCTCCAGGTCTCAGTTTGCTTTATCTGGAAAATGGGGACAATAAACAGTGTCTGCCTCACGGTTTGTTGTGAGGATTGAATGAGGCGACACATGTCATATGCTTAGAACAGGGTTTGGCGTTTTGTTAATATATAGCAAGATCTAGCTGTTTATTTTTAGCTATAAGAACTATTTTTAGGTGTATTTTCCTGAGTATAAAACCAATATTTGTTCGTTACAGAAACTTTAAAATAGAAGCCCTCTGTGAGTATATCGGGGCTTTCCTGGTGGTCCAGTGGCTGAGTCCGTGCTCCCAGTGCAGGGGGCTCGGGTTCCACCCCTGGTCAGAGCTAGACCCACATCTTGTCACTAAGACTTTGCATGCTACAACTAAGTTGCTGTGTAATACAGGGAGCCCAGCCTGGTGCTCTGTGATGACCTACAGAAGTGGGATGGACGGAGGTGGGGGAGGTCCAAGAGTGAGGGGAGATATATATAAATAAAATTATGACTGATAGAGCAGAAACCAACACAGCATTGTAAAGCAATTAAAAAAAAAATCTCACGTGCCACAACTTAAAAAAAAAAAAAGATCCTGCATGTTACAACTAAAGGTCCCACACACTGCCCTCTAAGACCTGGCACAGCCAAATATATGTGTATGAAAGTCAGTCGTGTCTGACTCTACAATCCCATGGCCTATACAGTCCATGAAATTCTCCAGGTCAGAATACTGGAGTGGGTAGCCTTTCCCTTCTCAAGGGCATCTTTCCAACCCAGAGATCAAACTCACCAGGTCTCCCACGTTGCAGGCAGATTCTTTACCAGCTGAGCTATCAGGGAATAATTATTAAACAAACAAACAAACACCCCAAAAGCCATTTGTGAGTATATTTTGCCAGTGCGTTCTCAGGGCTTATCTAACATGCATGTGCGTTTACTCAACATTGTGAAGAGGGACTGTTTGGGAACGTGTTTCGCAGTGACCTGCGTTTTTCTCTGTCACTGGGAGCTGTTCTCTGTGGGCCTCTCAGCCTTCTTCCTGTTTTCAGGCAGAAGCGTGGACCCTCTGTTCAAGGATGTTTGTATAGTGGTGGTTAGACGTGGTGCTTTCCCCCTCAATAAGAGGGCAAGACTGGTTTCTGCTCAGTGTAATGCAGAATCGCCCCGTAAGACGAGGTCAGCAAGCTGCCTGCCCCCCTAGAAGAGGCCCTGGGGCCCTAAGTTTGGGGTTCCCCAGCAGGGGAGGACGGGCAGCGTGTGCAGCACCCGCTGGGCCCCTCATGTCACCCCTCGGGACCTGGGCCAGGAGGCCCGCTGCAGTAAGAGGTCAAGTCCTTTGTCTCTGATCCAGGAGTCATAGGTCTTCTCCAGGCCCACCTGTGGGCTTGCACTTTAGGCACAGTCTCTGCTCATCACAGGCCTGGCGGGCACGTCCACAGTCTTCTCCAGCGTGATCTCCAGCGGCTCTGCAATAGTCCCTCATTTTCTTTTTCCCTCTCTGGTCCAGTCTCTCATCGTTGGAAACGTAGGTTATTTTAAATTTTTCACCATTGTAGCCTTTTAAAACATTTTATTGACGTATCATTGATTTACAAGGTGGTGTAACTTTCTGCTGTATGGCAGAATGATTCAGTTACACGTATGTACACATTCTTTGTCATAGTCTTTTCCATCATGATTTAGCACATGATATAGAATACAGCGCCCTGTGCTTTATAGTAGGACCTTGTTGTTTAATTTTTTTCACTGTTTTAAACAATTCTGCAGTGAACCATCTTGGAGCTGAGGTTGGCGCTTATGTGACTATTTCCATATGATAAACAGAAATAACAGGATGCTGGTATTGGCATGTCAGCATGCCCATTGTAGGTTGAGGCCCAGCTGATTCTGAGCCCCTGGAATTTTCTATGTTGTAGATCTTGGGCTCTTTTTTTTTTTTTTAATTTTATTTTTTTTTAATGCTATTTATTTCAGTTTTTGACCATGCCTCGAGGCATCCTAGTTTCTGGACCAGTGTCGAACCCTCGCCCCGTGTAGTGGGACAATGGAGTCTTAACCACTGGAATGCTTGGGAAGTTCCCAGATCCTGAGCTCTTGGAGGACAAGGAGATCCTCATCCTTGTCCCCTAATACTGAACACATAGTAGGTTCTCATCCAGTGTTAGTTGGAGTCAAACAAGGTCCACCGATAGCACCAAGAGAATGCCTCCGCACCGTGTTGAATGGCTGGTTGAACGCACTGGGGATCTTTCAACACCATTGTCCTCAAGAGATAGTCTCAGTGTCACGAAATCATGTGAGGAGACAGAAGGCAAAGAGAACCTAGGATCTGGGGGGCTGCACTGGGGCCTGCGTCATCTCCTTACCCCCTAGGTCGTCCCCGCAGCTTTGTCTGAGATCCAGCCCTGTTGTCGTTCTTGTCTGTCTTCCTTCTGTGTGGCTTCCGTCGCCTGGGAAGGCCACATAAGTTTAGGAATTTTACAGTTGGTACCCGTTTGGTTATCATATTTCCATGTAGGGCTGTTGTGAGCAGTGCTGCAAAGAACAATCTAGCACAAGCTGTCACTCATGTAGGCGTCGCTGTTAGGTAGACACAGAGGAGAGAAATTTCTGGCTGTGGTATGCCTATCTGCAGCTTTCGTTGCTGTTCAGTCACTCAGTTGTGACCAACTCTTTGCAACCCCGTGATCTGCAGCATACCAGGCTTCCCTGTCTTTCACTATTTCCTGGAGTTTGCTCAAACTCATGCCCATTGAGTCGATGATGCCACCCAACCATCTCATCCTCTGTCACCCCCTTCTCCTCCTGCCCTCACTCTTGCCCAGCATCCTGCTCTTTTCCAAGAATGGGCTCTTCACGTCAGGTGGTCAAAATATTGGAACTTCAGCCTCAGCATCAGTCCTTCCAATGAACATTTAGGGTTGATTTTCTTTAGGATTGAGTGGTTTGATCTCTTTGTTATCCAAGGGACTCTCAAGAGACTTCTCCAGCACCACAGCTTTAGTAGCTACTCCCAAATGGTCAAAAAGTGTTTATTCCATAAATGGCTTCTTGAATCCAAGAATCAGGGTGATGTATAAACTGAAGTCATCCCGGCAGTCAGGCCTCCCAGGCAGATGGTCCTGCACTTAGACGGGCCTGGGCTTGGGATTTAGTGCTTGCAGGAGGCTTCTCAAAATTGTTAATAATTTTATGTGTGTGTTTTGTAAGTCATGTGTGATAGGATAACAGTGCATGTGCTGGGGCTTGATCGGTCTGCCTGCCACTACCTCCCTGCTTCCCAGGATGAGTTTGAATCACTGGCTCACTGCCCCCTCCCCAACCCCCCAGTTACCTCCACTGCCCTCCACCAACTCGTCCGTGGCCATCCTCTGTCTGAGGGAGCCTGTCATTAAATAGCAAATGAAGAACAGTATGACCAATTGAGTCAGAAGAAGGGAAGGATGAAGAAGAGAAAAAGGGTTTTTCTGCCTTTTGAACAAGGGCTCCACATTTTCACAGATTCCGCAGCGGCCCTGGCTGGAGTTTCTCCCCTGCTCCCCAGGGCCAGGCTCTCTGCCAAGCACTTCACACATGTGATCACACTGAGCCTCTCACCGCTCCTGTGAAATCAGCATTATTGTCGTCACCCCCTTTTGCAGACAAGGAGGTGAAGACAAGGAGCAAGGAAGTAGTCTGCTGAGTGGAAGCTGGGAAGCGGGCATCGGGCAGGTTTGAAGCCTGCAGCTTCTGTTCCCAAAACCTGTGCCTGTTACCCGCTTAGGGCACCCAGCCTCCTGCAGGTCTGGACTCCCGCAGGTCTGGGCCAGCTTATCCAGGAAAAGTGGAAGAGCTTTGTAGAAAAGGGACCCTGCATCCGCAGGCGTCAGCCAGCGCAGCATCAGCAGAAGGCCCGGCTGGCGTTTAGGTGGGGGCTTAGTCNTGGGGGGGCAGCCTACTGGGCCAAGAGGGCTCCGCTTCAGGGTGCTGAGCTTCATGAAATGATCATGAGGTCACAATTCATAATGCATCAGGGGTCAGGTGGGGGAGCTCGCCGGACACAGGGCCTTTGTTCCTGCAGGGGACTGCGGGAGCACTTTGCTTGTAATCATCTCAGAGAGGAAGGAAGCCAATAAGATTTATCTCCCGGAGTCTAATCAACTTCCTCTGGGGCGGCCGCTATCTCTCCCGCACAGAACTCAGAATGTCCCCCCAGAGAACACTTTCGATGAGTTACTAAGGATCAGACTTTGAAGGGCCCGAGATATATAGCTTGCTCACAGCGTCTTAGAAAATACACATTCTATGGTGTGTGTATGAGTGTAGCTTCTTTCTCAGACCAGCCATTTCCCAGATCTATGTATCCTACACACTCCTGGCCTCTTTGTGAAGTTTTGTTTATTTATTTCAGTTTGGTTTGTTTTTAAATTGAAGGAGACAGGAGATGACAAGAGGGCATAGGATTTGCTCCAATCAATAGCTCAGCTGGAGATGGACTTAAGATCAGAGGTCAGCCAATCAATCACCAAATGGGCTTTGAGGCACTCCGGCCTAGAGGCGAGGTTCATGGGAGAGAGCACAGTTCTTAAGCCTGGGGGCTGTGGACTGCCTGTCCAGGGAAGTTTCAAGGCACACTTGTTTCTTGCCAACTGCTGACTCTGCTGCTTTCTGGAGGCCGTGTCCGTGGGACCCTGCCCCCACCCACCACCCGCAGGCCAGAACTGGTTGCACGAGGGCTGGACATCTGAGCCATGCTGGGCCGGTCGGCGTCTCTGGCCCGTGAAATGTCGTCAGACCTGATGCTGGAACAGAGGAGGCAGAATCTTGGCCAGCAGTCCTGTGTGTCTTGTTCACAGGCTAAGCAGGGTTGCAGACAGGGAGCTTGAGGGGCCAGCGGGGCCAGGGGTGGAGATAAAGAGGAAGAGATCTCCTGGTTTTCCAGGCCCTGCTTCCAACACCGTGAGACGCAACCACGTGCATGCCTTTGGCCTTCCAGTGAACTTCCCTTCGATGATCCAGGGTTCTAGAACGGCCTTATGCAGGACCAGCCACATAACACAGGGGCTTAGTGTAAGGAAACCTTGGGGCCCCTTGTTCAGATGTTATTAAGAATTTCAAGGGGACAGCAGCAGGGCAGGAAAGCAAGTGTGAGGGGGTACTTCTAGGCCAGGCTCCGTGACTGTGCAGCCTGTGGGCCTGTGGGAGCCAGCCCTGGGCTCATGTTACCAGCCACCCGAAGAACGTTGAGCAAGACAGGCAGGACCCTGCAGGAAAGGTGGCCTTCCCACCTGAACAAAAGGTGTTAGAAAATCCTTCCCAGAGCTGCATCGAAGAAGGCAGCCATAGGCCAGGAAACCAAAACGGACAGAAAAAAGCCCAGGAATAAAAGGAAGACGTTCCCAGGGCCGACGTCTAGCAGGGAGCCCTGGGGTGGGCTGTGAGTTGGGAACAGACTCCTTTAAATTCCCTTCCGCTGGGTGAATGGAGACAGAGCCCGAGGTCCAGGGGAGGAAGACACCGAGGGCAGAGCAGTGCAGCCCACAGACCTCACACGGGGGCCACCAGAGCGCATGGCAGTGAAGAGGGGAGCCTGGACCAGATCAGAGCAAGGGGATCCTGCTTCGCCCAGTGCAGAGAGCGGGGCCACAAAGCACCATGGGAACCTCTCAGTGATGCGGCCGCACACCCGTCCTTTGGTGCCTGCTGCCGTGTTTAGGTAACCGAGGGGTGAACTGAATCCTCTTCTCATTCTCCATTGTGAGTTCAAGTATTCCCATCCCATTACACCCCTAAAGGCCCATCTCCAACTGCCATCACGTTTGGGGGTGAAGGCTTCACCATATGAAATTTGAAGGGACACGAACATTCAGACAGTAACATCTGGCTGTGGGTCTCACCCTGCTGACCTGGCTCTGTGTCCTGACTGGTGCTGTTAACCCATCTTTGCTGTGGAAATTACTCAGTTCTTCCAGAGAGTCTCTGAATGTGGGCGTGGCCCAGGGACCCCCGCCAGCATGGGTGTGTGTGATTTCTTGCTTTAAGTTTCTGGAAGGTAGTTATGTTACTCTCGCGTGAAATGAACAAATAGGCTTTAAGATTCTGTCAGATGGATGCACAGCCATGGTGTTATTTCAGCAACAGGATCACGTTCTAAGAGCAGCATCCGCATGGATGTTTGCAGCGGCTGCTCAGCTGGGCGGCTTCCTTCCTGCCCTTGGCCCTTGGCTCCAAACTCCTTCTGATGAGATGGTCGGAACCCACGCCCGCCTCTCCTCCTGCCTCGGCAGCCAGGAAATGACGGGGCTGTCCTGGAGCGGGGCCTCACCCCCTGGAAGGGAACCAAATGTGCTTTGCAGCCAGAACTCCCGAATAGAAGAGAAGGTTGTGAGCAGTCCAGGAGGATGCTTCCAGAGACAGTACCCGGGTCCTCAGTGGCTCCGGGGGAATTCCTCTCAGGAATGCAGAGGCGGGACTGGCCATTCTTTTCTGCAAACATCACTGCTCGAATCACATTCACTGCCCTGTTTGCGCCCCTGAGTGAGAGGATCAGAGCGGAGTGGCTTCAGCAGGCAGAAAGCCATTGTGTCAACAATGCAAACCCAGCAGCCCAGATTGCTCATGCATTTGCAAGTCGGTAAATTTTTGTGTTTCTTGTTCCAGTTCTGGCTTGCTTGCTGGGACAGCTGTTTGTCCAGAGTTTCCCAGCTGGTCCCCAGGGGGCTGTGCTCACCCAGGAGATCCACCTGGCCTGGCCCATGGAAGCCAAGGAGGGCGGAGGGCGGGAGTGGGAGTGGACCTGGGGTCCTCTTTGAAAGGCAGCAGACAAACCCAGCGTCCGAAATGGGCAGGTGGAGTGACATAGCCAGAGAGCATAGTGGTTAGCACAAGGGTTGGGGCATCAGACGACTCGGGCCCCGCCCCCTGCCCCAGCTTTCCACAGTCACAGTGACTGGGGCTTCACAGGGCCCGAGTGTCTGTTTCGTCATCTGTAATATGGTGACCGTGGTTTTTACTTCACCCTGAGAGGCACTGAGGCTGAAATGAAATTGTGTCTATAAAGTGCAGGCGTTGGGCAACTGTTGTTAACTGCTTCCTTCCCAGGGTCATCGTGATCATATGCTGGGTGAGGGTCAGGGGGAGGAGGAAGTAGTCTTTATCAAAGTCAATAATGTACCAGGAACTTTACATTTTATTCACTCCAAACAAGAATCCTGTGAAATGGCCAAAAAAAAAAAAAAAAGGACTTCCCTGGTGGTCCACTGGTCAGGACTGTGTGTTTCCACTGCAGGGGCACAGGTTCGAGCCTTCATTGGGGAACCAAGATCCCATTTGCAGCGTGGAGAGGACAAAAATAAAATTAAAAAAAAAGAAGAGAGGCAGGGCAGGGCTTTTCAAAATTTAATGTGCATACAAATTCCTGGAGGATCTTGTTAAACTGTGGACTCTGGNTTCTCTAGTTGCCGCGAGCGGGGGCTGTCCTCCAGTTCTGGTGCTCGGGTTTCTCATATCAGTGGCTTCTCTCGTTGTGGAGCTTGGGCTGTAGAGCATGCCGGCTTCAGCAGTTGCAGCTCCCTGGCTCTGGAGCTTGGGCTCAGTAGTTGAGGTGCACAGGCTTAGTTGCTCCGCGGCATGTGGGGTCTTCCCAGATCAGGGATCGAACTCGTGTCTCCTGCATTGGCAAGCAGATTCCTCACCACCAAGCCACCGGGGAAGCCTCCTAGAGCAGTCTTGAGATGCGTCCTCTCACGGGTGCCCTGTGGACACCCAGACTGGTGGGCTGAGGGGGCGTGGCCCAAGAGGCTGCTCTTCTCCCAGCTCCTCTTGACTCCAGGCCTGTGGCTCCAGCTCGAGGCTGACACACCCCGTTCTCCCTCTTTCTGGAAGGAAAGCCAGTGTTGCCAGCTGCCCTGCTTCTGGGCCTTTCCTGGCACGTCCTCCAGGCACGGCCCTGAGCTCCCATGCCATGGGCTGCACGTCTCCTTACCTTTCTGCCCCCCTCTGCCCCAGTCCTCCCTGCAGATGCCTCGTCCAGCCTCGGTCCTTTCCCACGGGTGTTCAGGCAGCGGTGGAGGAGCCTGTTTCTGGTGGGTCAGAGGAGGGGGCTGGGTAGAGGCAGAGGAGCGCCGGTCTTGCTCTGTAGCCGCCTCAGGCGCCCTCCCCACACGAGACCTCGCCTGGACGACCCTGGATTTGCCTTGCACCTTTGTGCACTGTGTCTGCTTCCTGGGTGAGCCACCCCTGGGTGCTGGAAACCCAGCTGGAATGTGTCCTTCCGGACACGTTCTCGCCACCCCGCTGTGTGCTGTTCATCCCTTCCCCGCCGATCTCCACGGCGTTTGCTGGACGGGATGCTCCTTCAGGCCCTGTCTGAGGCTTCTGTCTGCTTGCCCTCTGATGGGGCCTGGCCCAGGCGACGCCATCATCTGTGGAAGGACTTAGATGCCTGTGCCGGTGTCAGGAAAGCCAGCGTCCTGGAGGCGGCAGGCCCCGTGACCTGGGGGGACAGCCCCCGGCTGCACTGGGTCCTCAGCCGTGGAACACCTGGGGACGTCCAAGGAGAGGCGTTTATGGGGCGGTGGCCTTTCAGCCCCAGCCATCCCCTTTAAAGAGGCTGGTAGCCCCCGAGAGAGCGATTCGTCGGTCCTGAGAAGAAAGGCTGCTCTCCCAGGATGTGGGGAATTTGCTGCTGCTGCTAAGTCGCTTCACTCGTGTCTGACTCTGTGCGACTCCTTAGATGGCAGCCCACCAGGCTCCCCCGTCCTTGGGATTCTCCAGGCAAGAACACTGGAGCGGGTTGCCATTTCCTTCTCCAGTGCATGAAAGCGAAAAGTGAAAGTGAAGTCGCTCAGTCGTGTCTGACTCTTCGCGACCCTGTGGACTGCAGCCTACCAGGCTCCTCCGCCCATGGGATTTGATGTGGCAGTTAGAGGCATCACTGTTGAAGGGGCTGGAGGTGGTGTTGGCTGGATCCCCCATCCCGTCAGCTCTCCCTGGGGACCCAGGCGCCATGAGCCGTGGGGTGCAGAGGTGGGGAGGGGCCGGTCATGGGTGGTGAACTGAGGGCACTGATCCAAGGGGCCCCTGAGTGCCTGGGGCCTTGGGGTGTGTCCCCTGGGGGCCAGATGCGGGGGACCTGGGCCAGGCCAGCCTCCTGGAGTTTGCACCTAGGATCTCATGAGGTGGTGGGGAACGGGCTGTCCACCTGTGGGGCAGGCAAGGAACGGCAGGCCTTGGACCAGCGTGTCCACGTGTGCCAGGCTGGCTTGGGTGCCGGCCACCAGGTGGCCGTGGGGCAGAGTCTCCTTTATGATTTTCAGATTCTGCAGGTGGGTGAGTCAGGCATGACCCTGGGGGTGAGGGGGAGGTGGAGGTGGGGTCCAAGCAGAGTGAGCAAGGAGGGATGTGTGTCCCTCAGGGCAACAGTCAGTTCTCTGAAAGTCAGGAACGCTGGGTAGTCTTGGAACCCGAGGCTGAGGAGATGGTGAGGTGTGCAGAGGTGGACGGGAGGGCCCTCTGAGCCAGACAGGGGCCCAAGGGAACTGCTAACGGGGTCTGGCATCTGACATTCCTAGTGGACTGCACGCATCTGCCAGGTCGGCTTTGGGAGCCCACTGGGGTGGGCACAGCTGTCAGCTAGCCCAGAGGGTCTAGCTCTGAAGTGGAGCTGTGCTCACATCTCAAAACCCCCCCAGGTGTTCAGAAGGCAGTCACCTCTCCCAGCATGAGTCATGGGCCTTCTCTTGTCACAAACCTTCAGGTTTTCTAGAGGAAGTGAAAAGGTGTGATGACCTTTGGTATGAAGACCCTGAGAACAAACTGGAATTCCTAGGGTGTATTTTTATACACGTGCATTTTCAGGATTTCAGGAGGATAACAAGATAGGGATGCAGGAAAAGTTGAGGGATAAGTTTTCGGTGATTTGATAAATTAACAGAGATCTTGAGAGAAATCTTGAATTTCCCTGCTTGGGGAGGGTATTAATCTGAAAATATTTTTGACTAAAGCTGTTGTGATCTACCAGTAATGTAAGCAAAGCAGGGATAGCAACAAGCAGAAGCAAAACCCCAGGCAGATCAGGTCACCATGTGGGGTCCCAAAATAACCCACAGCCCCCTTCCCAGTCAGAACAGTGCAGATGGCTCATCTCCTCAGCACGTCCTACGCGATCAGGTGGTTTCTTGGGCTCTTAGAAGAGCTGACAAAGAGGACGGGTCTGCCTTGGCAAAGCCGCCTGGGCTGTGCCCCTCTGAGGGAGACCAGGTACCAGCTGGCGCCGTTCCCTGTATCTCAGAGATAAGGAAGCCTCTTGCAGACTGGAACCCGAGCCGGGGGCTGAAGGCTTTCCTTTTCAGCTCTTAAGCTGCTGTTAAAGCTGAGCAGTGGAAGCATTTAGGTCAAATGGTCTGTGAGCGACAGCCGCAAACTGCATTGTGTAAGCCCCCGTTTCCAGTAGCCAAGTGTGTTGGACCTCCTCCCAGGAGCCCTGTGCTGGAAACTCCCTCTTAAGGGCAGATGCCCTCCCCTGCCCCACAACGGTGGGAGTAAAACACGGAAGAATGTTGGAGAGTGTGTAGAGAAATGGGAACCCTCATGCTTTGCTGCTGGGAATATAAAACGGAAAACAGTGTGGTAATTCTTCAAAAAATAAACATTAGATTATACGACCCCACAATTCCATTCCTAGGTATATCCACCCCCCTCCCAATTTGAAAATAGAGACTCGAACAAGTACATGTACACATATGTTCACAGCACCCCCAAGATAGAAAATAGCTCAAATGTCCATCAACAGCTGAATGGATAAGCCACACACAGTATCTTCATACACTGGAGTATTACCCATCAAAAGGAATGAGTCCTATTCATGCTATAATATGGATGAACCCTTAAAATGTTCTACTGAGTGAAGACAGCCGAACCCCAAAGACCGCATGTTGGATGATTTCATCTGCACAAGGTGTCCAGAACAGGCAGATCCACGGGGATGGTGTGTTAGTGGTTGCCAGGGCCTGGGGAGCCCGGAATGGGGTGTGACCACTAATGGGTGTGGAGTTTCTTTTTGGGTCATGGAAATGTTCTGGGTCTCGATGGAGGTGGTGGTATCACCACGCTGTGCATGTACCAAATGCCACTGAATCGCTCACTTTGAAATGGGTCATTTTGTGTTGTTATGTGAATCTCACTTCGGTAAGAAGAAAGGCCCCACGTGCACCCCACTTCCTCTTGAGGTCTGTGATCCACGCTCCACTTGGATTGTGGACAGCCTGCCCCCTCCACGTGACCGGGGAGGAGCTTACGGGCTGTTGCTTTGTTGGGGGGGGTGCCCATCTCTCCAGCAGTTCGATCTTGGTGGGTCCCAGATGAAGTCTACAGACAGGAGTTAGGAAGTTGTGGCGCTCTGCTTCCTACGTGGTTGTTTCACCTCGGATGTGCTGTTCTGTCTGAATCCGTGGATCAGGTGGCGCTGGACCCCTTTCTGTGATGAGGTCTGGGACCCGATTGCAGCCCCTGGGCCACCTGCCTTTGGGTGCCAGCCTCTCTTAGTATCCCTCCCAGGGGTGAGGCCTGGGCTGGGTTCTCACAGCTTTGGCCAGCGTGCGCCACGATCCCATCCATGTGTGGCTGGGCTGTGATTATTCCCACTTTACAAACAAGGAACCTGGGGCGCAGAGAGTTTTGGTCACTTGCCCGAGGCTGCCCAGCCACCTTGAGAAGCCAGGATCGCCATGGAAGAACGTGTCCCACGGCACTTCTGCTCTGTAGTGATACTTGCAAGGTGTTGATTTTATTTAAATACGTGTAATCATCCACCCTTATAGATTATTTTTTCAACTCAGGTTTTTTAAAAAATGAATATTTAGATTAAAATCCTGATTTTTCTACCTTTTAGTTACACTAGCTTAGAAACTGTTTTGGAACAAAGAAATCCAGATGGTTAGCAGTTATGAGCAGGCTTTGAGAAGTCAGAGGAATCTAATTGAGTTTTTGCATTTTATTTGTGTCAACTAATTTGTCCCCTGGAGAAGGAAGTGGCATCCCACTCCCGTATTCTTGCCTGAAGAATCCCCATGGACAGAGGAGCCTTGTGAGCTACAGTCCATGGGGTCACAAAGAGTTGGACACAACTGAGCAACTAAAAAATAGAATAATAATCTCTACCACATCGAAACACTACATAGGTCTGCATTTTTGCTGCATTTTGCAAGTAAATCAGTGTTGCTTACCTTGACCATATAATTATTGACATTTATTTTCTATGATTGACATATTTTGGGGCTTCCCTGGTGGTCCACTGGTTAAGATGCCACACTTTCAATGCAAGGGGCAAGGGTTCAATCCCTGGTGAGGGAACTAAGATCCCACATGGTGTGCGGCAATAAAATAAGATAAAACAGCAAAATAGTTAAAATATATATGTGGTTTAGTCGCTGAGTCGTGTGTCCAACTCTTGCGACCCCATGGACTGTAGCCCACCAGGCTCCTTCTGTCCATAGGATTCGCCAGGCAAGGATACTAGAGTGGGTTACCGTTTCCTTTTCCAGGGGATCTTTCCAACCCAAGGATCACACCTGGGTCCCCTGCACTGCAGGCGGATTCTTTACCAACTGAGCCACCTATACATATTTGATTTCTGTCTCTAATGGGTGTGAACTTCTCTCCTGCAGAGTCCTGCCAGCCACAGGGACAGATGGGGAACAGCAAGAGTCACCCAGGACAGGAGTGCTCCTCACGGTTTCTCCCCGGGGAGCAGGCCGAGGTCAACAGGCTGTTTGATGCTCTGTCGTCGGAGAAGCGTGGCTCCAGTGCCCTACCCAGATCCTTCTCCTTGCAGGCACTGAAGGCAAGGGTAACAGCTGGGAGTTCGTGTTTAGTTTGGAGCAGGAGTCAGGTTGCTGCTGACCCTCAGTTCCTGTAAGGCAGATGTGGGAACACGGAGAGATGTGTTTTCTGTGAAGAAACAGATTGTACCGACTGTCAGCCTTGTGGGCTCCGTGGCCAGTGTGGCCGCTGCTCCACTCTGCCTGCGTCTCACACTGTTCAGGGACTTTTCCCGCTTGCGGTTGACCAGAGGGGCTGGCTGCTTCCCGTCTCTTGCACCACCGTCCCCTGATTTCTCCTTGCAATGGGTGATGGGCTGCCCAGGCTGTATCTGTGGGTCTCAAGTCCACCTTGGCCTTCAGGATTCGTAAGTGTTTGATGTCCTAGGAATTTTGTTGTTTCCCCCCCCCCAAAAAATGAAGTTTCAGGGTCAGGGTGCACCTGACAAGGAATGAAGACTGCCCGCTTCCCCATCTTTTGGTCCCGTTCCACGGGGCTCTTAACCGCGTGCGTTTGGGTGCTCAGAGTGCAGCAACATCACAGACATCTTTGGCCCATCTCGTGACTTTACAATCTTGTGTTAGTTTCAGGTGAACAACAAAGTGAGTCAGTTATACAAATACGTGCACCCACTCCGTTTTAGATTCTTTTCCCATATAAGTCGTTACAGAGGATTGAGTAGAATTCCCTGTGCTATAAAGCAGGCCCTTGTTAGTTACCTATTTTATATATGTGTGTGTGTGTGTCGCTCAGTTGTGTCCAACTCATTGCAACCCCATGGACTGTAGACCACCAGGCTCCTCTGTCCGTGGAATTCTCCAGGCAAGAATACTGGAGTGGGTGGCCATCCCCTTCTCCAGGGGATCTTCCCAACCCAGGGATAGAACACAGGAAACCTGCATTGCAGGTAGATTCTTTACTGTCTGAGCCACCAGGGAAACCCTGTTTTATATATAGTAGAGTTTATATGTCAATCCCAATCTCCCAGTTTATCCCTCCCCCACTTTCCAATTCATATTGAGCACAAAGAACTTGGATAGATAGTTAATATTTCTGGAAGTCCCTAATCTAGAGGAGACCAGTGTAGCGCTACACAGACCGTACCTTCCATGTGGAAATAAATCCAGATATGCAAATGGAAGCTGCTGGAACTAGAATGGAGATGTTAGCAGAGTGAAAAGCAGCCAATGGCTAGAGGCAGGAAGGACATGGCCAGTCTGGGGAGACTGGGAAGTCTGGAGGGCAGGATGGGAACAGATGATGGAAGAGTTTGATGGCCAAGATGAGCCACAGGCTGGGACACGTTAGGCGTGTGGGTCCTGGGGTGGTATGACACCCTTAGTGGGCAGAGGTGGTGCACCGGGGGTCTGGGAAGGTTCTCTGCTGGTAGCAGCAGTTGGTCTTGGTCCCTGTTTTCCCGTCATCCTACCGCGTCTGACTTGCACCCTGTCTGGGCTTTTCACCCACTTGTCCCCGCAGGGCCATGTGGGGGATGCTCTTCCCCCAGAGATGGTCACCAGACTGTTCGAGGGCATGCGGAGGGTGGACGGCAGCGGGAAGGCAAAGGGGCCCAGCGAGCGCATCTCCCAGGAACAGTTCACAGCGTCCATGTCCCACCTGTTGAAAGGAACTGCTGAGGAGAAGAGTCTCGTGATCCTGAACATGATTTCTGCCTCAGGAGGTCCCGTGAAAGCAAGAGATGTCCACAAGGTGAGAGGCCACCAGGCGCTTTGCAGCCACGCCAGGCAGTGTTGGTGGCCTTTGGTGGGGGGGCTCAGGATGATGCAGCAGCTGATGGAGGTCTTGTGCAGAAGTGCCCCCTGGGGGGCCCTGGACCACATAACCGGTTGAGGTCAGAACTCCTGGATAAAGAGACGTCGGCCAACTAGACCAGCCAAGGGCATCATTGGAAAACTGAATAACTACCCAAGTCACATGGTTCTTCCCGCCCTGGGGTCCACCACGTTGGCCTTACTGAGACAAGCCCTTCTCCATGTTGATCTGATGTAGGGCGGAGGTACAATGGTGGTGTAATTAATGGTGAAATTGTGATCTTCCAAGTTTACAGAGGACTTGGTTGGCTCTGTGGTACACGTGCTAAACTACAGACGGCAGCTGCGAGGCTGGAGTCAGAAGCCACCCCCAGGCTCCCCATCCAGGGTGCAGGTGCTGGCTGCCCAGCTGTGCTCCGAGATGAGGCTTCAAGGCAAGTGCCCCGCCCTAGTCCCTAGACCTTGGCGTCAGAGAGTGGTTCCACGCCATCTTGTAGTAAAGTTTAAAGTCAGCAAGTGTGTGTCTTCCAAATTTGGAGGACCATTGAAATTATCTCTTCCTTGGCATACAGTTGCTCATAGTATTTCCTCATAATCCTAATTTCTGCCAGGTCCGTAGTGGCGTCGCCACCTTCATTTCTGATGTTAGTCATCTGAGCCTTCTCTTTTTTTTCTGGGTCAGTCTAGCTAAAGGTGTGTTCACGTCTTGTTATTTTCAAAGAGCCAGCTTTTGGTTTTGTGGACTTTCTCTGTTGTCTAACCTCTATTTTATTTATCTTCAAGTCTTGTATTTCCTTTCTTCTGCTTCCTTTAGATTTAGTTTGGTTTTTCCTTTTTTTTTTTTTTTTAATTGAAGTATCGTGGATTGTGTTGTGTTGTGTTGATTTCTGCCGTACAGCAGAGTGACTCATTGAGACTTAACTATATTCTTTTCCATTATAATTTGTAACAGGATATTGAATATAGTTCCCTGCGCTCTACAGTGGGACCTTGTTGTTTATCCCATTCCGTCTATAATAGCTTGCATCTGCCAACCCCAACCTCGGGCTTCCCAGATGGCGCAGTAATGAAGAGCCTGCCTGCCGGGGCAGGAGACACGAGAGACGCAGTGCGATCCCTGCGTCAGGAAGATCCCCCGGAAAGCAAATGGCAACCTGCTCCAGTACTCTTGCCTGGGAAATCCCATGCACAGATGAGCCTGGTGGGCTACAGTCCACGGGGCTGCAGAGTCGGACATGACCAAGTGCGCATGCGTGCACGCACAGCCGCACCCTCCCAATCCGTCCGCACCCTCCCAATCCGTCCTCCCCCGGCTTCTCCCCGTCGGCAGCCACGCGTCTGTTTGTTGTGTGTGTGAGTCTGCTTTTGTGTCACAGGTGAATTGGCTAGTGTCGTTGTTTGGATTCCACGTATGAGTGATAGCATACTTTGTCTTTCTCTTTCTGGCTTCCTTCACTCGGTATGATCATCTCTAGCTCCATCCGTGTTGCTGCCGATGGCCCTGCTTTGCTGTTTTACTGCTGAGCAATATTCTGGCGTGTGTAGGCCCCACAGCTTCTTTATCCACCCCTCTGCCCGTGGGCGCTGAGGTCGTCTCCATGCCTTGGCTGTTGTGCTGCTATGAACCTTGGGGTGCATGGATCTTTTTGAACTGTAGTTTTGTCTGGGTGTGTGCCCAGGTGTGGGGTTACTGGATTATGTGGTAGCTCTGTTTTCAGTTTTCTGAGGAACCTCCATACTGTTCTCTATAGTGGCTGTGCCAGTTCACATTCTCACCAACTGGGCAGGAGGGTTCCCTTTTCTCCACACCCTCTCCAGCATTTATACTTTGCAGCTTGTTTTTGATGGCGGCCTGTAGGTGTCTTCTTTTTTAGCTTACTTGATTTTGGCTGCCCTGGGTCTTCCTTGCAGTGTGCAGGCTTTCTCTAATTGTGAGTGGGGCCTCTTTCTAGTGTTCTGCGTGGGCTTCTCCTCGTGGCGGTGTCTCTGGTTGCAGAGTGTGGGCTCCAGGCACACGCACGTCAGTAGCTGTGGCACGCGAGCTCGGTAGCTGTGGCATGCGGGCCCGGGAGCACGTGGCTCAGGGCTTGTGGTGCCTGGGCTTGGTTGCTCTGGGTCACGTAGGATCTTCCCAGACCAGGGATCAAACCCTTGTCTCCTGCACTGGCAGGCGGACTCCTAACCACTGGACCACCAGGGAAGTCTTGTAGATGTGTTCTTGATGGCTTTGTGGGAAGAGGTGAGTTCCGTGTCCTGTTACTCTGGCATCTTGATTCCGATCTCTAGTTTGGTTTTCTTTGTCTGGTTTCTCAAGGTAGGAGGTTAGGTTATTGACTTGAGGGCACTCTTTTTTTTTTCGTATCGGCGTTTATGGCTGTGCGTCTCCCTCTAAGCGCTGCTTCAGCTGAAATACATCAGTTTTCCATGCATTTCATCCTGCTCAGTGTTTTCTGACTTCCCTTATGATTTCTTCTCTGGCCCATTGGTTGTTCAGAGGTGTACTCTTTAATTTCTACCTATTTGTGAATTTCCCAAATTGCCTTCTGAGTTGTAATTTTATTATGTGTGATTGAAGAACATACATTACGTGACTTCAGATCTTCTCAGTTTATCAAGGCATGCTTTATGGCCTAACATATGGTCTGTTCTGAAGAATCTTCCAGACCTGCTGGAGAAGAATGTGTTCTGCTATTGTTGGCAGAGAAACAGTATATATTGCAATCTGCTTGGAATTTAAAAATACCTTGAGGTGAATCTTGTGGCTTTGTTGACATATAAAACAAAGTTGACTTATTTTGTAAAAGCGTTACTGATTTATTATAAAGCTAGATTTTTAGACACAGTTTGAAGCATTAAGTGAGATAGTTGGGACTTGGGAACAATAATAAGACAATCTGCTGTGAATGTATGTGGCCGTCGTGTTTGGATGGAGTCCCGTTTGTCTGTTTTCTGGTGCCACTGCCGCGCCACCTCTGTTCTTAGTAGGTAAGAGACGGAAATCAGAGCCATGGGTGTTGCTTAGAACCCTGAAGCATAATTCGTAGTTAATGAAACCCGTTCTCCCCAGATAAATCGAGGGGTGCCCAGGACATTACCAACCTCTACCCTGATAATAGGGCTTCCCTGGTGGCTCAGTCAGTAAAGAACCTTCCTGCCAATGAAGGTGACCAGGGTTTGATCCCTGGGTCGGGAAGATCCCCTGGAGAAGGGAATGGCAACCCACTCCAGTAGTCTTGCCTGAGAAATCCCATGGACAGAGGAGCCTGGTGGGCTACAGTCCGCAGGGTCACAAAGAGTCAGGCACGACTTAGCGACTACCCCACCGCCAGCCTGATGTAGCTGGAGGGCAGTGGGCATCTGAGTCCTTCCCAGATGGCTTTGTTAAACTAGTGGCTTTGGTGCAGCCAGCCCTCTCAGGAAGGGGTGCTGGGGAGTTTCAGGGCCCCCCAGGGGGAGGGTGTAACTGTCTTCTGGGCCTCTGAAATGCAGCTGGGAGTGCAGAGAAAAGATAAGAGCGTTAATGTTGAGTTGTTTAGATGAGCACCGTCCAACAGGGGTAGGTTGTGAACTGCAAAGCGAACCACATGTGAAATTTTAAATATTCTAGTAACCACGTGAAAATAGCAAAAAGAAACAAGTGAGATTAATTTTAAGAAAATTTCCAAAATATACTTTAACCTTGGCAATCTTAAAAAAGAAAACACGAGTTATTTACACTTTTTTTTTTTCACACCAAGTCTTTGAAATGGGGTGTGTATTTGACACTCACCACGCATCTCGATGCGGACACACCGCACACGTGGCTCCCCTGTTGGACAGGGCAGGTTCGGGAAAGCAGACGGAAGGCCATGTCACTGCCCCCCACCCCCACCCCCCAGCGCTGTTTTCTCCTCCGCTAGGTGGCGGGAAGCTTCTGGGGCCTCAGTGGCTGGACCACGACTGTGACCGGGCCGTGCTCGAGGACTGGGTGTTCCGAGCCCACCACGTGGCCACGTTTCTGAGCCTGATCATCCACCAGGGCTTCCTCCTCCTGCGCTCGTCCCTCGAGCTGGCCACCCTGGTACCTGAGCGCCAGGTGGACCCGCAGCGGGAGTTTGCCAGCATCCTGGACGTCCTGTCCGTCATCTACATCAACTCGCACCTGCCCCGGGAGCGGCGGCTCCGCTGGCGCCTGCTCTTTGCGACTGAGCTGCACGGGAACAGCTTCGCTCAGCTCTGCGGGCGCATCGTACACGGGGGGCCCTGCCTGGTGCTGCTCGAGGACCACGATGGCCACGTGTTTGGGGGCTTCGCCTCCTGCTCCTGGGAAGTCAAGCCTCAGTTTCAAGGTGAATAGCCCCACGTTGGTAGCGCAGCGCTCCTGGCGGGTTCTGGTCCCTCGGCCGCCACGTGGGGACCTCTGAACCCACCAGCCCGTATGTGCTGTTTCTTCCGTCTCCTCCCTCAAGTGTTTTTTTCTAGACGTGTTTGGGAGGATGGGGAAGCATGGTGCTTATGGAGGTTTAACTTCACGCATTTCTGCATAGCCTCTGGCTGCTGGGTCAGGGAAGCTGGACAGGTGTCCTCACCTCTGGATTTCAGGTGAGGAAATAGCTGTTCAGCATCATTAAATGGTGCAGTGCTATCCAGCGGGGCTGTGTTAGAGCGTCAGTGCCCAGGGTTTTTTTTTTTTTTTTAAACTGGGGAGACGGCCATACCAGCACCCTCTGCCGACACCCACCCACACCCCAAACTTGCAGGAGGACCGCAGGAGCCCAGCTCTGGCTCCCATGTCTGTATGCACTGTTTGGGACAGGGAGTCACTTTGTCACGGCATCACGGGGAGGGGTCCCTGGGGGTGAATAGCTGGGTCTCTGTGTGATTGGAGGCTCTGCTCGAGGATGTGGAAGAACAGCCCCGAGAGTCATTATTATCTAGACGAAAATTGCACTTCTTCCAGCTCCTCTCGTATTAACCCAAGGGACAGCTCCGCTGTGTCTCCAGCTTTCATTTACGAGAGCAGCGTTCGTTCCTCTGCTTGAAGAACTGTGGGAAAGAGCAGTTAGCAGGTGTTGAGACGTGAGCTCTTTGTGCCAGGACTCCGGTAGCGGGCAGCCCAGCCTCGCAGGTGCCTTTCACGTCCTGGGCGTTTCTCCTCTATTGGTCCCCCAGCCATCTCGAGTATTTGCGCCTTAAGGAGACGCGACACCCACAGGGTCACTTCGTTTCCGCTTCTGCCGGCCAAGGAGCAGCCAAAGGCCCGCAGCGCTGGGCAGAGTCCGGCTTCATCCTGGGTGGGGTGCTTTACCCTCTCTGGGCCCGGGGTTCCCAGAACCATGGGGAGGGCAGCCTGTAAACCACGGGGTGAAGAGGGGTGGTGTGGTGGCGGGAGTCGGGCGAGGAGCCCCCGGGGGACTGACGCCTTTGTAGGTCGTGTGACTCCTCGGTGCTCGCCCTGTGCCCTGGAGTGGAGGGTCATCTTCCCCAGGTGGCCCTTCCCTCTGGGTGTGGATCCCAGGATGGACGAGCGTGGGGTCCGTGCTCTGTGGCCCTGGCACCTCACTCAGCACCAGGAGCCAGTGAACACTGGCTGAAAGGCAGCCTTGGGACCAGCAGGTGAAGCGGTGGTCCCGGGGCTGCAGGTGGGACCAGGCCATTACTTGAGGCGAGACCTGTCCTTCTGGGCACATGGACTCAAACCTGAGCCTTTAGGCTGGAGGGCAGCCCTGTGTCTCCCGGTCCCGGAGGCCTCCCCAGGCTCACCTTCCTTCCTCCCCGACTCCAGTGCCCACAAACCTCGCTCTACAGCCGAGGGGTCCCGCTGTTCCCTCAGGCCTGCCTTGTCCCCGCGGGGGTCCCTCCTCCACAGAGGGGCCCTCACCCGGCCGTCTCCATCTCAGGCCGTCCTTCCTGGTTTCAGAGGAGCTGAGTCCCCGTGGAGGCCCCCGGGGTCCATCTGGAAGGGAGGCCTGAGCATCTCGGGTCCTGACTCTGTGCCACCCAGGGCCATCCTCCCTAAGGCCTCCTGGGGCTCCACGCCCACCTCGAGTCCCTCCTCCGCATTCGGGCTCCCCGCCTGCTTCGTGGAGCTCCCTTCCCCAGAGCCTGAGCTGCGTCCTTTCTCAGGTGCCCTCACATCGTCACTGGGGTGGGGCGGTGCTTCTGGCGAAGGTCCCACNGGGGACTCACCTCGAGTCCCCCCTCCGCATTCGGGCTCCCCGCCTGCTTCCTGGAGCTCCCTTCCCCAGAGCCTGAGCTGCGTCCTTTCTCAGGTGCCCTCACATCGTCACTGGGGTGGGGCGGTGCTTCTGGCGAAGGTCCCATGGCTGTGGGGCACGTCCCTGGTTCCCACCTAGCTGGGAGCTCCCGGGGGTGGGGGTGTGTGCCCTCTGTCACCGCCCCGCAGTGAGCGCATGGGGGTGGGGAAGGAGTCTGAAGCGGAGGGCTCCTCATCTCCGCTGAGTGGAGCATGCCTGTGCCTGTGCCCAGGTGAAGGTGGAGGGTCACCCCTCCCTGGGTATGCCCCGCCTCCCCAGCCAGCTGCATCTGCAGGCATCCTCTGTTCTCTGGATGGCACACCTGAGGCTGTGCGGGCACCCAGCCGGGGCCTGCAGTGACCGCCTGCCCTTGGCACGCACGTGGAGACGAGGTTGCTCTTTCTGACTCTGGGAGGCGGGGCGGCGTCCCCAGTAGGCAGACGCCACGTTCCTTTCTGGCGGTCACCCTCGCCTCCCAGCCGCAGCTCATCCTATGGGCCCTGGGCAGCCGTGGGTCTGGGATCCGCCCGCTGGTCTGAGGGCTCTGCCCCTACATGTGGGACCCCCCTAACCCCTGCACACCGAGGACCCCGAGAAACTCCTCCAGCTCGGCCTTCTGAGCGAGCCTGTTGGCGTTTCCTGCTCCTCCCCGTGCCTGGCTGCAGTGGGTGATCCGGCTTCTTTGCGCTCTGCTCACTTTCAGGGGACGACAGGTGCTTCCTGTTCTCCATCTCCCCCAGCATGGCCGTGTACACCTGCACGGGCTACAACAACCACTACATGTACCTGAATCAAGGGCAGCAGACCATCCCCAATGGCCTGGTAAGGACGGGGGCAGGGGCAGGGCACGGCCCCGTGGTGCCATCCACCCCACAGTGCCAGCCCCGGCCCCGACATGCCCCGGGGCACGCGCCCACTCATCGGGCAGTGTGTGGTGTCCAGTCCATCCTGCCCGGATCTCGGGGTGCTGACGCCGGGAGCGACAGCCAGGGCCGACCTTCTCCCTGGGAAAAACACGGGGCCTCTGTTGGGGCGTTTCTGGGCTTTGTGTGCGAATGACGGTTCCGCCAGTTTCCTGGTCCTCAGGTGGTTGGTCTGTGGCCTGTGTCACTGGAGACGCTGCCCTGGCACTCGTGCCAGGGGCAGGGCCAGACTCCCTGGGCCTGCCAGGCTGGACTCAGCCGCAGGAAGAAGCGGGCAGGAGTGAAGCCCGCAGGTGACGGTGGGGACAGGGCTGGGCGAGGAGCTGGGATGGGCACCCGCACAGGTGCTTACCTCGGGTGCGAGAGGTGTCTCCTGGCAGCCCCAGCCTCCTCCTCTTCCCCGCTGCTTAACGAAAAGCATCTCTTGGGAAATTCCCAGTCCCAACTGCAGTGCTGAGGGGCGGGGAAGGTGGGTCTACCTCGGCGGTGTGGAGTGGGCCCCGAGCTCCTCCCCGGTTCTCTCTGGGGCTCCCTCGGGCCCCCGACAGCCCAAGACGCCTTCTGAAAGGGCAGTTTGGTGTCGACAGGGGCGAGGGTCTTGGCCTCAGGGGGTCAGTAGTCGGCCGGCGGTGAGAGGCGGCCCCTGAGTGCGGCTGGTGTCCGCCCTGGTCCCTTGCCCAGTGTAAACTCCGGGCCCCAGGGCCCCGGGTAGAGGCAGCGGTGGAGGTGGCATCCGGAGAAGGGCTGAACAGCGGTCTGTTCCCACTGGCCTCTCGTCTAGAGCCGGAAAGCGTCCTCCTCTGCCCACTGCACGCCTGCTCCAGCACAGGGGCCTGGGGCCTGGGGCCCGGACACACGTTTCCCGGCCTCGAGCGCTGGGTGGACCTCTCCCCTCATTTTACGGACTGCACTCTCTGGGTCTGATCGTCTGCATTCTTTTGTCCTCTCTTGTCACTTACATTTCCTTTTAAGATCTTTTATTTGTTTGGGTCTTCAGCTGTGGTGGGTGAACTGAGCTGTGGCGTGTGGGATCTAGCTCCCTGACCAGGGATGGAACCGGCGCCCACCCCACATTGGGAGTGCAGAGTCTTAGCCTCTGGACCACCAGGGAGGACCTGACCTGTTTCCTGCCAGTGCAGCCCCGTGAGAAAGAGCCACTGGGTGGGACTCAGGACACCTGGATGAGTGTTCTAGGCACCCGCAGTGGGACCCTTCAGTTGTACCAATCCATATCATTCACAGTTAAGAAAAAAAAGAAAGTTGCATTCGCTTCCGCACGCCCTTGTGGCCTGAGGGCTGGGCTGGGCCTCAGGTTCTGATGCGCCTCCCTCCGCAGGGCATGGGCGGACAGCACGGTTACTTTGGGCTGTGGATCGATGTCGATTTCGGAAAAGGACACAGCAAGGCCAAGCCCACATGCACCACGTACGGCAGCCCTCAGCTGTCTGCCCAGGAGAACTTCCAGTTCCAGAAGATGGAGGTGTGGGCGGTGGGAGACGCCCCGCAGGCAGAGCCGGTGAGCCTGGGGGCGCTTCTCCCCTCTCTCGGCTTGATCCCTTGCAAACCTTTCACACCTCCACCTGGAGATGGTTTTTCCCAGACTTGTTTCCAGCAGCCGTCCCTGGCCAGAGGACTGCCTGTGGGTGCACAGCTGGGCGGGGAGTCCTGTCTGGGATCTGCGGGGGGGTCTCCTAAAAGAACCACCCCAGGGAGGTGGGGTCCCTTCCGAATCCAGGGTTCAGCAATGCGTTGTTGGCTTCCTTGCACCACGTCACCTCCCAGCGATGGCCTCCCAGGGTCCAGGGGACACAGTGGGGGCGGGGCCAGAGCCCCTGCCTCCTGCATTTCCCTTGTGGCATCAGTAAAGCCCCGAGTCCTCTCTGAGAAACGTGCCAGCGGCAGGATGTCACCGGCTGGTTTTGGTCGCTGAACATACCCCTCCTTCCTTCTTCCCAAGGTCAGGAAAACCAGGAGCATTCTGGACATCGACCCCGAGGCCCGGGCCCTACTGGAAGCCAGTGGGCGGGGCCGCCACAGCGAAGGGCTCCGGGAGGTTCCCTATGAGCAGTGATGATGGCCAACTCGGGCCATCCTGGAGCCGGAATGCAGCCTGCCGACCTTCCTGCGTCCCGCGGAGGCCTCACTTTGGCCCAGAGTGTGCGGGTCACATCCCAGCGGTCCTGGCGGTGCCCAGTCCGCACAGAGTACAGTTCCTCTGTTGCCATATGTGCATCGGCGGGGGCGTCTCCTCCCGGAATCCCAAGCATACAGCTGGCAACCTGGTCCTTAGACTTGGCTCATGCCCTAGGGATGAAATCCAAAGAGGATGCTGAGATGTTGAGACTGGCTGGAACTGCCATCTTTGGGGACTGGAATTCTTGCAGTGGTGGTGGCGGAGGGTGGTGTTTCCACTCACTGGGGGTCACTGGGCCTCTGCTCAGGCCCTCCAGTTAAGAGCCTTGAGGCTCCATTTCTTCTTGTCAAGAGCAGAGGTGCTCAGCTGGGAATCCCTGTGCTTTGGGGAGTAGCTTCCTCTGATACGAAATTTCTATATTTGTAAAAAAAAAAAAAGCGTTAGTAGTGTACTAATGGGGGAGATAAGAGATTTTGAAGGTGACAGTGACCTGGGCCTTCAGTAAGGTTGGATGTCGGCCTTTCTCAGCTCTTTTAGGTGGGTCTGTGCTTGGAGCACGTGGGAAACCGGGAGGTGAGCAGAGCAGCAGACTGACTGGCGGTCCTGTTTCTGATGTAAACCTGGGCACACTCAGGGCCGAGGGTCGTGCTGATACACCTGCGGCCTGTCGCAGGAATGGGGGCGAGTGACTCGACAGGCCCAGCCTGGGCTCCTGGCCTCCAGCATCGCCCGGTGCTGCCCCCCAGGGGATGGTGCGTACCTCGGCCTTGTGGACTTGCCATAAACAGTGACCCTGCCACGCTAGCGGAGATGTGGGTGGGCTGGGCCCCGTCCCTCGGGGGTGGCCCAGAGAACCTCCCGACACACTGAGAATCGAGCTTAGGGGTGTTGCAGGCTCAGCCCTAAGACACCTGCCTCTGTCTTCCCCTGCTCCACGCTGTCCGTCTGCAGATCTGACAATAAATGCTGCCTTATTCTCGAGTCGGCCCCGATTATAAGCCATAGTGAACCGAAGCTGTGTACACCTGCGGGCTCTGCAGGCTCAGGAGGCTCATGAGACCTGCTGCTGAGCCCCGAGCGGAAGGCCTTGCAAAACGGGCCTTCACGAGGAAACGCACGTTTGCAACAGTGACACGCACGCTCTGTCCTGATTGACTTTCCTTATAAAAGGGCCAGTTTTAACAACTTCTCAGGTGCGTTCTGTGGCTTCCTGACTGATGGGAAGCAGACGCAGGATGTTAGGATCCTCAGATATCCTTACCATCATCTGAAGAATTAGGCCCCGAGTCTTCAGTCTGTTACAGATTTTTTATAAAAATGCAGTGGAATAATACGTCGCTAATATTAAAATGTCCATTCTGTACTTTTTACTGTCTGTGGCTGTCAGAGAGGCTGGAGGTGTCTGGGCCTGTTTTTTCCTGCTTCGTGCCTCTTCTCTCAAGAGTGCAGGTCATGCCCAGGGCCCTGATGTTTTCCCAGGATAGCTCAGCTATAGGACGGGAGCAGGTGCCCGGCCCAGGCGCTTGGTAACCCAGGGGACGTGCCCTTGCGTGGGGCAGCCGTGGGTGTGGGGCAGCCGTGGGACCCCATGAGCTGAGGGCGTGAGCACTCTGACCAGTGACCAGAGGAACCACGCCCCTCCTGGGCCTGGGGAACCTGCAATGCTAGTTTTAACACACGAGGAATTTGTTCTTTGATAAAAAGGGGATAAAAGTTCGGGTTACATGGGAGGCAGCCTCCCTCCCTTATCAGGAGACAGATCAGGGTCCCTGAAGGTGCTGGAAGGAAGGGCTGAAAAGCACTATGTTAACCTTTTAACACATGGCTTTTAAATAACATCACTTTTTAAACAACTTTTCAAAGCATGGCTGTTGTTAACTTTTTTCCCACCGTAGTTATTTTTCGGAAAAATTTTTCTTTCTAGTGAAGGAAGGATGCTTTAAATTCTCTGCTGCTGTTAAGTCACTTCAGTCGTGTCCAACTCTGTGCGATCCCATAGACAGCAGCTGCTCACCAGGCTCCCCCGTCCCTGGGATTCTCCAGGCAAGAACACTGGAGTGGGTTGCCATTTCCTTCTTCAGTGCTTAAATTCTGTAGTGCTTTACAATTTTCAAAAGTCTCACACACATGATTTTGTAACCCCATAATTTTCCCCCACCCCCTCTATTGCCCCTCTCCAAACCCCTAGTTTGTTCTCTGTATTTGTGAATCTGCTGCTTTTTTGTTTGATTCGGTAGCTTATTTTAGATTTCATGTATAAGCGATACCAGACCACATTTATCTTTGTCTGACTTCACTTAGCACAGTGCCCTCCAAGTGCATCCATGTTGCCACAAATGGCAGAACTTCGTGGTATTTTTTATGGGTGAGTAGTATTCCATCACACACACACACACACACCATCTTCGTGGTATTTTTTATGGGTGAGTAGTATTCCATGACACACACACACACACACACACACACACACACACACACACACCATCTTCTTTATCTACTCGTCTGTTTATGGACCCACTATATTTTCTGATTAAAAGATTAGCTTATGCATACGTGGCAAAAGAGGTCAAAATACAAAAGAGTGTAACCTGAANACACACACACACACACACACACACACACACACACACACACACACCCATCTTCTTTATCTACTCGTCTGTTTATGGACCCACTATATTTTCTGATTAAAAGATTAGCTTATGCATACGTGGCAAAAGAGGTCAAAATACAAAAGAGTGTAACCTGAAAGCTAAGTCTAACTCCTGTGCCCCTCTAGCCTTTTCTTCCCTAGAGGTCAAGTGTTACACACCCTGGTCTGTCCCTCACCTTTTTTGGGTAGAAATGGCTCTGTATCTCCCCCTTTATTCTCCCCGACTGTGTGACATCCCGTGAGATGGATGCCCCATTCTTTCCGGCGTTCAACCATCCCTGGCTTGGGCACGGTCTGTCTGTAACTGTTTGCTGCTGGAGGGGACATCGTTTATGCTCGTCTTTCTGTGGTTCTGTCTGGAGGATGCACCTTTCGAAGCCAAGTTACTGGATCAAAAGGTACATGCTTTTTTATCTAGATATTATGAAACTAAGACACCTCTTTCAAGCTCCGTTTATACTTTTGAGACCTGGAGTGCCCGTTGGCCAAGTTTCTGCCAACTATTAAAATTTAGTTTTTGTGTGCCTGCTGCTCAAAACCCGTTTTCTCCCACTACTGCTGTGCTTTCTAGTCCTTCTCCTAAACCTTTGCTCCATCCAAATTGTATTTCCTCTTTAAAAATTTTTGATTAACTTTTTTTTTTACTTTATATTGAACCATAGTTGATTTAGAGTGTTGTGTTAGTTTTAGATGTACAGCAAAGTGATTCAACTTTTATGATAAAAAGATGTAAAAGCTATTTCTGTTACTACTATTTTTTCCCCCTTCAAATGCTTGATTCTGTCTGATCTTTGGTGGCACTGTGACTACATCTAAAATGTTAGATAGGGGGGTTTCCTGGGCTGTCCAGTGGTCAGGACTCCATGGTTCCCCTGTAGGAACACAGGTCTGACCCCTGGTCGGGGAAGTAAGATCCCACATGCCAGGAGGCACAGCCAGAATACTACCGTGTTGATGGTGTTTTCAAGATGGCACTAAACACTGATGCACGTAGGCAGAACTGACACTGGCTGACGCTGTTTCTTCTTCTCGAAGAACAGGAACATCCAAGTTTGCTATGTAACTTTGTTGTCCTTGCTGGCTCTGGGAGTGGGCTCCCCCCCATCCCCCAAACCGATGACTGAATACTGGGAGGCTCTCAACATAGTTTTGTGCCCGGTCACCTTGCCGAGTTCTTTTACCCAGTGGTTTCGACCTTGAGCCCACATCAGGATCATCTCGAGTCCCCCCCACCTTTTTTTTTTTTAACAGAATAGTCAAATTTTTATTTTTTCTTAAAAAGACATGTTTATGTAGATAGTAAAATGTCTGGAAGGTATATAACTATGTACCAAGATCTTAATGTGTTACTTCTTCATGATGGAAGGAAGGGACAGTTTTCTTCTCTACCTGTGTGCTTAGTTGCTCAGTTGAGTCCAACTCTCGTGTGACCGATTGCACTGTAGCCTGCAAGACTCCTTTGTGGAATTCTCCCAGGCAAGAATACTGGAATGGGTTGCCATTTCCTTCTCCAGGGGGTCTTCCTGACCCAGGGATGGAACTCGAGTCTCCTGCATTGTAGGCGGATTCTTCACCCGCCGAGCCGTCGGGGATATATCTTCTCTATAATAGTCGACATCTCCAGAAGCCATATCGCCTTTCCTCCTGCCCCCTCACCCCAACCCTGATGCCTGGAGAACAGTCCTTTGTTCCTTTGTACCACTTGATAGAATTCTAGGCATACAGTGAGACACAATAAATTTTATCGTTATCATTTTATCAGTTATAATTTCTAAGTCACCAAGAGTAAGGTACTGTAATGAAGTGACTTGACATCACACAACTAATTAAGGGGTGTGTGTGTGTGTGTGTGTGTGTGTTGTGTTGCTCAGTTGTGTCCAACTCTCTGCGATGCATGGACTCCTCTGTCCATAGGGTTAATCAGAATGAAATCTAGGGTTCATACTCCTAGTCGTCTTTCTTTTGAAAAAACCTTCATTTACATTTGAACCCTTTCATAATAAAAAGAGGGACTATAATTCACCCCCAGAGTTGAGTTCAGTAGTTCTGGGCAGGGATGGAGAATTGACATCGCTCATAAATTCCCAAGTGATGCTGCCGTGGCTGGTGTGGGGAACCGCGCACCGACAGCCCCTGCTGGTCACTGCTTCTGATTATCCATGGTTCTCTGCAGGCCTGCAGCTATTAAGATCTTTTTTTTTTGTCTGAAAAAAATATTTTGCCTTAATTTTCAAAGGATTGTTTTTGCTTTTTTTTTTTAAGATATTTTGACATTTTCCCCTAGCACTGTAAAGCATCTTTTTATTATGTTTTGGCGGTGTGACTTCTCTTTTTTTCCCTCCAACTTTACTGAGATGTAATTGACATACAAGATTGTCCACTTTAAAGTGTACACTGTGTTGATTGCCCTTAGTATGATGGCATACCTGGAAATAAGGATAATTTCCCTTCCTTTCTGATTTCTAGACCTTTCTTGTCTTCTCTTGTTATCAGAAAATTCTTTCTAAATTTTATTAATAACGATGCATCCTTCTCTTTCTTGACTTGACTTAAAGTGACCTCAGGTGACCTCAGCCTGCAGCAGCTTGAAGCACAGTTTCGGTTCCCAGCCAGCGATGGAAGTCAGGTTGCGGCAGTGAGAGAGTGGAAGCCTAGCCCCCAGACCAGTGGTCAGGGACAGGGCAGTGCCAACTCCTGCCCAAGCCTCTGGCCTGCCCTGCAGACATCGGTCTCACCAGCCCCAACAACCAGGTGAGCTAATTAATTACTTAACACAAATGTCTCTCTCTTTCTCTGCTCTCCTTCTGTGGTTTGATTTCTCTGGAAAGCCCTGGGGGAGGGGAGGTCACAGCTGGGGCCGCATTGCACGGCAGGCGGAGTTCCGTTTCTGGCTCCGCGTGGTTGGTTCCGCCCGGCTGCAGACCTGTTTGCCATCTTTCAGTGCAAGGGTGGACGCGTGTTGGGAGCAGTCTTGGGGACTCGCCCGGCGGTCCAGGGGTTGGGACTCTGCACTTCCACTGCAGTGGGCATGGGTTCCATCCCTTTGAGGGAACTAAGATCCCGCGTGCCACACAGTGTGGCCAAAAAAAAAAAAACCACCACCAAAACCAGTCTTGGGGCTCAGGCTGTGGGAAGTCTTGGTTCTGGGAGGAGAGGCCATGCCCTGCTCAGCTTCAGAAGCCCAGGCCCTCTCCTCTGAGGCCGCCTGGGCCGTGACTGGCTCTCGCCACATGCTCCGGGGTCATGAACATGAGGCTGTACGTTCACCACTTGGCCACTTGTAGGTAAGCGCGGATTAAAGCCAACAGAATATCAGGCCCCCTGGCATCACCCTTAAAGATAGCCAGAGCCCCCATTTCGTGGATGAGGACATGGGCAGAGTGACCAGAAGCCCAGACCTTGCCCCTGCTCCTGCGTCCCCGCCCGCCACCCTGTGTCCCCTCCTACCAGGGGCTGCGCGGCATTGAGCTATGGCACAAATACGGAGCCAGACGCAGTTCATAAAAATCACCATCATTTAATAAATAGTGCTGGCTCCTCACGGTTCGTCCCAGGGCCCGGCAGCACGGNCCCCTGCTCCTGCGTCCCCGCCCGCCACCCTGTGTCCCCTCCTACCAGGGGCTGCGCGGCATTGAGCTATGGCACAAATACGGAGCCAGACGCAGTTCATAAAAATCACCATCATTTAATAAATAGTGCTGGCTCCTCACGGTTCGTCCCGGGGCCCGGCAGCACGGAGCGGCAGGTGCACGTGGGGATCGAGGGCTCAGGGCTGGCCTGCACGCCCCACCGGCTCCCCAGGAACAGCCAGGTGAGCGGACCCAACACTGTCATGTCCCCAGATACCTCTCGGAGGACGGGGCAGGCGGAGGGCCACAGTCACATAAAAATAAGAGATTTAGGGGCCTTTCCACGGGTCAGGGTCCACTATACATCTTCCTGGGGGGTCTGGGCCTTCTGGGCTCTGCAGCAGAACTTTTCACATAGCTTGAAGAGCTCTGACAAGATGAACACGGACGAGGCCAATCCGGTTAAAAGCAATAAATCTGCCAATAGATAAAAAGAGAAAAAGGTCAGAGAGTGCACAGCGTACCCTCTGGTCCCTAGCCCCTCGATGCCCAGCACTGGCACAATGCCTGGCATGGTCACGGAGCTCTGTCCTCTAGTTTTGGGCAGTTGCAGACAGAGGTGAGGGGCCAGGATGCAGGAGCTGAGGGCCAGACTGTCCATGCCCCCTGAGGGGGCAGAGATCTCTCCAACCCGGGATGCAGAACACTGCAGAGCCAGCTCTACCAGGACCTACTGGTCTGTGCAGGCGGCTCTGATCTGGGCTTCCCTGGTGGCTCAGCAGTAAAGAATCTGCCTGCAGTGCAGGAGATGTGGGCCGGGAAGATCCCCTGGAGAAGGAAATGGCAACCCACTCCCATATTCCTGCCTGGAAAAATCCCATGGACAGAGGAGCCTGGAGGGCTACAGTCCGTGGGGTTGCAAAGAGTCGGACATGACTGAGCAACTGAACGACAGAGCTGGGCAGCAGGCCTGCCAACTTCGGCTGTAAAGAGAGCCTTCCTGGGGCAGACGCCTTAGGCCGTGGCTCCCAGTCCAGCCCCACCCTGACTCATCCAGGTGGCCTGGCCCCCGAGCCTCCGCTTGGCTCCGTTGTCGAGGATTCGTGACCGCCGCGGTGCTTGGCACAGACCTCGCACTTCTTTACACAAGGTAACCTGACGGAATTCCCAGTGGATGGAAATAGCTGTAAAAACATTGTTTTTTTCTTTCGTCTGCACTCCCAGTGACCCTGCTTTTTAGATTTCAGGGAAGAAAAAGCTGCGAGTCCCCAGGTGTCTAGCATCCTTGTCTCCACCACCTCAGACACAACCGATGGCTTTATGGTCCTCGGACCCTGGGCAGGGCTGGCAGTCGGATCAGCCCTCTTGCTCGCTGGGATCTGAGGTCCCCAGTGCAAAGCTGGGCCGGTGGCCACCCCGGCGCCCTCCCCGCACAGGCTCTGCTCCCTGCGGCTCCTCAGGCCTCTTCCTCCCTCTCTGTTCCCGCCCCTCAGTGTTTCAGGCACAGGAGGCCCAGCCACCTCGCACAGCTTTCACGGAAAGACGGTGGGGCTGCCAGAAGCCTGGGGAGGACGCAGGGGAGCATGCCCGGGGCTCCGCCCGGGACGGGTGTGCATGGGACCTGGAGGGCCGTGGTCTCTACTTGTGGCCTTCTCAGCAGGAACTGCTGGCCGGCCCAGTCCAGTCTCCAGGTAAGCGGGGTCCCTGTCACACAGGCCCCATTACAGCCCCTGACAGCTGACACATGCCTAGGCCTGGGCAGCATGTCAGAGGCTGAGCCAGCAGAGACCGTGGTCGATCCGGCTGCCCTGGGGCCTCTCTGCACCTGCTCGGGGCCTCCTGTCCTGGAATGGGGAGGGGGCTGGCCAGGGTGTTGCAACCCCTCTGCCCTCCCCTGACTCCCAACAGGGGCTCCAGCCCCTGAGTTTCGCACCTTCTCCATGCCCGCGCAGCGTCCCCCACTCCTGCCTGGTGCTCATGTTCAGGCACGAGCCCAGTCCCTGGGGACAGGATGGCCCCTCGAGGGCACTTCAGGCCCCAGGCAGGCAGTGAGGACGGCCCCCATGAGCCCTCCCACTCACCCAGTGCCCCCAGGCTCTCCGTCTGGAAGACCCTCTGCAGGGGCGGCGTGTAAATGACGGCCAGCTGTCCCAGGATGGAGCCGAGCACGGAGTAGAGGAATGTGCGGTTCCGGAGGAAGCCGATCTCGAAGATCAGCTTGGTCTGCGGGGGAGAAGGGCACAGTCAGCGCACACGAGCCGCCAGAGCACTCGGGCCGGGAGGCTGCGATCCCATCCTGCCGGGGGCTCACCTGGGAGCGGCAGGTCAAAGCATTGAAGAGGTCAAAGAGCACGAAGCAGGTGAAGGCCATGGTTGTGGTGCGTGGCGTGCTTGCCCTGTCCTCGGGCATCTGGAACACGGGTGCATGGGGTGAGGAGGTGCTGGGGAGATGGGGGACCCCACTCTCGAGACCACTGTGTTAGAACCTGCGCCTGGCGGAGCGCCTGGGCTGGACAAAGGTGGGGCCTCTCCACCTTCCCGAGACCAGGATGCAGGAAGGAGGCAATCCGCGCCTCTTGGGGTGGGATGGGGGCATGCTCGAGAAAAGCTGAGAAGTGGGGGTGATCCAGAGTCCCAGCCAGCCCCTCTCCTGCACACAGGCGATCGGGTGCCTGCCTCACACGCCTGCCTGATTCTCTACCTAGGTCACTGGCTTTCTCAGCACAGGGGTGCCTGAACCTGCGGGGCCACAGAAAGGGTGACCCACGGAAAGATCCCCCTGCCTACAGAGGAGAAGAGAGTCTCTTCAGACTGGATGGCTACAGGTAAGGATGAAATCAGAACATTCTCTAACGCCACACACAGAGTGTAAACTCAAAATGGATTAAAGACCTAAATATAAGACTGGATACTGTAAAAATCCGAGAGGGGAACAGGAAAAACACTTGACATAAACCACAGCAACACTTTCTCTGATCCTCCCTAATGAAAGTAACAANCACTGCAGGCTGATTCTTTACCCCTGGTGCCACCTGCTATGGTATGTGACCTTAATTCCATCCATAGAACTGGCAACAAAGGCCTTATGATCCCCACTTTAGAGATGAGGAAACTGAGAGGGAGGTGGTTTTCCCAAGGTCACAGGGCAGGTAAGTGCTAAGATTGGACCTGCCATGGTTCTTTCTGTCTGATTCCAGAGGCTGGGATCTTCCCCCAGTGCCAGGCTGCCTCAAGACAAGAAGGGGAAGAAAACCAAGGTGCGACACCCCTCCCAACAGTAATAAATGCAGTAGGAGAAGGAGGGGGAGCCGGTCCTCTGCCGAGGAAGAGCCTGAGGGTCAGAGTGGCCNTCCAGAGGCTGGGATCTTCCCCCAGTGCCAGGCTGCCTCAAGACAAGAAGGGGAAGAAAACCAAGGTGCGACACCCCTCCCAACAGTAATAAATGCAGTAGGAGAAGGAGGGGGAGCCGGTCCTCTGCCGAGGAAGAGCCTGAGGGTCAGAGTGGCCCACTGGTTTGCTAAGGGGACCCGGCTAGTGGCACAAGGCAGACTGGGCCTGTGGAGATGAGGTGTGATCGTGCATGGACGGACGGCCTGAGCACGCAGACACTTCTCAGTGCGCACGAGGTCCTTCCCTCTTTGGGAGAACCTGCTGATGTTTGAGAGACAAACACCCACTCGGGCGGTGGGATGTGGGTCCTTGAGCCTCAGAACTCTCTCCCTAGCACACGGAAGGCAGGCGTGAGCTCTGCTGACCAGGTCCCTCAAGGAATAAGCACTGGTGGTGGCCCGTGCCCCCCGCCCCTCCCGGGTACCTATCGCCAGGGCCGTCTCCAGAGCATCCCCCGTTATCATCTTCACGGACAAGCCCGACTCCGAGAGAACCTGGACCGCTTCCTTCACACCAGCCCTGGGAGGGTCGATGATTCCGATGAGACCCAGAAACGTCAGCTTCCCCAGCTCGGGCCCAGAGGCCAGGGCCAGCACTGTGGACAGAGCAGGAAGGTTTGGAGAACTCCGTCCCCAGTTGGCCCGGCCCCCACCCCATCCGTGTGGGGCTGGGGCCTGAAGTTCCTGGACCACAGCAGGAAGGGAAAATATTCCCAGGGGTCCTCAGGCCCATGCAGGGCAGCAGCTTTTGACAGCTCACCCATGGTGGGGAGCAGGGCCAGCAACAATGTGCCCCATGAGAAATGGGACCCTGTCCACCTGCGACGTGGTCCCACCCAAGGGAAGCGGCCAGGAGAACGTCTGTGGCTGGCACACGGGATGTTCCGACAGCCTGCTGTCTCTCATTGCTCTGCCCTTCTCAGTCACTGCCAACAGACTTGGGGTGGCAGCTATCAAGTCATGAAAAGTGTGCAGGAGGAACACGGGAGAAAGGACCATGTTTCAGCAGCACAGAAGCCAGGCCTGGCTCAGGAGCAATGCTCCGAGGAGGGTGCTGTGAGAACTGACCTTACTGTGTCACCTTACTGATACTGGAGGGAGGCTGTGGCCAAGGAGTTTCAGCTGTGACCCCTCAGTCATCAAACTGTGCTGGAGATGCAGGGGGCTGTACCAGTGATGCTGGGGACATGTACAGTGATGCAGGGGGTGTGTACCAGTGATGTTGGGGACGTGTACCAGTGATGCTGGGGGCGTGTGCCAGAGATGCAGGGGGTGTGTGCCAGTGATGCTGGGGGCGAATGCCAGTGATACTGGGGGCGTGTGCCAGAGATGCAGGGGGTGTGTGCCAGTGATGCTGGGGGTGTGTGCCAGAGATGCAGGGGGTGTGTGCCAGAGATGCAGGGGGTATGTGCCAGTGATGCAGAGGGTGTATGCCAGAGATGCAGGGGGTGTGTGCCGGAGATGCAGGGGGCATATGCCGGAGATGCAGGGGGTGTGTGCCGGAGATGCAGGGGGCGTGTGCCGGAGATGCAGGGGGCATGTACCAGTGATGCAGGGTGTGTGCNCGTGTACCAGTGATGCTGGGGGTGTGTGCCGGAGATGCAGGGGGCGTGTGCCGGAGATGCAGGGGGTGTGTGCCGGAGATGCAGGGGGCGTGTGCCGGAGATGCAGGGGGCATGTACCAGTGATGCAGGGTGTGTGCCAGTGATTTGTGTGCCATGCCTCCCTTCCTACCTGCCCTGCTAAGCTCTGTCCCAGAGATCTGCCACATCATCACCTTCAACACTTGTCAGCGAGCTACTAGCAATTTATAATTCCTGCCCCCTGCAAAGAAAAACTAAGGCAATTGAAACCAACACAGTAAGCCAACGCTGCTCAGTTTCCCCTGAGGGAGTACACATGCTCCAGAGTGTTTTGGACACTTTCTCTGATAACAGACAGGCCAGCACATGACAGCAGGAAGTGTAGGGTTTAATGTTCAGCCCATCAGGGAAGGCGTTGGCTCTGGCGCAGCAAGCTGGAAGTGGCCGAGAAATGAAATGTCTGTTCATTTACAAGAACCCTGGCTTTTCCTGAAAACAAGCCTTGAGCAAGATGACCAATCAGGAAAATCAACATTTCTGGGGTGGCCCGTTCTCACGTCTTAGAAAACTCAGGACCTCTCCTCGCACACACGAGGTACATCTGGGTTAACAGGTGTCATCTGGTGGCTAGGATGTGGAGGGCATCCTGTTTCATCTGCCCAGGAGGGTCCACCCTGGCTTTGCCCCCATCAGCGCTCCACCTGCGCCCCTCTGATCATTATTGTGCTGACCAGGGACCATGCGTTATGACACTGAGAAGTGAGCATTATGTGCAGACCCAGCGTAGGGCTGGGAGCACAGCCACCGACCTCGCAGGCCCAGGGATCCCATCTTCTTCTCCTCCTGCTGGCAGAAGGCTCGCTGCTGGGGCGTCAGCGGCAGGGGGATGCCCCCGTGGTTGTACGTGGCGCAGTAACGAATGACCTCCTCAAAGGCGCCCTTCATGAAGTACATGTCTTCCCGCTCCTTGCAAAATACAGAGGGAAAAACATTGGCGGTCACTGCCTGCTTCAGCTCCTGGTGACCATCACCTCATCCACACGGAGGTGTTCACGGTGGGGTCATTGATCTGTTTCAGTTAATGATGATGGTCCGGGATAAATGATCCCACCGGGAAAAGAAGTTACAGGAAATCCACGTGATGGAACCACAGGCAGCCCAGAGAGGGCTGATCTGTGACCCGGACACCCGCCCCCTGCATCAGGGCCCCTGGTCAATGTGGCTCAGAGCATCCACATGTTTCATGAACTGGTCATATCCCAGCTTTTACATGTGTGACTGACTCCTAGGTGTTCAGTTCAGGGAGACTTCCTAGCGAGGGAAGTACCATGAACTTGGCTTACGAGGATGAACCCAAACGAGCAGCTGACCCTTTTCTGGTGTATCTGTTAAGCTCTGTCTCCCCTAGACTTTAAACTCCAGGCGGCAGGTGCCTTGTCAGTATGACCCCCAGCCCTAGCACAGTGCCCACTTGCTCATGGGAGACACTGAAGGCGCTTGTATGCACTGACAAGGAAAGCTGTCCAAGACCTCATTTAAGGGAAAAGAACAAACCACACACACTACACACAGCATGACCTTCTTTAGAAGCTACCACCCCACGTGTTGCTGCCTGCACNGCTCATGGGAGACACTGAAGGCGCTTGTATGCACTGACAAGGAAAGCTGTCCAAGACCTCATTTAAGGGAAAAGAACAAACCACACACACTACACACAGCATGACCTTCTTTAGAAGCTACCACCCCACGTGTTGCTGCCTGCACCTGTAGACCCTGGAAGGCTCGATCTCTGACTGCTGAGGGGCATAGTGGGAAGGGAGGGTGGGCAGAGAGAGAAAAGGCGCAGGATTATCAGAAGCTTCCACTTTTTAAGTCACATTTCTTTTTTTTTTTTCAATGAAAATATATTATCATTGCCTCTGGGGGAAAATAAGATTTCAAGGTATCACAACATTGAAAAAAGCCCAGGACGCCTCTTAAGCACTGGGAATCCGTATTATACTCGTCCACTCACGGCAAAGACCTGGAATAACCTGGCTGAGCTGCCTGCCACCGTGAATGAGATGGAAAAATCTCAGCATAGACAAGACATGGCAGGTTCCAGCAAGAGCAGAAAGTTTGGAGAAAAAGGTGGAAGTCAATAAAAATCTTTTTAAAGAGAAAGAAAAGTTTTTTGGTTTTTTTTTTTCAGTAGAAGATCTGAAAAGCTACAGAAAAAATTTTTAAAAGGGGAGGGGGAAGACAGGGTGGGCTATCTCATCCAGGGATAGCTGGTAAGAGGTTGGTACATACTCCCCTTGGTGGCTTAGAACATACATGTGTACACATACGTGAGGTCATCCATCTATGGTGGACACTAGGGGGTGTGTCCCGGGTCATTCCCCCATTGCGACAGCTGCATGAGCTCATATGTAAAGAACCCAGCACAACAGGAATGTGACAACAGGAGCCCAAGTTAGCAACGGGGTCAGCGTCATCAGCAGGAAGCTGTCGTCACTCTGGTAGGAATTACTCAGTCGCTGTACTGCAGGCCACTGAGTCTCATGCGTGAACTTGCATCAGAACCCCCAGCGAACATAGCCGACTGGATTCCACCCTTGGAATATCTGATGCAGTGAGTCTGGGGCACAGCCTGAGAATCTGCATTTCAAACAAATTCCAGGGAGATGCTGCTGCTGGCCTGGGACCCCACTTTGAGGACCAGAGATTCAGAAGACAATCTCGAAAGCGGCCCCAAGATACTCAGAGCTTTCATCGCCATCAACCGTATTTTCACATCTTCGGATGTCATAGAAGCATCTGGGAACTTGAAATTCATCTCCTGACCTCTGCATTTTGCTTTGCTGGGGTGGGGGNATGGATCGTGGCATCCCTCTAGAGGGTCCACAGAAGAGTCAGGTCTCCTCTCGAGTGGAGACTTGCATGTCCGTTTTCCTCCGGAGCTGTAGCAGCAGGGTCAGTCTTCCCGTACAGTTGACACATGGCGTCTGTGACTTTCCCTCGAGGCTTTCCCACAGGGCTGTCCAAAGAGCCACCGTGGTGTGAGCCAATCCTCGGGATGAAGGTCGAGGCAGCACAGGGCCACTATGTTCCACTGGATTGGACCTAGACAACTGGGGGTCTTTCCGAATCATGACACAACCACTGGAGTTCCTCTCGACTTTCCTGTAGAGAACGCCTCCCATTGAGATGCGACCAAAATGCCGAGAATCCTTCCCCCACGAAGCAGGTAAAGGAACCCTCGTCTTGAGCGGAGGAGGGGGAAACGGGGCTCCACTTGAGTTGTGCGGGACCCTCGGTGTTCCTCACGAGTCATGAAGAGCATGTCGGGGTAGTTCTTGAGCGTTTCTGAGAGGGTGTAAAGGACCCTTCGAGGTTCAAAGGAAAGGGATGACTTCCTCCGGGAAGCTGCAGCGGACAAGGGCCTCATCTAGCCCCGAGGGAAAAACCTCCTGGTTTTTCTGGAGTTGGGGCAAGTTCCTCTCGAGTTATGACGGGGACCTCAGGGACCCGCCCCTGTGGCCTCAGGAAATGCGTTTCCAGGTGAGTTGCGAGTGTCCCTTGGGGATTCCTGTGCAGTCTGTGCCAGCTCCTAAGTCCTTGCCTGAAGCCTGAGTCTTCCTCTCCAGTGCTGACGTGGATCTTGGGGTTCCTCTGGAGGCTCCACAGGGGATTCAGGCGTCATCTCGAGTGAAGACGTTCAAGTCCGCTTTCCTCCTGAGCTGTAGCAGCAGGGACAGGCTTGCCATTGAGTAGAGTCAGGGGGTCTGTGGCTTTCCCTTGAGGCTTTCCCATAGGGCTGTCACATTGCCACCGTGGTGTGAGCTGATCCTCGTAATGACAGTTGAGGCAGTGCAAGGCCACCAGGTTCCTCTGGATTGGATGGAGTCATCTGGGTTTCTTTTGGAATGGTGGCATGACCGCTGGAGGTCCTCACAACTCCTATAGAGAACGCCACCCATTGAGATGCGTCAGAAATGCCGGGAATTCTTCTGCAATGAAGCAGGGAAAGGAACCCTCATCTCGAGCGGAGGAAGGGGAAATGGGGCTTCGCTTGAGTCGTGGTGGTACCCTTAGTGTTCCTCATGGATCGTGAAGGGCAAGTCGAGGTACTTCTTGAGTGTGTCTGCAAGGGTGTGAAGGACGCTTTGAGGTTCAAAAGGGAAGGGGTGACTTCCCCCTAGACGCCACAGTGGACAAGGTGCTCATCTCGCCTGGATGGAAGAACCTCCTGGTTTTTCTCCGGTTGTGGCTGGTTCCTCGGGATATATGACGGATACCTCAGGGAAACCCCTTTGGCCTCAGGAAAGGCCTGTCTCCACGCGACTTGTGAGGGGCCTCTTGGGATTCTTGCCCAGTCGGGGCCGGCTACTAAGTCCTCATCTGAAGCTGAGGCCGGAAACTCAAGTTTTCTTCTCCAGTGCTTACAGGGATCGTGGGGGTTCCTCTGGAGGCTCCACAGGGGATTCAGGCCTTGTCTTGAGTGGAGATGTGCACATCTGTTTTCTTCTCGAGCTCTAGCATCAGGATCAGGCTTCCCATCGAGTTGAAACAGGGATTTGTGGCTTTCCGTTGAGGCTTTCCCACAGGGTGGTCACATTGCCACCATAGTGTGAGCTGAACCTTGGGGTGACAGTCGAGGTGGCCCAGGGCCACCAGGTTCCTCTGGAGTGGACTGAGACAACTGGGGTTCTTTAGGAATGGTGGCACAACACTTGGAGTTCCTTTTGACCCTCCTGTGGAGAGCACCTCCTCTTGAGCTTCGACGTGAACGCCAGGAATCCTTCCCCAACAAAGTGGGGAAAGGAATCCTCATCTCGAGAGGAGGAGAGGAATACGGGGCTCACCTTGAGTTGTGGCAGGACCCTNTTGACCCTCCTGTGGAGAGCACCTCCTCTTGAGCTTCGACGTGAACGCCAGGAATCCTTCCCCAACAAAGTGGGGAAAGGAATCCTCATCTCGAGAGGAGGAGAGGAATACGGGGCTCACCTTGAGTTGTGGCAGGACCCTCGGTGTTCCTCTCGAGTGGAGAAAGGCATGTTGGGGTACTTCTTGAGCGTCGCTGCAAGGGTGTGAATGATCCCTTCGAGGTTCAAGAGGGAAGGGGTGACTTCCCCTGAAACGCTGCAGGAGACAAGGGCCTCATCTCGCCTGGAGGGGAGAACCTCCTGGTTTTTCTCGAGGTGAGGCAGGTTCCTCTCGACTTATGATGGAGACCTCAGGGATCCACCCCTGTGGCCTCAGGAAAGGCCAGTCTCCCCGGGAGTTTGGAGGGGACTCTGGATTTTTGCACAGTTGGGGCCGGCTCCTAAGTCCTCATCAGAAGACTCAGGTTTCCTTTCCAGTGCTGACGTGGATCGTGGGGTTCCTCCGGAGGCTCCACATTGGAGACAGGCCTCATTTCGAGTGGAGACGTGCATGTACGTTTTCCTCCCAAGCTGTAACAGCAGGGTCAGGCTTCCCTTTGAGTTGACACATGGCGTCTGTGGCTTTCCCTCGAGGCTTTCCCACAGGGCTGTCACACGTGCCACTGTGGTGTGATTGGACCCTCGGGGTGACAGTCGAGGCAGCTCAGGGCCACCAGATTCCTCTGGAGTGGATGGAGACATCTGGGGATCTTTTGGAACGGTGGCAGGACCCCTGCAGTTCCTCTTGACTCTCCTGTGGAGAGTGCCTCTTGAGATATCAGTGGAACGCCGGAAATCCTTCCCTGACGAAGCAGGGAAAGGAACCCTGATCTCGAGAGGAGGAGTGGGAAAAGGGGCTCTGCTTGAGCTGTGGTGGTAGGACCCTCGGTCTTCCTCTCAAGTGGAGAAGGGCATGTTGGGGTAATTCTTGAGAGTCGCTGCAAGGGTGTGAAAGACCCCTTCGAGGTTCAAGAAGGAAGGGTTGACTTCCCCCGAGACGCCACACTGGACAAGGGCCTCATCTCGCCTGGAGGGGAGAACCTCCTGGCTTTTTGTCGAGTTGCCACAGGTTCCTCTCAAGGTATGACGTGGACCTCAGGGAAATGCCCCTATGGCTTCAGGAAAGGCCTGTCTCCACACAAGTTGCGAGGGGCCTCTAGGGATTCCTGCACAGTCAGGCCCGGCTCCTAAGTCCTCGTCTGGAACCTGAGGTTTCCTCTCCAGTGCTTACGTGGATCGTGGGGTTCCTCTGGAGGATCCACAGGGGAGTCAGGCCTCGTCTTGAATGGAGACCTGCACGACCGCTTTCCTCCCAAGTTTTAGCAGCACGATCAGGCTTTTCGCCTAGTTGACACGGGCTCGCTGGCTTTCTGTCGAGTCTTTCACACAGGGATGTCACATTGCCACCATATTTTGAGCCAATCATCGGGGTGACGGTCGAGGCGGCACAGTGCCACCAGGTTCCGCTGGAGTGGACGGAGACATCTGGGGGTCTTTTGGAACGTAGGTATGACCCCTGGAGTTCCTCTCGACTCTCCTGTGGAGAGCGCCTCCTCTTGTGATGCAACGGGAACATAGGGAATCCTTCCTCGATGAAGCAGGGAAAGGAACACTCATTTCGAGAGGAGGAGGGGGAAACAGGGCTCCACTTGAGTTGTGGCGGGACCCTCGGTGTTCCTCTCAAGTGGAGAAGGGCATATCGGGGTACTTCTTGAGCATAGCTGCAAGGGTGTGAAGGAACCCTTCAAGGTTCTAGAGGGAAGGTGTCACTTCCCCGAGATGCCTCAGTGAACAAGGGCCTCATCTTGCCTGAACTTGAGAACCTCCTCGTTTTTCTCGAGTTGCGGCTGGTTCCTCTCAAGTTACGATGGGGACGTTTTGGACCCGCCCCTGTGGCCTCTGGAAAGGCCCGTCTCCACGCGAGTTGTGAGGGGCCTCTGGTGTTTCCTGCGCAGTGGAGGCCAGCTCCTGACTCCCTGTCTATAGCCGGAGGTTTCTTCTACAGTGCTTCCATGGATTGTGGTGTTCCTCTTGAAGCTCCACAGGGGAAGTCAGCCTCGTTTCCCATGGAGACATGCACTTCCGCTTTCTTCGGGCACTGTCGCAGGAGGGTGAGGCTTCCCATTGAGTTGACACAGGGGTCTGTGGCTTTCCCTCAAGGCTTCCCGACAGGGCAGAAACATGGGCCACTGTGGTGTCAGTCCATACTCAGGGTGATATTCGGGGCAGTTCAGTGAAATGAAGTTCCTCTGGAATGGACTGAGACATTTGAGGGGCGTTTGGAATGGTGGCACGACGGCACGACCCCTGGAGTTCCTCTCGACTTTCCTGTGGAGAGTGCCTATTCATGAGATGTGATGGGAATGCCGGGAATCCTTCCTCGACAAAGAAGGGAAAGGAACCCTCATCTCTAGCGAAGAATTGGGAAATGGTGCTCCTCTTGAGTTGTGGCGGGACCCTCAGTGTTGCTCTCAAGTGGAGAAGGATATGTAGGGGTACATCTTGAGTCACTGCAAATGTGTGAAGGACCAGTTCGAGGTTCAAGAGGGAGGAAGTGACTTCCCCTGAGATGCCGCAGCAGACAAAGTGCTCATCTCGCCTGGAGGGGAGAACCTCTTGGTTTTTCTCGAGTTGCAGCAGGTTCCTTTCGAGTTAGGTAGGGGACCTCAGAGACCCGCCCCTACGGCCTCAGGAAAGGCTAGTCTACACGCGAGTTTTGAGGGGCATCTCGGGATTCCTGCACAGTCTGGGCCGGCTCCTAAGTCCTCGTGTGGAGCTTGAGATTTCTTCTCCAGTGCCGACATGCATCGTGGGGTTCCTCTGGAGGCTCCACAGGGGAGTCAGGCCTCATCTCTAGTGGCGACCTGCTCGTCCTCTTTCCTCCTGAGCTGTGGCAGAAGGGTCAGTCTTCCCGTCGAATTGACNTGCTTCGAGGTTCAAGAATCAAAAGTTGACTTCACTGAGATGCCGCAGTGGACAAGGGCCTCATCTTGCCTGAAGGGGAGACCCTCCTGGTTCTTCTCGAGTTGCGGAAGGTTCCTCTCAGTCTTCCCGTCGAATTGACACAGGGGTCTGTGACTTTCCCTCATAGTTTTCCCACAGGGCTGTCACACGTGCCACCGTGCTGTGAGCCGATACTCGCTGTGACATTCGAGGTGGTTCTGGGCAACCACATTCATCTGGAGTGGACTGAGGCATCTGGGTGTCTTTTGAAATGGTTGCACGACTCCTGGAGTTCTTGGCTCACCTGTGGAGAGTGCCTCCACTTGAGATGCGACAGGAATGCCGGGAATCCTTCCCCAATGAAGAAGGGAAAGGAACCCTCATCTCGAGCAGAGGAGGGGGAAACGGGGCTTCTGTTGAGTTGTGGCGGGAGCCTCGCTGTTCCTCTCGAGTGGAGAAGGGTATGTCAGGGTATTTCTTGAGCATAGCTGCAAGTGTGTGAAGGACCCCTTCGAGTTTGAAGAGGGATGGGATGACTTCCCTGAGAAGCCGCAGTGGACAAGGGCCTCATCTCACCTGGAGGTGATAACCTCATGGTTTTTCTCGAGTTACAGCAGGTTCCTCTCGAGTTATTATGATGTTCAGGGACCTTCACCTTTGGCCAAGGAAAGACCAGTCTCGACACGAGTTGTGAAGGGCCTCTCCGGATTCCTGCACAGTCATTGTTGGCTCCTAAGTCCTCATCTGGAGCCTGAGATATCCTCTCCAGTTCTGACATGGATTGTTGGTTCCTCTGGAGGCTCCAAAGGGGAATCAGGCCTCATTTCGAGTGCAGACGTGCATGTCTGCTTTCCTCCTGAGTTGGAGAAGTGGGGTCAGGCTTTCTGATCGAGTTTACACTGGGATCTGTGGCTTTCTCTCGAGGCTTNAGGATCAATATTGCTGGGAGAAATATCAATAACTTCAGATATGCAGATGACACCACCCTTATGGCAGAAAGGGAAGAAGAGTTAAAGAGCCTCTTGATGAAAGTGAAAGAGGAGAGTGAAAAAGTTGGTTTAAAGCTCAACATTCAGAAAACTAAGATCATGGCATCTGGGCCTATCACTTTGTGGCAAATAGATGGGGAAACAATGGAAACAGTGAGAGACTTTATTTGGGGGGGGGGCTATAAAATCACTGCAGATGGTGATTGCAGCCATGAAATTAAAAGACATTTGCTCCTTGGAAGAAAAGTTATGACCAACCTAGACACATATTAAAAAGCAGACACATTACTTTGTCAACAAAGGTCCGTCTAGTCAAGGCTATGGTTTTTCCACTGGTCATGTATGGATGTGAGAGTTGGACCATAAAGAAAGCTGAGCGCCAAAGACTTGATGCTTTTGGACTGTGTTGTTGGAGAAGACTCTTGAGGGTCCCTTGGACTACAAGGAGATCCAACCAGTCCATTCTAAAGGAAATTAGTCCTGAATATTCATTGGAAAGACTGATGCTGAAGCTGAAACTCCAATAATTTGGCTACCTGATGCAAATAACACATTTGAAAAGACCCTGATGCTGGGGAAGATTGAAGGTGGGAGGAGAAGGGAACAAAAGAGGATGAGATGGTTGGATGGCATCACCGACTCAATGGACATGAGTTTGAGTGAGCTCTGGGAGTTGGTGATGGACAGGGAGGCCTGGTGTGCTGCAGTCCATGGGGTTGCAAAGAGTTGGACGTGACTGAGCGACTGAACTGAAGAGGGTGTCACGAGTTACATGTATCCCCAAAGACACATTGAAGGTCTAACTCCCCAGGGCCTATGATGGGGTCTGATGTGGAAATAAGGTCCTTGCAGGTGTGACAATGTTAAAATGAAGTCATTTGGGGAGCTGATTCCAGTATGATTGGTGTCCTTTAAGGAAGAGGACACAGCCACCTGAAGACCTGCCTCACTCAGACAGGACCTTGAATCCCGCTACTAACCCGGCTCCCCGTGAAAGGACTGCGCACACGGACAGCAGGGACCTCCTACCTTCATTGCCAGGGCCACCAAGGCGCCCTCTGTCGGCTGCCCCATCACGGCGTTTTTTCTGATGATGGCGTTGTTGGCGACACAGCCGGCCTGCAAGGTGGGGGAGGGGTTTCTGAAGGTCGTTTGTTAGTATTTGGAGCTACACCCGTCGGGATCCCGGGTGTGCTCAGGCACGTGAAAAGGTCCAACCCTGAAGGCTTGACCAGTTTTCGGGGCTGGGCTGGGCTGGGCTGGGAGGGAGGGATGAATTTACTCTTTAAAATGTGCCGGTCCCCACTGTGCAAAAGTCACACAGTAACACTGGGTTGACCAGAAAGTTCGTTCAGGTTTTTCCATCACATTTGAACATACTTCTCAGCCAACCCAATAATTTACTGATTCAGCTGAATGCTGGTTGTCACAAAGTCATCCTGAGGACTGAGAATGGGAAGGCAGACAGACTGGGGGTCACGTGTGTGAGGCCTCGCTGATGGGGACATGGGCCTTCTAATCAGGGTGACAAAGGGTCTTGGGATCAGACTGTGGTGACCACCTTGTGAAAATACTGCGACCCACTGAACTGTACTCTCTGCTGTGGTGAATTCTGTGGTAGGTGATCTATAGCTCAATTTAAAATAACTGAAAAAGTAGAAACAGCTAAGGAAAGAACATGGAGGTGAATGCAGGGGTATAAGGGGAGGGAGTAAGCCGCAGGAGCAGGGGTCCCAGTTCTTCCCTGACCTCCCACCTCTCCATCTCTATCTGGGCTGTTTCGATAACCTGACCCCTGGGGTGTGCCCGGTTGTCACCAAGAACCAGTTGGTCCAACTGCCGTCTCTATCTGCAGACAGAATTCCCATCAGCTCTGTTTAAGACGCGTGTTTATTTCCACAGCGGCACTGTTGATGCTTACCTCCACTAATTTCCCCACTGAGACGTTGGAAAACTGCTTAATGACTTCCTTGGAGGGTAAAAGGCAGACGGTCCCATTGCCGTTGTAGCCAACTCCGCTGACCTGCAAGGCAAAGCCACAGAAAGGGGTGTCCCTGGGAGGCAAAGAGATGCTCCCCTGGCTGACCCGTATCTTTTTTTCTGGGGGGGGGTCCACCCTTGAGGACATGGTCCCACCACGACCAAGGCTTCAAGCATGACCGTGTCCCCTGCAGAACTAAGTATTCATCAGATACCTAGTGCACTTCAGTATTGCAACAGGGCGTCTTGCAGTCAGTAAACACTATGGCTGTGGAGACCAAGTAGTAGCATATTAAGACTGCTTATGTTCTAGAATGGGGGTGGACAAGCTTGTTACAGAGCGAGGCAGCAAATGTTTTAGCCTTTGCAGCCCATGCAGTCTGAGTCGCAGTTACTCAGTGGTTGGCATGCGAAAGGAACCGTGGACAGTGTGCAAACCACTAGGGCGCAATGTCGTGTCAGCCGGGGGTGGCTGCCTGCCATCAGTCACGCTCTTGCTGTCTGTATTAATGGCAAGGAGACTGTCCAATAGCCCGCATTTATGTCTTGCTTATTGTTTTCTGGAAGACTCTGTGTGCTTTCTCTGAGAAGATCAAGGTCTGGCAGGGCACTCCTTGGTCTTGAACCTTATGAATTCACATGGACTCACCTCGGCGTGGAGCCCGTCAGATGTTACGAGTTGGGTGACAGTCATTTCGTTGGCAGTCAGAGTCCCCGTCTTATCGGAACAGATGACATTGCAGCAACCTGGCCCAGGAAGACGTCAGAGTTGATGGGAGACAGGAGTCGTCACCATCAACTCTCAGCCTTACGAAACACTCAGGTTGAATTATCATGGCACCAAGAAGCCCGTTCAGTCCAATTTGTAACAGTTCACCCAGCGGGAGCTCCTTACCCAAGGTCTCCACGATCGGCAGCTTCTTCACAATGACTCGCTTCCGGGCCATGCGCAGCACTCCCAGGACCAGCGTAACCGTGACGACGATGGGCAGACCCTCGGGGATGGCGGCCACAGCCAGGCTGGATGGAAAAGGCCAGACAGGTCACCTTTAACACGCACTTGGTGTGATGTGAAGTCCAGCGGACGCTGACCACGGGTTTGCCCGGTGACGCTCACCTGTGGCTTCTCCACCTCTCTGTTCTAGTCTCTGCTCCCAATCCCGTGATCCACCTGCCTCCTCTTCAGGGTCCACTGCTCTGAGCTTTCCCCTGCAAAACCCTGTTCTCCTATCAGACATCCGCACTTTAGTGTGAATTAATCTGCCCAACATTTTGCCTGTTTAAGTTCTTTTGCATTTAAATTGTTGCTATTATAAAAGTCTTGGACCCTTGAGAGAAATTTCCAGAATCACACAATAAGTGGACTTCTTGGGTTCGGAAAGTCCTTGGGTTAGTTTAACGGTTTAGACAGTTTCTGTGAGAAAATCACACAAGGACATGAAAACTGGGGGAGATGACGTAACACAGCGACGCCTTTGCCTAGCTTAGCAGGTTGTTCTGGTGTCCGCTCACTTCCGTAGGACCCCCTCCCCGCTCTTTCTGTACCACGTGGCCCCGCCCTCCACAGTTGATTGGACTAGAGGAGAACATGTGACTCAAGTTGACCCAATGAGCTCCTCCTTTGGGAATCTGCATTGGAAGCGCAGAATCCCCTTCCTGTGGGCAGTGTTGGGTCTTGCCAGTGACCTCAGACAGACAGGTTAGGCTGGAGGGGAGGCAGACTGCAGAGCCGCGCAGCGAGCGTCACCACACCACACCCCCAAGGGGGCTCGCCCTTGCATGGCAGAGGCCTGCAGGTAGTCAGTAAATATTTGCTGCACACACAGGAATGAGTGACTACATGGCAAGTGCAAGAGCCCAGACACACCCTGGCCTCACACACACTGAGCGCTCTACACAGGTGGTCCACAACCAGAAAGCCTGGCTGATGATCTCCATACAGCCAGAGCCACACACGGCTACAGTATTTCATCAAATCCGAGGTGCTGTTGATTAGAAAGGGCACCATTATCTTCTGCATCACTAAAGAAAGGAAAAATACTGCCCATTAACCAAAGACACAGTGCTTTCTTATCACCCCACTTGTGAGAAGCAGTCTGATTGCAGAGAAGGTAAAAAGTGAAAAAGAGTGTGCATCTTAGAAGTGAGGAAATATGGTATATGAACGGCGACCTTTTACCCGGAGACAAAGACGCATTCAGGGGAAAGTTACATAAACCAAGGTGACAGAGTTTGGTCAAGAGACTGCCTGGTTTCTACGGTGACAGCAAGAAGGCTTCCTTGGTTTTATGGCAAGGGCTGACAAGACCAGCTAAGCAAACATTTGCGAAGGGTTATTGCGGGCCCTTCCCTCCTGCATGGCATGGGAAGGACATTGTGTGTGTCTGGGTGCTTTCATCATAATAAAACAATTAATTGGCAAACTAATAAAGATTAGGCTAGACCAGGAAAAGCAAGTGGAACTTGGCTCATCCTGACGGTCCTTTGCAGCAGAGGGAAGCATGAAAAAGTTTTTAAAGGATGATTCTTGGGTTATTTATTTTGGAGAATCTCTTGCACGCTGGCTATCTTGCCATTTCTACCTTATGATTGAGAGGTTCTGAGTGATTTCTCTTCTGCTAAAAACTGAAGGGTGTTGGGACTTCCCCTGCTCCCTCCTCCATACCTCTGCCCAGCCAGTCCCCTACCCATGTGGTCCAGTGGCTGAGACTCTGGGCTCCCAATGCCGGGGCCCTGGGTTTGATCCCTGATCGGAGAACTAAATCCCACAAGCTGCAAACTAAGAGTTCACGTGGTGCAGCGAGGAGACCCGGCACAGCCTAATAAAGAAGTGTGTTAAAAACAAAGCAAAACTGAAGAGCCTCATTTTTCCCAAGTCACAAGTGAAACAAAGAGTTGGTTTTCTTTCAAGTTTACCAGAGATAGAGTGTGATGAATGGGGTGAAAGGAGCTGTTAAGACCAGAAATCAGAAATAACCCTGGGGAGGGACTTCCCAGTGGTCCAGTGGCTAAGACGCCACACTCCCAATGCTGGAGTCCTGGGTTTGATCCCTGGTCAGGGAACTAAGACCTGGTACAGCTGAATAAATAAATATTAAAAAAAAAAAAATCACCCTGGNGTCTCGGAAGGAAGTCCAAACGGGGTGCCTGCCCCCCCGATGGAGGAGCCGACGCTCGGCAAGCAGGTAACCGAGGCGGCCGCGGTCCCAGGCGTGCGCCTCACTGGAGGTGCCCCTCCTTCCTCGCCTAATCCAAGCAAGTTCCAGACGAGGAATCACGACCCACCAGGGACCCGGAGATCATGAGGGCGGTCCCTCCGATGCCCAGCTGCCCAGTCTGTCCAGGGAACCCCGAGGATTTGACTTCAAGGAACTTCAACTTCAGCCTGGACTCCCACCATCAGCTGCAGCCACAGTTCCCGGCTTCAATGCCCAAGAAGCTGGGGCTGGAATCCCCAGAAATGCCAATCGTGGGGTCCAATCTTTGGGGACGGAGTTAGAAGCCAGTTGCTGACAAAGCTGAATTCAGACGGTGTCTTTTGGTGCGAGCTCGATACGGGGACGCTGGGGGAAAGACACCGTTGNCGGCTTCAATGCCCAAGAAGCTGGGGCTGGAATCCCCAGAAATGCCAATCGTGGGGTCCAATCTTTGGGGACGGAGTTAGAAGCCAGTTGCTGACAAAGCTGAATTCAGACGGTGTCTTTTGGTGCGAGCTCGATACGGGGACGCTGGGGGAAAGACACCGTTGCCTTTGTCAGTGGGGGCTTATTTTCAGAAACCTCCCGTGTCAGGCTGCACTCTGGAAGGGCACCAGTGTCGGGCGCCCGCTGAACAATAGCCGCGTTTCTCTGCACTCAGCGGAAGCCTCAGCTGTCTCTAGGACTGGTGCCGGCCACCCGACACGGTGTCTAAAGAAACCCTGTGAGGAATGAGACGCGCAGGAAGAATTTAAGAAGCCCCTGCATGCCTACAAAGCATGTGAAACATGTTAAGTAAAACTGAGGTCCTCTTGTCGAGGCAGGACTTGGTTCTCCTCTCCCGCATCGGCTTGTCTGGACACAGGAACGGCATCGTCCGAGATCCCGTTAAACCCTCCCGAGGATGAGGAAAAATGAGACTCCTCATTGAGCCAAATCCCAAAACACATCAGACCGACACGCGGGGTGGCCCCACCGCAGCCGCAACCCCCCCCACCCAGGGATTTAAAATCGTGTGATATGTCTTTCCGTCAACCACTCCTCGACGCAGTCAAGACACTGGGCAGGCTGACGACCCCAGACCCGCGGAATGCACAGACTGAGTCTCCCTCCAATGTAAACACTCTGCGTTGTTTGAGGAACTCAAGATGTATTTGTCACAAAGCCATAGATTCCCAGCCCCAGTTAAACCAAGGACCTGCGGCGCTTGGGGCTGGTGTCTCTGACAGGGCTGAGTTTGTCCTCGGGATGCGAGGCAGTGGGCAGACGTCCTGCTGGACACAAGGATTATCTGTTCCCAGGAGTGGCTGGGGAGCTGGGGGTGGGGCAGGATGAGGCCACGGCATCGTAGCCATTGCTTTGAACAATCTTCTCGGAGCTCAGGAGATCACAGGGGCTGGAACGACTCCTCTATTCCACTGCCCGCTGCACAGGCTTCATCTGTCCCCAGAGGCTCCTTGAAGAGCAGGGGAATGTCACGTGCACCATCCTGGGATAAGCCAGGGTTCCCTGATCACTGCGACACCATCGGCTGGACCTCGGTCCTCAAGCACCTCCCGGCCAGCTGAGTGGGCGAGTGGGAGACAGACCAGCTCTCACCCTCGTGGAGGGAGAGCACACGAGTCATGCTTTTTGAAAAAATTAGATTATGACTTTAGCAGAAAGTTTTAGCTTTCTTCCACGTTTTTGTTATTGCTGTTCAGTTGCTTGGTTGTGTCCCACTCCTTGTGACCCCACAGACTGCAGCACGCCAGGCTTCCCTGTCCTCCACTAATTCTTGGAGCTTGCTCAAACTCACGTCCATTGAGTCAGTGATGCCATCCAACCATCTCATCCTCTGTTGTCCCCTTCTCCTCCCACCTTCAATCTTTCTCAGCACCAGGGTCTTTTCAGATGAGTCAGTTCTTCAAATCAGGTGGCCAAAATATTGGAGCTTCAGCTTCAGCATCAGTCCTTCCAATGAATATTCAGGACTGATTTCCTTTAGGATGGACTGGTTGGATCTCCCTGAAGTCTAAGGGATTCTCAACAGTCTTTTCCAACACTACAGTTAGAAAGCATCAATTCTTTGGTGCTCAGCTTTCTTTGTGGTCCAACTCTCATATCCACACATGACTACTGGAAAAATCATAGCTTTGACTATCCACATTTTACCAATCAGAAAATGCAAGAAACTGATATTTTGGATTTCCAGATCAAACATTGAATTTAGCAACAATTACAGAAGCAAAAGGCAGGATGGAGAGAGTGCCAAACTGGGTGGTAGACAGTCGTCACTGTTTACTGGGCCTGATGTTGAGGGTAAAACTGCCAGCTCTCTGCTGAAGCTTTTGCAAATGTTACACAATATCTGCTTCTGT
>SJYV01038424.1:863245-893367 GCA_006410875.1 Neotragus pygmaeus | reverse complement strand
TCCAACTCTCACATCCATACATGACCACAGGAAAAACCATAGCCTTGACTAGACGGACCTTAGTCGGCAAAGTAATGTCTCTGCTCTTGAATATACTATCTAGGTTGGTCATAACTTCTCTTCTAAGGTGTAAGCGTCTTTTAATTTCATGGCTGCAGTCACCATCTGCAGTGATTTTGGAGCCCCCCAAAATAAAGTCTGATACTGTTTCCACTGTTTCCCCATCTATTTGCCATGAAGTGATGGGACCAGATGCCATGATCTTCGTTTTCTGAATATTGAGCTTTAAGCCAGCTTTTTCACTCTCCTCTTTTACTTTCATCAAGAGGCTTTTTAGCTCCTCTTCACTTTCTGTGGAAAACATCTACTTCTGCTTCATTGACTATGCTAAAGCCTTTGACTGTGTGGATCACAACAAACAGTGGAAAATTCTTAAGGAGATGGGAATACCAGATCCACCTTACCTGCCTCCTGAGAAATCTGTATGCAGGTCAAGAATCAACAGGTACAATCAGATATGGAACGAGTTGGTTCAAAATTGGAAAAGGAGTAAGGCCATATATTGTCACTCTGCTTATTTAACCGATATGCAGAGTACATCATGCAAAATGCCAGGCTGGATGAAACACAAGCTGGAATCAAAACTGCCAGGAGAAATATCAATAACCTCAGATATGCAAATGACACCACCCTAATGGCAGAAAGCCAAGAGGAACTAAAGAGCCTCTTGATGAAGGTGAAAGAGGTGAGTGAAAAAGTTGGCTTAAAACTCAACATTCAAAAAATGAAGATCAGGGCATCCAGTCCCATTACTTCATGGCAAATAGATGGCGGAAAAAATGGAAACAGTGACAAATTTTACTTTCTTGGGCTCCAAAATCACTGCAGACAGTGACTGCAGCCATGAAATTAAAAGACGCTTGCTCCTTGGAAGAAAAGCTATGACAAGCCTAGATAGCATATTAAAAAGTAGAGACATCAATTTGCTGACAAAGGTCTCTATAATCAAAGCTATGTATTTTTCCAGTAGTCATGTACTGATGTGACACGTGGACCATAAAGAAACTTGAGTGCTGAAGACTTGATACTTTTGAACTGTGGTGTTGGAGAAGACTCTTGAGAGTACTTTGGAGATCAAACCAGTCAATCCTAAAGGAAATCAACCCTGAATACTCATTGGAAGGACTGACGCTGAAGCTCTGATACTTAGGCTACTTGATGTGAAGAGCTGACTCACTGGAAAAGACCCCGATGCTGAGAGAGACTGAGGGCAGGAGGAGAAGGGGAGACAGAGGATGAGATGGTTGGATGGTATCACCGACTCAGTGGACATGAGTTTGAGCAAACTCCAGGAAACAGTGAAGAACAGGGAAGCCTGGCGAGCTGCCATCCACGGGGTTGCAAAGAGTTAGACACAACTGAGTGACTGAGCAACAATGTATCACCTGAACCATCTTATAGACAACACAAGGTGGGCCCCGTGGAAACCAAGAGGGGCCTGAGTGGCTCCTTCACATCCCAGATCACCAGTTGCCCCTCTGCTGGGACAAGCCTGTGTCCCCAAGCAGCCATAGAAAAGCTGTGGCAACTTCACGGCGCCTACCTCCCCCTGCCTGCCTCTGCCCCTCCAGCGGGACCTGGGCTGGGATGGTCGTTTATGAGCATCACCAGGCTGGGGAAGGCAGGTTCCCTGGGCTTAAAGCCCAGACCCCGATTCTGCTCCCTGCCGTCAGCCGTGTGTCTTCTGTCCTCTACCGCAGCTGCCTTCATAAACCAAGGGCCGAGTTCCAAATGCTAATTAGAACATGCACCCACCTTGTGCTCAGTCTGGCTGCAGGCACCTGCAAGGGGCACCAGGGCATCCTCACACACCCCGAGGAGGGTTGATATCACCCCCATTTACAGAGGAGGACACAGAGAACCAGAAAGTGAAGATGCTTGCCTGGGGTGGCCCAGCTAGCCAGCGGCAAAGTGTCGGTCGCTCAGTCATGTCCGACTCATTGTGACCCCATGCACTGTAGCCCACCAGGCTCCTCTGTCCATGGGATTTCCCAGGCAAGAGTACTGGAGTGGGTAGCCATTCCCTTCTTCGGGGGATCTTCCCAACTAGGGATCAAACCTGGGTCTACTGCTTTGTAGGCAGATTCTTTACTGTCTGAGCCTCCAAGGAAGCCAGCAAGTGGCAAAGGCAGAAACTAAACTGGGCATGCTGGCTCTCAGTTCAGTCGCTCAGTCATGTCCGACTCTTTGTGACCCCATGGACTGCAGCACGCCAGGCCTCCCTGTCCATCACCAGCCCCCGGAGTTTACTCAAACTCATGTCCATTGAGTCGGTGATGCCAACCAGCCATCTTATCCTCTGTCGTCCCCTCCTCCTCCTGCCTTCAATCCTTCCACAGAACTGACGTGTTTGAAAAGATCCTGATGCTGGGAAGGATTGAAGGCTGGCTCTGGAGCCCGTATTTAGCCAGGAAGACATTAAACCCATGGCTCAGAGGACAAGGACGAGGAGCTGTCATTCCTTGTTCTGACGTTCATTGGACACCCCCGCCCACCAGACAACGCATTGCAGGGGGACTGGGGCTTGGAGGGGAGGGGCTGCATCTGCCCCACACCGTTCCTGCCCCCCAAACTCCCCACCTTCTCTTGCTGCACAAATGAGGGGCAATGGCCCAGCTGTTACCTGACCCCGATGGTGAACATGCTGAGCAGGTGTTTCCCTTGCAGCCAGCCAGTGAACATGATCAGGCCTGGGAGGAGATGGAAACATACACATAAGTACACACACACACACACACACATGTATGTGTGTATACACACACACACACACACATATGTATATATACAGGCTTAAGGCGAAGAGGGCAGCACAGGATGGGATGGTTGGATGGCATCTCCGACTCAGTGGACATGAATTTGAGCAAACTCTGGGAGATAGTGGCCAGGGAAGCCTGGTGTGCTGCAGCCCATGGGGTTGCAAAGAGTCAGATGTGACTTAGCGACTGAACAACAGAGACAGAATGTTTACAAACACACGCACACACCCATCCACACACACATAAGTACTTTCTTCAACATCTGAAGGCATTTCAAACTCATTTCCTTAGCGTTTACGGGAATACAGACACAGGACAATTATGAATAACTTCAAACACTTGTCACGTCTCCCATTTTTAAAGAAGAAACTCTCCTGCTTACGAAAGAGGATGGTTTTCCTTTTTCAGGAAAGGATCAAGTCAGTTCAAGTAAAAGAAACAGCCACCCAGTTTATTTGGGGCTGTCTGCAACGTTTCTGTGCTATTCCAGAAGTTTCCCACAGGCTGTATGTTTACAGGACTTGCCCTAAGGTTTCTGACGTGACCTATGACAGCCGCTCCCCTGATGGGCTCACAAGCTGCTCTCTCTTAACTGATTTATTCTGCATTTTTGTGATTAAAGACATTCATTATCCCATTTTTTTCTTTCATCAATTGTTGGCCCAGTCTTTAAACACCAGATACTGTGTTAGATATGGGGTATGTGGACAGAGATGGTAAAGAGGTGGATGACTCATTCTGGGGCCTATGAAAGGCCAGGGATGTTCTGGCAATGGGGAAAAGTTCAGGGTCCGCCAGGCATGGCCTCAGTTTACTCATCTGTAAAGTGGGGGAAATGACTACATCTTCCTCAAGGACTTGTTTTAGGATTTAAGATGTGACAATGCCCTTGGAGATCTCAGCATGGCTCCTGGCCCGTAGTAACACCAAGTCATGAACTACTGCGGCCACAGCTACAAGACAGGTGAGGGGGAAGTAGGAGGTGAGGAGTTGCCTGTTGACACATCCTGGGGGGCTTCCCGAAGAGCAGCAGCTGTGTCTTGTAGGGAAAACAGAGCCAAGGTGAGTTTTCTGCGGGGTAGTAGTGGTGTGTGTGTCTGCATGTGTTTGGGTACGTGTGTGTTGGGGGTAGAAAGGTCATAAGATCTGATTTATTGGGGGTTCTTTTTTTTTTCATACTTTGACTAGCAACAGAACTCAGTAGTCAAAATCTTAGCAGGAACCCAGATGAACCTAGAAAGATTAGGGGGGAAGTTTTACTAAAAATAGGGGCAGAGCCCAACCCACAGGACCTGCCCCCATCCTGGACCCTGCCACAGTAGGAGGGTGGTGGCCTCACAAAAGGCAAATGTGCTTATTTCTTCCCAAATTCAGGTTTGGGAATATTCCACTGGTGTCTAGAAATAGGACACTGCGAGTACTGAGACCACAGAGGTGATAAACACCACTTTCTCCTGAAACCAGCTGTTGAGCCTCTACCAGTACACCACTCTTTCCCAGCATCCCTAGGCCTTTCTAAGGGTTCACAACTCCCACTCTGCCAGAGCAATTCTTGAAATATTTACTAAAAATAAAAAACATCTGAGCAGTTATCACGGGCCTGGCCATGGACATGCCAATTTAAGTTCTAAGTTAACGTGAGGAATAATGGCTTATACGAGGCAGTGACCTTGCAGCACCTCTGACTTGGAACATTTTTTGGAACAGATTTCATCCTGTGGAAAGGCCTGCTACGAGCATCTAATTGACAATCTGTCTTGAAGCACACCTACTTGGTATTTTCTCTGGGGGCTATTATTACAGCCAGTTCTCCTTCTGGCAACCCCAGGGTCTAGAGCAGGTGGCAGACAGCTTTTCCTCCAACAGGTTGCATAGAAAACAGCACTCGCTTTATGAGCCATATGGTCTGTTGCAGCTCAACTTGGCCATTGCAGTGTGCAAATGGCTATAGAAAATATATGAATGGGTTTGGCTGTGTGCCAATAAAACAGTTATTTGTGAACACTGAAATTTGATTTTCATATAACATTAATGCCAGAAGATAGTCTTCTTCTGATTTTTTTTCAATCATTCAAAATGTAAAAAAAAAAAGTCTTGGCTTGTGAGCCACACAAAAACAGGTGGCGAACCCAATCTGGCCTGGGAGTCAGAGTTTCCACCCCTGCTCTAGAGAGCAAAAGGGCCCTCTGGGCAGCCAGGAGCGTGTGGCATCCATCCACCCTGCCCCAGACGCCTGAGCAGTGTGACCCCGAGAAGGGCAGGTGAATGGTGGCATAGAGCCACTCTCCCTCCGTGACAGACATGACTAATATATCACAGTCCTCCTCCACCATGCCTGAGCATGGCCTCCAAATCCTCTCACAAGCACAGAGCCCTCTCTGGCTGTGATAAGACTTGGCAGGTTAAGATAAAACCCACTTCCCATGAAACTGCTCCAGGGCAAACTAGGGCAGAAAGGAGGGAAGAGGACACAGAGCTACTTGAAAACAGGAAACCTACGGACTGAGCAAACTCTGAGTACAACATCCAAAACTGACATTTGGAAAGGAGACTAGAAACTAGAGAGTGGGGAAGGGGTGGCCAGGGAGGAAAGGGCAGGCAGGTCTATCTCTAGCACGATAGAATTGAGAGATCTGACTTCAGACCATATCCTCTCAACACTTTGCTCATTTTACAACCTTCTAAAGTTGTAAAGGAATGGGAGACACCTGCCATGCCTTTGGACATATGTTTTCCTTGGTCTGAAATTCCCAATCTTCTCTTTTTTTCCACTTGGCAAACTCCTACCCATTCTACAAGACCCAACTTAACATCACCTCCTCTTTGAAGCCTTCTCAACTCTCCCACGCAAAATTAACAGCTTCCTTCACATTTCATATTTGTTCAGGTGTCTCTGTCCTATTTCTCTGGAGTCCTCCAAAGGGAAGAAGCTGTGTCTCACTCACCTCAGTGGCCCCAGAACCTATCGCAGGGTCAAGTGTGTCATAAGATACTCATTAAATGAACCAATGCATCTGGATGACCAGAAGCACAACAAAACTGCTGCTAGGAGGGACAGCTGCCTCTTCTCCCAAGAACTTTCTCCACTCTGCAGTTTTAGCCAGACTCACAAGAACTTCCTCGCATCACTGCTTGTGCTACGGGCAGTGGTTGGCTGGTTTGTTCCTTTATTCACTAAACCAACATTTATTGAGAATCTGTAATGGCCCAGGCACTGGTTGACCCTGAAAGCTGAGAATGAAGGACACAGACTCAAAGCCAGAGCTGGAGACAGCAATAAGGGGCAGGTGCAGGGACCAGGGTATCACTGAGGAATAAGACCTGAATTTGGGGTTGCAGCACCATGGGGATACTATTTGGCATGCTGCCAAAGGTCAGGAAGAACAAGCCCAGGCACAGCATAGAAACGTGGCTGGGTGCACCACCAGACTACATTTCCCAGTCTCCTTTGCAGTTAGGTAGGCCATGTGACTTCATTCTGGCCAATCAAGAATGGGCAAAAGTGATGACTTCATTTCCTGGTCCCTGCATTTAAAAAATGCTCCCCCTCCCACCCCCACTCCCCACAAATCTCTATGTTCTTTCTTTCCCCATCTGCTGGTTTAACAGAATTATGGCCCACCCCTCCCAGGAACTGGAGGAAGGCAGATTAACAATAGAGCGGGAGCCTGGGACCCCAGGTCAGTGGTCGGAAGTGAGCTACCCGGGAAAGCCATTTCACCAGGAACGTGCCCACGGACTGCCGTGTGAGCAAGAACTAAGTTATGATCGTGTTAAGCCGTTAAAATGTAGGAGCTGCTTGTTACAGCTGCTAGCTTGTTCCGACTGATACAGAAACCTCTTGCTGCTGACCAAGAACCTCTGATCCCAAACCCCAGTCCTCACCCAGGTGAGTAGGAAGGTATTTGAGAGACAGCTATGGGTGCACAGGATGGCTCCCTTCCACATCCCCCACCCCCCTCTTCCACCCCTGCCAGGACCCCATGCAGAAGCTGCTTCACCCACCAATTATGCCGAATGAGAAGAGTGTCAGTTGCTTCCCCAGCTTGTCCATGCTTTTCTGTAGAGGAGTTTTGGGCGTCTGAAAGGATGAGAGCAATGAGTTTGTTAGATGAGATCCGGGAGTGTCCCTCCTGCTTCTGTTCTCTCTCTCTTTTTTGGCTGCACTGTGTGGGGGAATCTTAGCTCCCTGACCAGGGGTGGAACTCGTGCCCTCTGCAGGAGAAGCACAGAATTCCAACCACTGGACCGCCGGGGAAGACCCTGCTTGGATTTTTTTTTATATCTTAAGCTGAGTGATGATTATACAGGGACACAGATATAGAAATCCACGGACTGCTACATTTCATATCTGTGCATATCACCGTAGGTCACATCTTGACCAAAATCCTAATGAGCATTTCAAAGTAAAAAGTTTTTTAAAGTGTACTCACATTAACCATATCATCCTTGTTCCTAAGGAGTAGGCGGGACAGGTGTCACCAGCTGAGAATCATCTCAAACCCCACCTTACAAGAAACCCAGGGCTTCCCTGCTGGTCCAATGGTTGAGAATCCGCCTGCCAATATGGGGGACATGGGTTCGACCCCTGATCCCGGAGGACCCCACATGCAGCGAGGCAACGGGGCCCATGTGCCACAGCTCCTGAACCCCGAGGGCCCTAGAGCCCATGCCCCACAACGCCAACCGCACGAGAAGACTGAGCACCACACGAGAGCGGCTGCTGCCCACCGCGACTAGAGCAAGCCTACATGCAGCAGTGGACACCCAGCACAGCCTTAAACAATAATCTGAAAGAGAAGAAGGAAACCCAAAGCCCCTGTCCCTTACCTCTTCAGCCTGCATCATCTTAAACACTTCTCCGAACTGGGACTTTTCTCCTGTTCCGATCACGATGCCCTGCGTCCAGGAGAGAGAGGTGTGAGGTCGGAGGCCAAAGGCCCACAGGTGAGGGACGCCAAGGCCCCGAGGCTCACCTGGCCCTTCCCGCACTGCACCAGGGTCCCCATGAAGACGATGTTGCTCAGGGTCGTGAGATCACCCTCGCCCGTCACTGGGGTGTCTGTCTTACTGCTGGGCTCGGCTTCTCCCGTGAAACTGGACTCATCCACCAGGAGGTCTGTGACCTGGGGGAGCAAAGAGAGAAGGCGTGGAACCAGCCTCCCAACCTGAGAGCTGGTTTTCAAAACCCAGGATAGTGTCTAACACCTTAATGTCACTGGTCAACAGATACCAAACAAGAGCGTGCTGAAATCAGGAAAGAAGTATCACAGCGCGGCCTCTGGTGCCTCCAGGAATCAGAAAAGCTTTGAATATGGGACCCTTTTCAGAAAACAGCAATCTCAAATCCTGTTTTAACACCCTTTTCAATTTTAATAAAACTTTTTTAAAAAACTTAGGCAATGGTTAAATTAGTATATCCCTTTTGGAGCATCCTATTTTTCCCCTAACTCCCACATCCTGCCCACCCTGGGGTTTCCACACAATCCGTGTGATTTGAGTAGCACTGAGCCGGGTTACTTGATGATAACCTAAGGTCATGTCAACACCTGAAACACACATGTAGTCATAGATACACACACTTCCTGATGTTTCCAGGGTGACATTTCCAGAACACCTACTATGCACCAGGTCCAGTACTGAGCACTTCACAAGGCTTATTGCTTAATCCTCACACCCTCCATGAAAGACACTATTATTTTATCCACTTTATAATATTTTTTAAATATTTAATTAATTAGTTAATTAATTAGGCCGCATCCGTCTTTGGTGCCACACAGGGGATTTTCGATCTTCTGTGTGGTGGGCAGGACCTTTTAGCCACAGCACATGGACTCTTAGTTGTGGCATGTGGCATCTAGTTCCCTGACCAGGGATCGAACCCTGCATTGGGAGCACAGAGTCTTAGCCACTGGACCATCAGGGAAGTCCCTTATCCACTTCCCATTTGGGGAAACTGAGGCATGGGCTGATTAAGAAATCTGCTCTAATCAGCTCATTAGCGGCAGAGCAGAGGTTTGAATCAACACGGTGGCTCCAGAGACCGCGTTCTTAACCATCAAGGTCTTGCAGAAGTGACCACAGGCCCAGCAGGTATGACTCAGGAGGTGAGTCTTCCATGGCCAGAACCATGCCAGGTACCACCAAGGATGCGCAAGGTGTCTAGGGTATACTCTACCCCTAAGAGACTTACTGAAGCAACAAAAGAGCAACTAAAAGAAGGTATCTTCCTGCAAACTCCCAAAAGAACAGTTAGATCGGCCTTTCTCAAACAAGAAGTCTGTGAGTTCTCTATACTCCCAAGTTTCACAATTCAATACCAATCTATAAAAATGTGCACACTTCCAGGGAACCCCAGTCCTCAAGGATGACAGGGGCCACCACTTGCCAAGTAATATCCGTCTAACCCTCCAAGTTCCTAACAGAACCCCGTGGCTCTCAATAATAATCAAGCTCATTATTTGATTATTGGCCTGATGAGTTGGGCCTGATGACGGCCCTCATCCCACCCACTTAGCCCTGTCTCCCAGCTTCCCTGGCAGCTCACAGTATCTCCACCCTCTGGACAATGGGATGAATGGTCTTTGCGAAGATCTTTGAAGGCGGCTGAGCTGACAGGTCCTCCTGGCCCCCTTCACCTTCCTCTCTCTCTGCTTGGGTCCTTGTGTTCATGGCTGGAGCTCCACAAGCCATTTCACAGGCACTAACAGGATGCCACAGCCCAAGAGGGCAGAGAGGAGGGCTGGAGAAGCCCAGGGTCTTTCTTCCATGGTGAAGACACCCTGTTGGCTCCACCTCCAGGCTCTCATCACGTGAAATAGGAATAAACCCCTGTCTATTCCAGCCCCTGTATCTATCTCAACCTACCACCACAAGTGCAACTACTAGCTGATCTTCATGTTTCATCTCCAGGACATCGGAGCAAAGTCACATGAGCTCACGGGCAGCTCCTAACCCACGACGAAAGAAGAAATGCAGAAAGTGAGTCATCCAGAACCACCAGATGTTGACCCCACAGGTCCCAGGCAGCAGAAACTACCACACCTCCGTGGTTCAAAACTGGGAAAGGAATATGTCAAGGCTGTATATTGTCACCCTACCTGGCATGCTGCAATCTGTGCGATTACAAAGAGTCAGACATGACTTAGCAACTGGACAACAGTGACCATGGCAAACAGATTCCGTTTCTAGTAAAAGTGGTCTGGTCGGACATGATAATAACTAGAATAAGTTGTAACTTACTTTGAAGCACATAGATTTCGTACCTAACTTTATGTTTGTTACATTGTAATAAAAATGGTAAATCAGCAGTGAAAGAGAATCCTGCCGTTGCCTGAGTTTAAGAGGCGTAGTTAGAACAACCTGATGCCCTAATCAGATCTATTCTGCCGCAGAAGGTTCAGGAAACAGGAGTGTGGAGTGGTGGTGGGGGAGGATGGGCTGCAGGGTTTCTTGGAGGGTCTAGGACATGAAACAGGCCTTGACGGCTGAGCAAACACTGGTAAGAGAATCAGGCAGGTCTTTCAGGAGGGAAAGAAGGCGAGCTGGAGAGTTGCTGGTGGGTGGACTTGGCAATAATGAGCTTGATCAAAGCAATGGAAGGGATGGGAGGAGGGAAATAAAGACCTCTCTTCCCCCAGCACCCCAGCCACAGACTACAAGGACAGAAGCCCAGCATGCCGAGCAGTGGAACTGGGTCACCCTCTCTGGGGACAGGCTTTCAGGAGTGGACAGAGGTGGGCACTATCCCAGGTGCTGAAACCAGTGCAGGGGTTTGCTGGAGGGGGAAGAGTTGGCCCTGCTCTCACGGGGCCTCAACTCCATCAACACGAGAAAGTGAAAGTCACTCAGTCGTGTCCGACTCTTTGCGACCGCATGGACTGTATTCTCCAGGCCAGAATACTGGAGTGGGTAGCCTTTCCCTTCTCCAGGAGATCTTCCCAACCCAGAGACCGAACCAGGTCTCCCGCATTGTAGGTGGATTCTTTACCAGCTGAGCCACAAGGGAAGCCATCAGCACGAGAGAGCACGAGCAAAGAGACAGAAGGTCTGGTCCACATGGGCACCCGTGTGGGGCCCAGCATGACTGGAGTGGAGGCTGTGTGGGAGGTGTGGCTGGAACCTAGCTGTGCTTGGCATCGGTTAAGAGACGGGGATATAACCTTGTAAAGAATGAGGAGCCATGCAAAGTCTGGAGCAGAGAAGGCTAGACATGGGGAAATGTGCAAAATGATATTAGACATTGGAAGACAGGCCAGTTCCATCAGGAGGGGAAGCCTACAGTCCAGGAAACACAGGCCAAGGAAGCACAGGGAGGCTGTCAGTGCAGGAGCAGGCGTGGATGGGAGCGCCGGACAGCAAGACGACGGAGCAAAGCGGCAGCAAGTGGAACTAAAGAGACGGGTTAATTTGTCCTGGGTGTTTGCTCTTTGTTCTGTTTTTAATTCTAGTCTTTACACTTGTACCAGATTACGTGAAGGCTGAAAGCAGGTCCAAGAGCCCCCTGTGCCTCCATTCTGCTTTCCACGAGGGTTAGAGACTGCTTATGTTAACAAAATCACATTCACATAATTGTGATTTGGGGAGCTTTAGTTTTCCCAGGTATAAAATGGATGGGTCACGAGTTAGAACATCATTTTCCCACTTGTGTCTTGGGAACCCTCCTTCACAGGAAGTTAATTGCTGCTCTGTGGAAAGTGGGTTCCATGGTGAAAAACAGTGTGAGGAATATGGGGGTAAACCCAGCGAACTGGTTCTATTTACTGCAGGACTTCTCAGGGTCTTTACTCTGCAAATGGATGCTGACACTCTCCATGTCGGGGCTGCGGTGTGTGGACCACCCTGTGGGCAAGTGTTGGGAGACACTGGGCTAGAAGGCCGCTACATCTCCTCTTGTTCCAACACTAACCCTTCAAACACACTGCTGCTGCTGCTGCTAAGTCGCTTCAGTCGTGTCCGACTCTGTGCGACCCCATAGACAGCAGCCCATGAGGCTCCCCCGTCCCTGGGATTCTCCAGGCAAGAACACTGGAGTGGGTTGCCATTTCCTTCTCCAATGCATGAAAGTGAAAAGTGAAAGCAAACTCACTCAGTTGTGTCTGACTCTTAGCGACCCCATGGACTGCGGCCCACCTCACATAATTTGCTTAAGTTTGGTTTTCTAAGTTTAAAGAAAGACCAAGTAGAATATAACGTGCTCACCCAGTTTTTCAATTGGCCAAGTCAACAAGACTTTTAAGTCAGGTTCTTTGTTCAAGAACTTCGGAAATCAAATTCTTGAAACAAATGGAGGATGATGCTAAGTTAGAGTGCAAGAGAAACTAAGAGAATAGTTACCATCCTTGATAGTATGCTAATGCTAACACACATTTGCTGAGTGTAGTTTTCTCATGAAACAGTCACGACGATGCCATGGAAAAGATGCTGCTCTGATCTCCACTCTACAGATGAGAAAACTGAGGCTTTGAGGGCTTCAGAAACTTGCCTGAGGCCCCACAGCCTAGGTCATGTCAGAGATGGATTCAGCTGCATTCTCTCAGCTCAGACAACCATTCTCTCATAAGGTCTGGGAGGGGGCGATAGGGCAGGCTAGACTGTGAACAGTCAGAGTGCGGAGTTCAGTCTTGATGCACATGGTGTGGGGTCACTGCAGCTTCCTCCTATGGCAGGATGAGCCCCATGAACACAGAGCCTCAGAGGAGGACCCTCTGAGGGCCTGTGGGATTGATAAGATGGGGGCACTTTCCAGCTGGAGTGATGGCAGTGGTCGCCCAAACATGAGGATCTTTCACAGAAAGAACCACTGTTAATTAGTTCAGTTCAGCTGTTCAGTCGTGTCTGACTCTTTGCTCCTCCATGGACTGCAACACGCCAGGCTTCCCTGTCCATCACCATCTCCCGAAGTTTACTAAAACTCATGTCCATTGAGTCAGTGATGTCATCCAACTATCTCATCCTCTGTCGTCCCATTCTCCTCCTGCCTTCAATTTTTCCCAGCATCAGAGTCTTTTCAAATGAGTCAGTTCTTTGTATCAGGTGGCCAAAGTATTGGAGTTTCAGCTTCAGCATCAGTCCCTCCAAACAATATTCAGGACTGATTTCCTTCAGGATTGACTGGTTGGTTCTCCCTGCAGCCCGAGGGACTCTCAAGAGTCTTCTCCAGCACCACAGTTCAGAAGCATCAATTCTTCAGTGCTCAGCTTTCTTTATAGTCCAACTGTCACATCCATACATGACCACTGGAAAAACCATAGCTTTGACTAGATGGACCTTTGTTGGCAAAGTCATGTCTCTGCTTTTTAATATGCTGTCTAGGTTGGTCATAATTTTCCTTCCAAGGAGTAAGTGTCTTTTAATTTCATGGCTGCAGTCACCATCTGCAGTGATTTTGGAGCCCCCCAAAATGAAGTCTCTCACTGTTTCCCCATCTATTGCCATAAAGCAATGGGACCAGATTCCATGATCTTTGTTTTCAGAATGCTGAGTTTTAAGCCAACTTTTTCACTCTCTTTCACTTTCATCAAGATGCTCTTCAGTTCTTCTATGCTTTCTGCCATAAGGGTGGTGTCATCTGCACCCTATTAACTGGTGACACATTAAAATGTGAGAAAACAGACCTCAGCCAGCTGATCAAGGTCAGTATCAGCACGGATGGGTCATGGTGATGGTCAGGGAACTAAGATCCCATAAGCTGCATGGCATGGTCAAAAAAAGAAAAAGGCTTTAAGAAATAGAGTCTATTTTTTTCTTAAAAAGAGGAAAGAAGAGAGAGATTGAAGACAACTGGCCGGGAAACAGGAACAATGGGGGTTAGGGGACTGGGAAGGGGTGAGGATGCAGGCGGGGAGGTGGGTGTGGGTTTGGATATGCTGGAATGGAGGTGGCTATCTGTCCATCCATCTCCTGCCAAGGGCCAAGCCTCTGGACCCTGGGAATCCAGTAGTGACCAAGACAGACAAACTCCCTGCCTTTGTGGAGGGACCTTTGCCAACAAATGTCTGTCTAGTCAAGGCTATGGTTTTTCCAGTAGTCATATATGGATGTGAGATTTGGATTATAAAGAAAGCTGAGCACTGAAGAATTGATGCTTTTGAACTGTGATGCTGGAGAAGACTCTTGAGAGTCCTTTGGAATGCAAGGAGATCCAACCAGTCCATCCTGAAGGAAATCAGTCCTGAATGTTCATTGGAAGGACTGATGTTGAAGCTGAAACTCCAATACTTTGGCCACCTGATGTGAAGAGCTGACTCATTTGAAAAGACCCTGATGCTAGGAATGATTGAAGGCAGGAGGAGAAGGGGACGACAGAGGATGAGATGGTTGGATGGCATCACTGACTCAATGGACATGAGTTTGAGTAAACTCTGGGAGTTGGTGATGGACAAGGAGACCTGGTGTGCTGCAGTCCATGGGGTCGCAAAGAGGCAGACACGACTGAGTGACTGAACTGAACTGAGCAATAAACAGGAAGGCAAAGTGACGCTGAAGTGAACAGCAGGAATCCAGGGTTGGGTGAGGGAAGGGAGGTGACGCCTCAGGAGAGGGACAAGGGAGTCCAGTGGGGAGGGGACAGGTGGGGGCTGAGACCTCAGGAATGAGAACAGCTAAGTCCTGCTGGTGGGAAGTAGGTTCCAGATGGCAGGAACGGCCCTCCTGTGTGAAAATGCATTGCGGGCAGCTGAAAGCAGCAATGCATCTGGCTTCCAAGTCAGGGCTGAGCACACAGCTTGGGTCTCCTCTGCCTAGAACAGCTGATTCATGTCCATTCCAGAACGGCTCAAAAGGCACTGCTTCCAGGAAGCCCTCCATGACTGCAGTAGGCCAGTCAAGTCTGTCCTGTTTGGGAAGTCCAGAATCCCCCGGGCTTTTCCCACAAGCTCCCCTGTGGTAGATGTGGTCTATCACTCCAGGCTATAAAAGCAGAGGTCTCGTCTGTTCTCATTGCCTCCTCAGCACAGCACAGGTCCTGTAGTAGTGCTCAGGAAATATTTGTTGACTGACTGATTGATGGGGATTTGGGAGGGGTTCCCTCAGGCAGGCAAGGAAGGAGGAGAGGCTCAGAGGAGGGCTTTGAGGGTGGTGGGTTGAATAGTAGCCCCCTATCATCCAGTCCCTGAAGACACCCAAGTCCTAATCCTTGGAATTTGTGAAGGTGTTGTCTTAGCAGCAAAAGAAACTGTGTGTGTGTGATTAAACGGATGGGTTTGCCATGGGGAGGTTAGCTTGGACAATCCTGGAGGCCCCTAAATGTCATTACAGGGACTTCCCTGCTGGTCCAGGGGTCAGGACTCCACGCTCCCAATGCAGGGGCCCAGGGCAGATCCCTGGTTAGTGAACTAGATCCCACATGCCACAGCTAAAAGATTCCTCATGCCGCAACTAAGACCCGGGGCAGCCAAATTAATTAATTAAAAAAGAAAAAAGAGATCAACTGATTTTTAAAAAGGGTCCTTATGAGAGGGGAATCAGAGCAGTGTCTGAGAGAAGGAAATACAAAGACGGAAGCAGTGGTTAGAGCGATTCAGGGGCACAAGGCAAGAAATGTGGGCGACCCTGGAAGCTGAAAAATGCAAGGGAACCAATTTTCCCCTGAAGCTTGGGAATGGGGAACACAGTCCTGCCAACGCCTTGATTTCTACCCAGTGAAACTGAGTTTGAGTCTGACCTCCAGACTGCAAGATAATATATTTGTGTGGTTTACGCCCCTGAGTATGTAATAATTTGTTCAGCGGCTCTAGACACTCAATACACTGAAGAAACCTGGAGCGAGAGCCAGAGAGCCAAGAAGAAAGTCCAGAGAGCTGGCTATCGGGAAGGAGGTGGCAGAGGCTGGGGAAGCCAGTCTGGCATTTATGACTTGGCTTGGATTTTATGATCACCAGCACAGCCTGTGCGCACCGTACATGGGACACCTGCTTTCATCATCAAAGGAAAGGACGCGTTACCCAGAAGCAAAGAGCGCTCACCCTGAAGATAGAGGTGAACGCCGCTAAGCCAGGACTCCTTCCAAGATAAGGCTCTCTTCCCAGATTCCAAGGTCATGCCTCACACTGAGTACGTGCTAATCTGTCCTTTTGGCGACCTTGAAGGAATGTACCCCTGCCATGTTTGATGGAATTTCTTTTTCTTTGTTGCGACAGGATACAAACAGCGCTGAAAACTGCGCTTCTCCAGAGCCATCTGTCCAGGCTGTGGCGAGCCTGTCTCCTGGGCTGCAGTCCTCAGTCTGGCTCACGTGCTCCGTTCTTATGAGCGATCGTTTGCATCGACACAGGCCCCTGCCCCACTGACTGTGTGAGCGCAGCCCTCCAGGCTTCTGTGTCCTCACTGTAAAAGGAGAGCACTGTCCTCTTAAGGTCACTGGCAGATGGAGCAAGGCGGTTTTTACACAACGGCTAGCGCCGATGATTGTTACACATGGCTGACCCTTGGACAGTGCAGGGAGCTGCTTCGATGCCTCAGAGCAATGAAGCCCCTGTGCCACAACAACTGAGCCTGTGCTCTCAAGCCCGGGAGCTGCAACTCTGGAGCCCAACATGTGGCTATTCCTGAAGTCCAGACGCTCTAGAACTCAAGAGAGCTTCCGCAATCAGAGAAGCCGCTGCAATGAGAAGCTTTTGCACCGAAACTGGAGGGCAGGCCCTGCTCGCCATAACTAGAGAAAGCCCACATGCAGCAAGGAAGACCCAGCACAGCCAAATAAATAAAATTATTTAAAAAAAACACAACTCTACTGTGAGTAAACAAAGCTACCAAGCTGCAAAAGGACCAGAGAGAAAATCTGCAGTGTTGGTGGCCCGTAGCCTTGAAAAAGTCCTCGTGCTGGCAACGACCAGATACCATCTAATCTGATACACAGGGCAGGAAGAAAACCAGTTGAAGTAGGAGGGGAGTTATTTGGGATTTAAAAAATTCTTTCAAGGAACTGTTGTCAAGCCTGGGCATGACAAACAATTAAATCAATGGCTGATATTTGGGACTCTGTCCCCACCTCGGGGGGCTGCACAAGCAGGCTGATGGTCTCAGCTCAGTTCGGCATCATGAGAACCCCTCGAGCTGGGAATGAACATTAACCCCTCTGACAGATGAGGAAGCTGAGGCACAGACAGGTTAAGCTACTTGCTCAAGGTCGCACAGCTTCTGAAGGCTAGGACTTGGCTAATGCCCAGCCCCAGGGCACTAACCACTTCAGCACTCTGCCTTCCTGTGGCGTCCACAGTATACGTGCGTCCTGTTTGTCATTTTCCCAGTACGTGGACACCCCGCCCCTGTACCTGGGGACCCCTCCACGTTGCAGGGCAGAGCCCATCCCTAGGGAGGCATGGACAGTGTCAGACTGGCTTCCCCAGCTTCCTCTGCAGGTGGAGCATGGCCACTGGACAGCGGCTCCTCTTCCGGGAACCACATGCCCTGGACTCGGAGGCCGGATGCTCGTGTGGGGAGAAGCAGACGGAGAGGAATTCACCCTGGTGTGGGGCACACCTGCTGTGCCCTACCTGGGGATCTGAAAACGGGGGCAGAGGAGCTGGAAAGCCCGAGTGCCCTCTAGGCCCCGCCTTGCCTCCAAAGACAGGCTCAGGGTGCTGTAAACGCAGGTCCCGGAGGATGGCTCCCAGTCTCTTTTGTCCCCCTCCACTCCTCACCTCTCTCCAGGCCACCCTTCCAACAGCCTGCCATTGACCCAGAGAACACATCCTCCTTAAATAAATAAATCAGGCTGATAACCGGGGCTTAATCCTTTATCACTAAAAGCTTTGAACAATCCTTAAACCTTCTTGGCAGGGATCATAAAATAGGTTACTCCCCTCAACGGATCTCTCTGAACCTGACTTCACCTTTTCTTTTTGTTTCCTTTTCTTGAGGATTCAGGATCATCTTCGAGAGCCTTAGGGAATGTTCTGTGAGGTCGTCACCCTGAGACCCTCAAAGGTTGGGACGGAGCCCCACACCTGATGTCCCAAACTGCACTCTTAACAAAGGTTTGTGCTACTTTTTACAGCTGGACTGGTTGTTCTCATCCTCAAGATTAAGCACTCTGACAGTGCTTCTGTCTGCCATCAGTGTGGTTGTTTCTAGAAGCAACTTCTCCCTCATTCCTCGGCCCCACTCTGGTTCAGTTTTCTACTTCAGTGGCCTACGAGCTAGAAAAGCATAGAATCAAAACGTGTTTGGCTTATACGTACATGAGAATACATGATTTATGAAATGCCATCAGAGGAGCTTTGTGCTTAAAATTAGCTTGCTTGCTAACTTTCTGCTTGTGTGCACACATGTCTATGTCTGTGTGCATGTGTGTGCAAGAAGGAGAGAATGCCTGCCTCCAAGAAGCCAAGTGTCTGCACGGCCCCTGGACCGGGGTCTGGGCCCCTCACCTCTGTGAGACGGATGTCAGCAGGGACGCGGTCTCCGATGGAGAGAGACACGATGTCTCCGGGTACTAGGTCTCGGGCGAGCAGGTGCTGGGGCTTTCCTTCTCTTATGCTGCATTTTAAATGGGAAAAAGCAAACACATCCACGTTGACATCTCAATTTTAGGCACTTTGATAAACTTGAGCAAAGGTTACAGAAATACATTTTCTCTTTCCGATGTGGACAAACGCTTGTCCTTTAATGGTTTTATTATTTTTAAAATTCACATGTCTTTTAAAAGACTCTTGGGAAAGAGCTTGGCTTCTGGGAGAACTTGGGCTTCATTTGAAAAGTGGGGTGACTACTGTTCACCCTGCTTGGAAACAAGGTGGGACCACACAGCCTCTAGAAGCTTCTGCAGGTCTAGAGAAGTGGTTCCTTAACAAAGCTGGCAGCTGGCGGTGCTTCTGTCCTTGGAGAACACAGCACTCTGGTGTGCAGAGCCCGGCTCCAACCTCAGGGACAGCAGAACCTTGTTAAAGTCAGGAGGAGCATCTTAAATGCCCAAGAAGCCAGGGAGCAACCCCCACCCTCACCCACCGAGGCCTGGGACCGCTCTTCACGGCTGTTTGCTGTTAGACATAGACATGCTTCTGTGTGTGGGCTCCCACTGGAACCCACGACATGGCAAGAGCCCCCTGGCTGGACCTGTGCCCCTCCCTGGGCCTCCTTCCTGTAGCAGCCAGAGAGTTCTTAAAGTACAAAATCAGATCACAACTTCCTCCTGCTCCAAACCCTCTCCAAGAACCTGGGAGTTAGACCCAGACACCCTACCTCCTGCCACGCACCCCCTTGAATACACCCAGCTCTTTCCAGTCTCAAGGTCTTTGTGGATCTTGAATGGTGGAGCAGACACTCCACTCTTCCCCGTTAACAGAATGCAGTTATCCAGGTACCTGCCTTTCCCCCCACAGCAGAGTGCTCCGGGGGGTGGGTCCTGACAGGCTGAGACGGTCAGGGTGATCCCATCCCCTGCCCGTGACTGACGTAGACACAGGCATGATCTACAACACTGGCCTAAGAGACAGGAGTGGTATTTGGCAGGGGCTCAAGAGAAAGGTTTTCTCATTCTTTACACACACACATGGCCTCTTCTGTTGGACTTTTTCATCTTTATCATGTCTGGTTGTGATGTCTAGAGCTGTGGCAGCCATCCTGGGGCCATGAGGGAATCTAGTATAAGAACAGAGCCAGCAGGCTGAGAATGGCAGAGTGAAGAAACAAAAGGACCAGGTCCTTGGTGCCATCTTGAATTCACTGACCCCACTGGCCCCGCACCTCAGATCCCTTGCCGTAAGACAACACAGTTTCCTTGCGGTTTGTCCAGCTTCATTTTCTGGGTTTTATAGCCAAGAGCACCTATTAGGTATACGCCTGCTCTTCTCTCGACTCTTCCCATGGCTGGCCCCTGCCATCTATCAGGCCTCAACTTAAAGGCCAGCTCCACCTTCAATGTCAGAGCAGAGCAACCTGCCAGCCGGATGGTCAAGACTGTTCCCACACCTCCGCCAGTCACCGCGTCTCCATGAGGGCCTCTAATTTTTGTGTGGCTTTGGCTTTCAGTCTTTGGGGCTTTAATGCACCTGCCTCATTCCAAAATCATTTCATTCCTCCACGTCATTATCTGCCTCCTCTGTTAAGAGTGTGAGAGGTCCAAAGGCCAGGGCTTTCCTCTCTCTTCACCTGGGACATCGCCCTGCACACAGTGGGTGCTTTGTAAATATTTAATGAATGCACAAAGGATGGAGGTAAGCAGGAAGGGTCTGTAGGGCAGATGCTTCTCCTGATGTGGGTCTCAGGGGCTCGGGGAGGGAGGCTGTGTCCCTTCACTGCTCTTTCGACTCTCCCAGGTTTGCCTGCCTCTGCAGCTCTTGAGAATAAAATTGTCTTTCAGAAGCAACTCCCAGGGACATCAATAATGCATACTATTCGCCCGAAAGGCCAAGACTTGATATTTAAACTTAAGATCAGCTCATCAAACCCCATAAATCATGGATGCTTCTGTCTGCTTATAGGATTACGTCACACATCACACGTCTGTGTTTCTGACACCTTGTTCATCCCATTATTAAGCCCAGACATTTTTACTGCCCCCCAAAAGAACCTTTTGGAATTGACTCATGCCGCTCATGCTTTCTCAGCATGCTCTTTTGGTCTCTACTTTGTTACTCAGTATTCTCTGCCTTGTCTCTCTCTCTCTCTGTCACACACACACACTCGTCATTCACTGACTCCTTGAAAGGAGGGACTTCACACTAGATCTTTCTATCCTCCAGCTCTATGCTCAACTATGCCATCTGTATGCAAATATATGTTAAGGTTCTTTCTCCCAGCTTATCCTTTGGATAAAAGAGAGTAACAATCTGTTGAAATCCTTCCAAAGTACCTTGGATCATGAGATACCTGCAGTGACTTTCTTATGAGTGGCCGTGTGTATTTGGGAAAGACACGTGACTTAATACAACCTCAGCTGATACCAGGAAGGGTGAGGGAGAAGACCTGGGCCTTTTCCAAAGTGGTTTCATGTTTACAAGGAGAATAACTGGTTGGGGATTGTTAATACACTAAAAAATTAAATTGACACACACACACACACACACACACACACACACACACAACAGCAGGCCTGCAACATTCTCCCTCCTGCCTCTGCCGTTTCCTTTACCAAGGGCAGCGGCCCCTGCAAACCCTCTACGCTGAGCCATCTGCGATGGCAGCCACTAGCCTGTGAGGCTGCTTGAGTTCAACTTAAATAAAATGAAGAACTCAGTTCCTTGGGTGAAGTCCTCAATAGCCATATGTGATTAGTGATGCTGTCCTGGGCAGCACATATGATGGAATCTTCCAGAAAGTCCCTTCGCACAGCATTGAGCTACACAGACAGGCCCAGGAGGTAAGGGGAGACATTCTTGTCTTTCCTTTTTAAACATCTTTGGGGAGGGTGATGTGATAACCAAACGCAAAGCGGGAATGTTCAGGTAGGAAAGAGGCTGGCGGGCAGCTGAGCAAATGGCCAGGGTTCATCACTGAGCTGTTCACTCGTTTCAGTCAGAGTTCTGAGGCCTCAGCTTATTATTAAAGCCCTCCCCCTCACCTTCTTCTGAGCCTCAGGAAAAATGTCAAATGCCTTCTAGGAAAAATGCACACAATTTTGCACACTTCATCACAGGTTTCGTGGGCCACCCTCTTCCCAAAGCCCTGTCATCCATGGCCCCCAGGCTGGGCACTCTGATTAGACACCGGCAACAGAGCGGAGGCCCAGAGAGGCTGAGTGACACACCCAGGAACACACAGCAATCTGCTGGCGGGGCAGAGATCAGGTTTGCTAACCCCTGGTAAGACACAGTTCTCCCATATCACATGACAGAGAACATAAATGTGGCCAAAGTTTTGCCAAACTTGCCAGCCCACTGTCTCCTCTGATGAACCACAAAGTCCCGGGGTCAGGTGGGTGGAAGGTCTCCGACTTACCAGTTGCATTCGGGAGGAACCAGCTTTGTCAGCTCTTCCAGAGATTTCTCCGACCTGTACTCCTGGCCAGAAGCACATGAAACACTGTGTTTAAGTGGGGTTGGAGGGGCTGGGGGCCCCCCACAGAGCTCCCATGAGCCCAGGTGACCCCGCCTGGGAACTCGGGGCACACATACACACCTGGATGAAGGCGACGGTGACCACGATGAGCACGGCCTAGGGGGCAAACGGAGGGCACGTTAACACCCATTGCCAATGAGCAGGTAAGTGATCCGGGGGAGGACATTGTCTTCCAAAATGCATTTCCTTTTTCCTTGCAAAATAGAGCACTGTGCAGAGATTCAGAAAACAGAGGAGCCGAAGAAGCACTCCCAATTCTGCCTCCGCAGGTTCACATTTGGGGGTTATCTTCCTAGAGTTTTTGGCATAGATATGCTTATAACACAGAATGATACAGTATAGATACGATCATTTATATCTCACCAGCATTTAATAACTGGCCACCTGACACGAAGAGCCGACTCATTGGAAAAGACCCTGATGCTGGAAAAGACTGAGAGCAGAAGAAGGGGCTGACAGAGGATGAGATGGTTAGATAGCATCACTGACTCAATGGGCATGAATTTAAGCAAATTCCAGGAGCCAGTGAAGGACAGAGGAGCCTGGCGTGCTGCCGTCCACAGATCACAAAGACTCAGACACAAGTTAGTGACTGAACAAACAACACAGCTTCTAATAAACATGATTTCACATCAGAAGATGTGGATCTAGCCTCAGGCTTTCCAACAAAAACACTGAATTCCACCGCATGGAAGGAATCTGTTTTTGTATTTCAAAAGACAGCACTTGACAGATAGAAGGAAGCAGGAATGAGTCATTAAACAAAAGGTCACATATGAGAGCCACGTATAAAAGGTCACACAGCGCAGGATTCTGTTTATAAGAACGACCCAGGATAGGTAAATCCGGACACACAGAAAGCAGATGGTGGTTTCCAGGGGCTGGTCGGGGGGAGGGGAATGACTGTTTAATGAGTACGGGGGTTCCTTTCACTGCAGCAAAAACATTTTGGAACCAGATACAGCTATGGTTTTTCCAGCAGTCATGTCCGGATGTGAGAACTGGGGAGCATAAAGAAGTCTGAGCGCTGACAAATTGATGCTTTCAAACTGTGGTGCTGACTTCACCCGAGAAATCGAATTCTTCATTTTATTTAACTTGAATTCAAACAGCCTCACAGGCTAGCAGCTGCCCCTTCTCCTCCTGCCCTCAGTCTTTCCCAGAATCAGGGTCTTTTCCAACGAGTCAGCTCTTCGCGAGGTAGAAGAACACGGACACTTCCTGTCCTTTCTCTGTGCTGTGTTGTCTGCTGTTTTCCTTCCTCTTACAGCCTAGTTTTTTTCTCCTTGCATAACAAAGATAAGCAGAGACCCAGCAGGACCGCGGCAGCCAGGTCTGGGATCGGCGGTGGGGGGGGGCCCTGTCTCCCAACTCCCACGGGGTGCACTCACCACGGCGATGCTGATGGCGTCCTCATACTTCTTTGTGAGGACGCTCACCAAGGCAGAGGCCAGGAGCAGCAGGATCAGGGGGTTCTTGAACTGAAAAACAGGGCGGTGGGATCTTGTCTAGGCTCATGGACATCAGAGACCGGGCCTGCTCTAGTGGAGCGGCGTCAGCTCCGCACCCAGAGCCTGGCTTCCAGGCCGGCCCTGCAGTGACCTGAGGGCCAGGAGGAGCGCCACCCGGTGGCTCTCCTCCGCCTGAAGGCCCACCACTGCGGTCCACCCGACCCCGGCGTCCTGGGGTCACCTTGACGGTGTCCCTGTCACCAAGGCACCAGCCCCGGCCCTGCCTTCCAGCTCTTGGTCTCGCCTCGCCGCGCCTCCTCGCTGCTCCAGGCCGGAACCTGCCCCTCACGGCCAGCAGCCTGTGTGCTCCATTCACAACAGGTCCATCTCGGAAACTCGGATGCGGGCTTCAGCATTTTGTGGGAAGCTCTCCAGTAGGTCTCTGGGGGTTGACTCCCACTAAAGGGTCTCAGACTGGAGCACTGGGGCCCCCAGGCAAGCCAGCTTTGTGAAAGCGTGATGACCCCCGGGTCCCAGCCCAGCCCTGGCAAAGACTGATGGGAAACCTCCCCAAGGGCAGCAGGCCTGTGTCTGCACAGGACTGCCCAGCCACGGGCTCAGGGTGAGCTCCGAGCTACTCAGTCCTGGCTGGGGCCACTCTGAACAGCTGGGACCAGGCACTGGCCTCACCTTGAACGCTAATCCCAAGCCCAGAACCTCGCCCCCTACCCTGTGGCTGGACCCGAGCAGCCCTCCAGACCAGCGGACACCACCAGCCTCTCTCCGCCCCTCCTGGAGACCATGCCAAACACCTGCTTGCTCCATCTGACACGGGTAGGTCCCCGTGGGACACGGCATGCGGGTGTCAGGCCAGTGCAGAGATCCCACCATGGGCCAATAGTGCTGCCCTGGCTATAGATAATGAGACCCTCCCGGCTCTGATGGGGCCCCTTTTAAGCCCACAGGTAAAGCAGGACAGGCAGAAAGCGGTCTGCTGAAACCTTACTATGTGGGGAAGGGATGGTCACCAGAAACGTTCATTACAATAAGCAGTAACAGCCCCAAAAGCGGCTTTTCCCGAGCACCTCTTCCAAGCTTTGCCCTGTGCTCAGCACTTTACTGCAACATTTTATTGGCTCCTCCCAACTGTGGCTCAGCTGGTAAAGAATCTGCCTGCAATGTGGGAGACCTGGGTTCTATCCCTGGGTTAGGAAGATCCCCTGGAGAAGGGAAAGGCTACCCACTCCAGTATTCTGGCCTGGAGAATTCCACGGACTGTATAGACCATGGGGTCGCAAAGAGTCGGAGCCGACTGAGTGACTTTCACTTTCACAACCCCATGACACAGGTACTGTTAAGTAGTCCTGCTTAGTGATCAATGACCAACCCAAGTTTCTTAAAGAAACTGAACTGCCGAGGATTCATTTAGATCAGGCAACTCCAAAACCTGTGCTCTTAACAGTTAGGCTCGAACCAAGGCTAGTTGGCAGACACTGGGGCTGGGGGCAACCTTTATTAAACATGTAAAACAGGCTCGGTTTCCTCTTAAGTAAAATTCAGAACAGGAGGGACTTGCTAGTCCCATTTCCTAGATGGGGACAATTGAGGCTCAAGGCAGATTGGTCGCAGGCTCAAAGTCACAAGGCTGGGAAGTAGGATCAAACCCGGCAGACTGACTCTAATCTACCTCTGTTTCGTGACTCTGGGGCAGGGATTTGGGGCCATGCTACGGCAGAATTCCGAGTGGTGAGTCTTTTGAGACAGAGAAGCAGGATCGCCTTGTGAAGTGGTGAGCTCCCTGTCACTGGAGGAGATAGACAGGAGAACCACAGCATCCGGCATGGAGCAAGTGCCCAATGAACACAAAGAATTAGTAAGTGAGGGCGCATGGACGTCATGTGCTTGTCGAGGGTTAGGAAACACGGCCGTCAGGAGCTGCCTTCCAATCCCACAGGGATACCCTGCAATGGATCCTTGAACCGATGAGGTCAGGAAGAATAGGCATGTTTCCTGCTCTTAGAAACTGAAGAGATCTCATTCCTGGAAAGGTCCTGGCTGGAGGCTGGAGGACAGCCCTGGGTGTGAGGTGTCAGCAGGGCAGAGGCCAGGTGAGCAGGGCCTAGTGGAAGGGGCAGCCAGGGCAGAAGGCCGGGCTTCAGCAGGGATAAGGTCCACCGCAGCCCATGTGTCAGCCTCCTTCCCTGAACTTCAACTTCCAGGAGCCTCTGCTGCCTCCTCCCAACACTGGCATTCCAGGAAATTTCTGGGTTGGCCAGAGTCACCTGCATACCTAGAAGCCTCTTCTGGTGCCAAAATGCGTCAATGCATGATATCCCTAGGGCACTGAGAACCAACCAATGAGCAGGGTGGGGACCGGAGGAGAAAGGAGAGTGAGGATGCTGCAAGGAGGGCTGTGATTGGTCCCTGATCTGACCCATCAAGGAAGTCTTAAACATGAGCCATGAAAAGGCAGCAGAAGCCTGGGGGGGTATCCCTGAGCTTGACTGAGAGGGAGGTGTCAGGGATGGGAGAGGGTGCAAAAGCCAGGGAGGGGAACCTGAGGCAACCGCGGCTTCAAGTATCTGGGAAATTCTGCCTTAACTGGAGCTTTCTGAGCTGGTCCTGGGTGGGAGGTGGGGTGTTGATTTCTACACTGGAACTTGCAGCAGGATCTATTTCCATTTTTTCCCCCATCTTTCCCATGGCTTCCAGGCATTTGACTGATACAATGTGTATTCAGCACCAGTGGCAAAGGCTAAGAGGGCCAGGGGCTCTGGAGCCAGCTGCCTGGCTTCACTTCCCAGCAGCGACACTGAACTCCGCCGGACTCTGGACCCTGGCTGCCAGGTAAACTACAGGACACCCAGTTAAATGTGAACTTCAGAGAAACAAGGAACTTTAAAAAAATTTAAGTACAAGTAGGTCCCGTGCGACATTTGGAACACACATGAAAAAACTCCTTTGCTTATCTATCTGAATTTCAAATGTAACAGACATCTGTAAATTTATTGGCTAAATCTGGCAGCCCTACATAACCTGGGAATATTTCAGCTTCTCTGTATTTCACTCTCCTCAGCTGGTAAAGAATCTCCTACAATGCAGGAGCCCCAGGTTTGGTTCCTGGGTTGGGAAGATGCCCTGGAGGAGGAAATGGCAGCCTGCTCCAGCATTCTTGCCTGGAAAATCCCATGGACAGAGGAGCCTGGTGGGCTACAGTCCATGGGGTTGCAAGAGTTGGATACGATTTAGTGACTAAACCACCACATCTCAAAGTAGGGATCTAGAGGAAGAGTAAGTTGATGTTTACTGATTTACTCAGCATGGTGCCTGGCACATGGTTACCTCTATGAACGGAAAGACTATTATTCGTGACTGTGGCCTCCAGGGTAGTGAGCCCATCTCTCAGCTAGGAGCAGCCTGAAAGGGGCGAGCCTTCTTCGACCTTGCAGTATAGCTGTCCCATGTGCTAAGACTCGTCCACGATGAACGGCGGCTCCCTTCCTCACCCCCAGGGTTACATTGGTTAATGCACAGAGTGATCCCATGGTCCCACCTGATCGAGATATTTCTTCCACACAGGTTCCGTGTTGTCTGCAACAAACTCATTCCAGCCATGGACCAGCCTGCGCTGCGTCACTGAGAACTCTGACAGCCCGTTCTGTAAATCTACCTGGAGGGAGAAGGACGGGCAGGTAAAGGTCAAGGAGCCCAAGTCACAGGATTCCCACTGTAGAAGCCAGCCGCTTCCACGCTGATCAAGGAAAATGGGCTGTCCACAGAGGAGAGGGGCCCAGCTCAGAAACCCCAAGCAAATGGGCAGAGACAGGAGGAGACCTACAATCTCATTCTTTTTCAATGAACCCGCACTTCTGCCCTACAGATACTACAGAGAAGACGGCCTTGGGTCTACATTTCAGGGTCTGCAATTATAGCATGGACACCTGGAGAGGCAGGAACACTTACATTTTCATTTTTAGGAAGATGAGTCTGGGACGGTCAAATGGTGCAGCTGCCATGTGGAAGTACATCCAAAAAGAAAAAATAGAACCACCACACCATCTGGCAACTCCACTACTGGTTCCACTGCTTTCTTGATACTGGTATGTATCAAGAGGAATTGGAAGCCAATCTCAGTGAGATATCTGTCTATCCATGTTGTAGCCGTATTATTCACAACAGCCAAAGGTGGACGTGACCCAAGTGGTCCCTCAGTGGGTGAATGCATAAGGAAAATGTGGTACAGACACACAGACAGACAAACACACCCACAGGAATATTATTCACCACTAACACGGAAGTTTCAGCTTTGCAAGAGGGAAAGAGTTGTGGAAATGGGTTGTACAACGTGAATGTACTTAACACTTGGGAACTGTACACGTAAAAGTAGTTAGACGGTAATTTTTAGGTTGTGTATTTTGCCTCGAAACAAACAAACAAAAAAGGCCTGCCCTTAGAAACCAAAAAAGCTACATGATGCCATCATGCATACCTTGTGCCAGATACAATTTCAAGCTGTTTATACAAACTGACATTAAATATAGCGAGTTTAAGAGTCAGTGTGTAAGGCAACTTCGTTGTCCTGGTGGCAAAAAAAGCTTCACTGTCTTTAAAAGGTCGATAAGGAAGCTCTACCAGGGACTTCCCTGGCGGTCCAGTGGTTAAGAATCCGCCTACCAATGCAGAGGGCACTAGTTTGATCCTTGGTTGGGAAGGTAAGATTCCACATGCCTCGGGCAACTAAGCCTGGGTGCTGTAACGAGGACCCAGTGCAGGCAAAAATAAATGAATAGAACAAAAACAAACCAAAAAAGTTCCACCAGATGGTTGAGGTGATGGGAAGGCTGGGCTGATTTCTAGATTCTTTTGAATAGAGCAAGAAAACCACACTTTTTTCCTACGTAGGGCGAAATGTCTTGACAAGGAAAACATATTTCCTTCTCCTCTCCAAATGCTAACGAGTGGGACTTGAATTTAGATGGGCTCTTGAGCATTCTCAAGGAAAGGCTGGCCTGAAACACTGACCTCCAGCGTCTTTGAAACTGTGGCATGTGACCTTTCATTAGTGGACTTTTATTGGCTTTCCCAAAGTGTGGTGGGTTATGAGTGAACACACACGTGCACACACCATGTTTGTTTGGCTAAGTAAAGATAACTGAAACCACAAAGCAAGCCAGCTCCTTCAGCCTCACAGGGGACCCTCATGGAACAGAAGTGGTCTTCGGTGTGGCTTTTGTCTTGCCCTGGCCAGGACTCCAAATTCACCAGAAGAAACTGGCGAGAAGCTGGTTTCAGGCACTGGCAACACCATGAATTATAAAACACAAAGGGTGGGAATGGCAGGTGGTGAAGAGTTTGAGCTTGAATGTCAGAGCATCCAGATTCAACTCTGACTGGGCTGCTATGGAAACCTGGGGGTCCCCTGAAACACTGTCTCTCACCAAGAGGGAGGGGAGCTATACTTATACGTATAGCTGACTCAGGTTGTTATATGGCAGAAACCTACACAGCACTGTCAGGTGACTATCTTCTAACTAAAACTAAAGGAAAGAGAGAGAGAGAGAGACATGCACGGAAAACTGGGAGGATCGTGGCCACCAGGAAGGGCTTCCAGGGTTTATGCCCATCAATGTGGGTGCCCTTCCTGGTGGGGAATCAGAACTGTTCAACAGCAGGAGTATTTTCTAACAGTGATGATAACAATGTGTCATAGTTCGGGATTGTGAAGCCATTTACAGGACCTCGAGCCGCTTTCCTCTTAATCTGAAAACCCCACTGCCCCAGGCCTCAGAGACAACCTCAGTTCTTACGTAAAATGCTTTGGCTAGGTCCTCTCGGTGGCATTTGCTTGCTTCCTTGGGTGCCAGAGCCACCACTGTCTTCTCTTTCTCGATGGCTTTCAAGTCATTTTGTCCATCAATCTGTGAGGAAAAAAAAAAGTAGGATTGCTCTTAGGTGCACTGGTTTTATACGGATATGTCTTTTTAACGTATAACATACACAGAGAAAGTGTGCAGATCTGAAGTGTATAGCTCAAAGTTTTACACACTGACCCATATAACCAGCCTCCAAATCTAGAAACATGCACTAATATGAATAGCCCCCAGGAGATTTATTTTGCTGGGGTTTGAACTCTGTGCAAATGGTAACATGCAATATATATGCTTTTGTGTTTTGTTTCTTTGACTCAAGGTTATTAGTGAGATTCACGCGTGACGGTGTGTGTGGTGATGGTTTGTTAATTTTTCATGGCTGCATAGTATTCCACCAAATGAATATAGCACAATTTATTTTTCTGTTTTACTGCTGATGGATTGTTTCCAGCTGTTGGCTGTTATTGACGCATCTGTTTTCAAACAAACTTATTTTACTGAATGGAAAATCACAAAGCTGACAGAGCAGGGCAACAATTTACAGACTTGGAATCCTGGACCTTGAACCTCTGGGATTCTCAGTTAAGAATGCACCGAACCACAGAGAGTGGTTCCTGGTGGTGACTGGTGGCATCATGGCCTGTTTTGGGAGACATTTGCAATAACCTAAGACTATTTTTCTGGGCTCCAAAATCACTGCAGATGGTGATTGCAGCCATGAAATTAAAAGACGCTTACTCCTTGGAAGGAAAGTTATGACCAACCTAGATAGCATATTCAAAAGCAGAGACATTACTTTCCCGACTAAGGTCCATCTAGTCAAGGCTATGGTTTTTCCTGTGGTCATGTATGGATGTGAGAGTTGGACTGCGAAGAAAGCTGAGCGCCAAAGAATTGATGCTTTTGAACTGTGGTGTTGGAGAAGACTCTTGAGAGTCCCTTGGACTGCAAGGAGATCCAACCAGTCCATCCTAAAGGAGATCAGT
>SJYV01038424.1:835673-859465 GCA_006410875.1 Neotragus pygmaeus | reverse complement strand
CGCAAAGAGTCGGAAACGCCTGAGCGACTGAACTGAGCTGAAGAAAAGGGGGAAACCCGTTGAGGTCTGGGTACCCAGCAGGTCCAGGAAGAAGCCACGTGAAACACCTAAAGGGCGTGGGAGGACATGGTAACCTCAGAAATAGGAGAATAGTGAGTATTTTTGCAAAGTTATTCCTAGTATTCTGACACCCAGGACAAGATAGTCATCTTTTCCTTTTCACCAGGTAGTTGGCACAGGGAAGGAGGAAGGGGAGAGGCTCTGCCTAACAGCCTCTTCCTTCAGCTGAAATAGAGACGGCAAGGTCCCCTTTTACTGCCCCTCATCTCCCAAAGGCCCCGTTTGCTCAGAAATGGGCTGCTGACCACACCCACTTCCTGGGGTTGCTTCTCACTGTGCCAACGACCAGGAAGCAACCAAGGATTATTACACAGATCACTTGGCCAACTCTCTCCTTAAGTTGACCTCACCATCTTCACTGTGTGAGATCCACCTCCTGGAGAAACGTACATCACAGCCTGAGACAGGATGTTTTGTCTGCTCTCAAGACCTGGTTCAAGTGTACCAAATCGAGGGCTTAATTCTTGCCCACACCACAGATGGAGGCAGTCCTGGGGTCACAGGACCTTTCTGCCTGGCTGTTCCCTAGCTTACCATTTCTGTCTGACCACGACCACACCCAATTCACTTTTTAGGCAGCAGCTCAATCAACCCTGGATGTATAAATCCAGCCCTCTCCGTCACCTTCTCCTCTCTGTCACTATCTGTCTGTCCGTCTGTCTCTCTCTCTCACAAGCACACACACATATCCCATGTTTGAAACATTTGGATGGATTCCAGTTGCTCTCAGGACAGAACCGTGCTGTCTCCAAAATGGCTGCAGCAGACCCCCACCTCACACCCACCCTCCCTGTGTTCCTGGTCTGGGGGGCAGGCAGCAGCATACCTAGCTAAAAATCCCCTGCCCACTGGAGGAGTCCCGTGTCCCCCAGGAGTGTGCCGCTCCAGTGCCCCTGCCGAAGATGGCACATTTTCCCGGCTGCCAAACCAAACATCAAATCACGGGTTCTCGACCAAGGGCAGTTTCCCCCCTGGGGAACTTTGCTAGTGCCTGGAGACGTGTTTAGTCCTCATAACTGAAGCAGGGGTGGTACTGGCATCTGGTGGGTAGAGGCCAGGCATGCGGTCAACTTCCTTACAAGGAACGACTGAAACAGAAAGGTCTATACTGCGGAGGGCAAGAAGTCTCACTTCAGAGGTCAAGGACTGTCTTGTCCTGACATCTTCCCAGACCAGATAGCCACCTGCTCTACCCTCTCAGCATCCTGGACGTCCCCCCGATGGTGCCTACACCATGGTCACTTGAGTAATGACCAGCAAGTGACTTATCACTGAAATGCCTCCCTCTGCTCACAACGCAGCCCCTCCAGAAGGCGAGGCCAGCACCTGGTACCCAGAAACTGTTCCATGGACACTCATCAGCTGGAGCCCAGGAGGTCAGTGTGCGTGCACATGCACTTAGCTGCACAGGATGGATGCCTAGACACATGCTCTTGGCCACAAGGCTCCGCTTACCCTCATCATCACTGCTGCCCGGGAGATGGTCCAGCTCCACTTGCCAGCATGTCTCCTCCGGCAAGTGACAATCTCCCTGACTGATCACAGTTTCCTCATGTGCAAAATGAGGGTGATGCTGGCTAGCTACCCTCATCCTGCCTTTTTTTTTTTTTTTAACAAACAAATGTGTGCCTGGACAAGATGTGACATGGTCCAGACCTCCCATGAACCCCTAGGAAATGCAGGTCCACATCTGCCCCAGGGACCAGGCCTCCGGCATGTGGCTGGAATAACAATGATGGTGATGTCACTTGGGTTGTTTAGCCATGTTTAGGTAACTCAAGAGCGGGAAGATGCCCAGAGCAACAGAAAGGGCATGGAGGCTGGAACTGCCCAGACCTGGGTTCAAATCCTCCTCTGTCACTGACCAGCCCTATAACCAGGGACAATAATCTGTCTCAGGTTGTTCTGAAGATTTAAACACACCCAACACTGAGGACTTCCCCGGTGGTCCAGTGGTTAAACATCCACTTGCCAGTGCAGGGGACAGGAATTCGATCTCTACTCTGGGAAGACCCCACATGCTGTGGGGCAGCTGAGCCCGTGTATCACAACTGCTGCGCCTGTGCTCCATGACGAGAAGCGCCACCGCGGTTAGAAGCTCGTGCACCGCCACAAGAGGAGTCCCCCTCGCCGCAAGTAGAGAAAGCCCGAGAGCAACAGCGAAGACCCAGCGCAGCCAAAACAAGCAAAAAGCAAAATAAAACCAAAACCCAACTCTGTAGTTGCACTTACATGGGGCAGGTGCATTCAGTAAATATTCCATAGAAGATCAGTAGCCTACAGACCCAGAGGGGTTTAAGAGGTGTGGTGACCCCAACACTTCACAGCCCCTCTCTCTGACTTTGTCTTGCCAGGGAGACGTTTCCTGACATTCCCAATGAGGTTTCTACAAGTGGTTCTAGAAGATACATAAATGCTTGAATCTGTGTGGCTTTATTTTTAAATTTTTACTTATTAATTTTTTTGAATCCGAAGGTACAGATAGGAAACCAGTGAATTCTATTTTTTTTTAATCTTTGATTTTCTTTTGATGCTGCCGCTGCTGCTAAGTCGCTTCAGCCGTGTCCGACTCTGTGCGACCCCATAGACGGCAGCCCTCCAAGCTCCCCCGTTCCTGGGATTCTCCAGGCAAGAACACTGGAGTGGGTTGCCATTTCCTTCTCCAATGCATGAAAGTGAAAAGTGAAAGTGAAGTTGCTCAGTCGTGTCTGACTCTTCGCAACCCCATGGACTGCAGCCTACCAGGCTCCTCCGTCCATGGGATTTTTCAGGCAAGAGTACTGGAGTAGGGTGCCATTGCCTTCTCCGCCTTTTGATGCTAGGCTTAAATAATTTCTCTACATATTTCAGTTTTTCTTTTTTTTAAAGGGTCCATCAACAGATCAGTGGGTAAACAAAATGTGATCAAGTCCAAACAATGGAATATCATTCAACCTTAAAAAGGGGGGGAATTCTGACACCTGTGCCACACAGGAATGAAGCTTGAGGATGTTATGCTCAGTGAAGTACAGCAGTTACAAAAGGATAAATACTGTAATGACACCACTTATGTGTGGTACCTAGAACAGACAAACTCACAGAGACAGGAAGTAGAATGGTGCTTACCAGAAGCTGGGCAATTGTTTTTGTTTTTGCTGTGCTGCATGGCTTGCGGGATCTTTGTTTCCCAACCAGTGACTGAACCCAGGCCACGTCAGTGAAAGCTCTGAGTCCTAACCAGTGGACCGCCAGGGAACTCCCAGGAGTTAGTGTCTACTGGGGACAGACTCGGTTGGAGAAGCTGAAAAAGTTCTGGAGACGATGGTTGTGATGACTGGACAACCACGGGAATGAACTCAATGCCACTGGACTGTGTGCTAACAGTTAAGATGGTAAATGTTTTGTACATTTTACCACATACACACAAAATCCATAACAAGAAAAACAAAACNGTTGGAGAAGCTGAAAAAGTTCTGGAGACGATGGTTGTGATGACTGGACAACCACGGGAATGAACTCAATGCCACTGGACTGTGTGCTAACAGTTAAGATGGTAAATGTTTTGTACATTTTACCACATACACACAAAATCCAGAACAAGAAAAACAAAACAAAACAGGATCAAAGGAATCCAATCCCTGTGCCTTTGCAGGTCAAGACTAGCAAGAATTCCCACCCTTTCTTGGGAACTCTATTTGTCCCTGGGAGCCAGCCAGATGGCTGGAAGAGGCTTGTGTGGATAAGGGGAGGGGCTGGGAAGGCAGCCTGGAGGAGGAGGGTCCAGCGGGAGACTCCTAACCCCAGCTGTGTTCCATGACCATGACCGTGACCGTGGGACGGAGTCTGAGCCCAAAGTGGGAGGGTGTCTGGCCTCCAACTGTGCTCTGTAAGTGAAAGCCACGGACACATTTCCGGGTCTGTGAACAAGAGAACTGAAGAAAGGGATGCGAATAAGTACAAGCTCTTGGCTGTGCATAGCAGCACAATTCGGAACAGCTCAGAGTCCATTAGCAGATGATGGAGTAACAAGACGTGCTCTTTCACACAATGGAGTATCATTCAGCCTCCACGAGGAATGAAGTGCTGGGACTTCCCTGGCGGTCCAGTGGCTAAGACTGTGCTCCCAAGGCAGGGGGCCTGGGTTCGATCCCTGGTCAGGGAACAAGATCCCACATGCCGCAACCAACTAAAAATCCCACAGGCTGCAACAAACGAGTCCACATGTCGCAACTAAGGCCTGGCACAGCCAAATACATAAGTAAAAATACAGATTTATTTTTTTAAAAGGAATGAAGTACTGAAGCATGCTACACTATAAGTTGAATTGCGTCTTCTAAAAAAAGGTATCTTGATATGGAAGCAATCCAAGTGCCTATTAATAGATGAGTGGGTAAGGAAGATGTGGTGTCTACATATGTACACACACACACACANACTTCATCCTCAAGACACCTGCCTGGTTTGCAGTCGGCACCCCTCTCCTAGAAGAGGGGCTGTCATGAATGATGGGGTCCTCCACCCATATGCCCTGGGACCCCCTTTCCTGTTTGTGGGCTCCCCCCCGACCTCCAGCACCTACCAGTGTGAGAGACCACGGCACCTGAAAATGTGCTTCCCCAGGTTCCCCTCGACCAGCACAGACAGAAAGCCCACGCCTTCCCCTGGGGAGGGATAACCCTAGAGGTCCCCCCAGGGGGCCGGGCTGAGCCTGGACCTGGCCTGAAACCTTGCCTCTGCAATTCCCTAACCTGCTTCTGCTGGAAAGACACCCTTAACAAACCAAGTCTCGTCTCAGGCTCTGCTTCTGGGGAACCTGACCTGGGACCCAACCAGAGGCTCAGAGTGATTGAGTGACTTGGCTGCAGCCACACAGCTAAGACCATGAGCCAAAAGTTCTACACCCCGCCACCTGGAGTCTGATGCTGGGACCTGCACATCTGACCATCAGGTTGCCAGCCTCTGAAAAGGGGCTCACTCTCCCTTCAGGAACCTGCTCAGACTGTCTCCCTCTGCCAGGCTCTGAGACGACAGAGGGCTAATGGGATCCTCAAGTCCCTCGTCAGACACTCTCAGCCGACTTAGGAAGGCAGACCCAGCCTCACCCATGTGATCAGTCACCAGGTCAACAATCCAGCATGGAGGACCCACTGTGTGCCTGCACCGGGCTGCACGCTGGGGGGAGATGAGCTGGACGTGGCCCTGCCCTCCACGAGCCCCGGGTCCCAAGGAGAAGCCCACATGGCATGTGTCACGACGTCATGCAGGACCCAGCGAGGACGTGAGGGGGCATGCATCAGTCTACCCGGTGACGCAGGGGAGACTCCCAGGCAGGTGACGTGGAGCCGGGGCTGGGGAAATGGAGGAGCAGGGTCGGGGAGGAGGGTGGAGACGGACAGTTTGGACAGGGGCAGCTGCACAATGCCCACGGCTCCTGGTTCGGGCATCACTGCAGGCAGTGTGCCACCAGTAGGGTGGGGGTCATGCACATGGAGGTGGCCCCCATCACACCCTCCGTGGGAAGCTCTTAGTGTGGGCTGCGGGCTTCACTGCACTGGGACCTCGGGCCATGTTTGATGCCCTGTCTCATCACTAAGAGGGAAGCTGTGCACAGCTGGCGGGGGGTCCTGGAGGTCAGAATTACCTGGCGCTGAGTGAGCCCAGCTGGGATCCATGGGGCTGCCCATCCGGGTGGGCTCAGGCAGCTTGGGCAGAGGTCCCGGGGGGGACCAGTCGCACCACTGTAGGNTGTGCACAGCTGGCGGGGGGTCCTGGAGGTCAGAATTACCTGGCGCTGAGTGAGCCCAGCTGGGATCCATGGGGCTGTCCATCCGGGTGGGCTCAGGCAGCTTGGGCAGAGGTCCCGGGGGGGACCAGTCGCACCACTGTAGGTTCACAGAGACTCGAGGCAGAGAACAGGTGCTCTCTCTGAATCCCTGCAAAGCAGGGGGCTGGATGGACTAGCAGTGGTGCTGCCCATGGGGGCTGTAATCACGGGTAGAGCCCATGCCAAGACCTGCCGGAGGGGGCCCTATGTTCCCTATGTTTGTGTTAATTTAGAAAAGATTCTGTCGACTCTTCAGAGTCTGGTGAGCATCATGGGATATGGTAACTTAGAGGAAAAATAAAAAAAGGATTTTCTTTCTTGATGAACTTCTTTCTCAGCATGGAACTTTTGGTCTTAGCTGTCAGGAACCTCGGTGCTCTGGTTCGCACTCAGTTAATGCTAAGCTTTGCCCAGCTATATCAGTTACCAACCTCCCGGCTATAAGCGGCAGAAATTGACTCTGGGTATTTTAAGCAAAAAAGGGAATTTGGTGGAAGGAAACTAGATCTGCCAAGACCATGCAAGGGGATGGAGAGAGACCATTCTTCTCAACATCCCCAGTGGGAGTAGGGTGCTGCCCCCAGCTCACCCACCTATCCATCCAGCAGAGAGTTGTTGAGAGGGAGGAGCCGGGGGTGGAGCGGTGGCGACGGGAGACACTGATGGGGAGAGACCACAGGTGTTCTCTACATGTGGGTGTTTTAGGGTAACCACCACCTCCCACTTCACTGGAGTTTTTCTCAGTGTCTTGCTTTGGCTTCTCCCAGACCCAAAGATTTGAACGCAGGTGGTTTATCTGAGAGGTGACCCCCAAGAAACACTAGCAGAGAGGGGTGAGCCAGGGCTGGGAAGGAACCAACAAGGAANGAGGTTGGAGATGCAAACTATTGGGCTTCCCTGGTGCTCAGACGGAAAAGAATCTGCCTGCAGCGCAGGAGCCCTGGGCACAATGCCTGGGCTGGGAAGATTCACCCAGAGAAGAGAATGCCTACCCACTCCAGTGTTCTTGCCAGGAGAACTCCATGGACAGAGGAGCCTGGTGGGCTACAGTCCATGGGATTGCAAGAGTCAGACACAACTGAGTGACTTTGAGAGAGAGACAGAAGCAAACTATTACACATAGGAAGGATAAAAAACAAGGCCCTAATGTATAGCACAGGGAACTATATACAATATGCTATGATGATAAACTATAATGGGAAAGGATACAAAAACAGAGTCTGTGTACCTGAGTCACTTTGCTGTAGAGATTGGCACAACACTGCAAATCAACTAGACGTCAGTTAAAACATTCTGTTAACATTAAAAAAAAAAAGGAAGCAGATGAAAGTTGAATGAGAAACCAGATATTCACACCATCTTAAGTGTGTTTCCACAAGACAGTTATAAATTACAAAGGGAAACAGTCACTCTAGATTGGAGAAATCTGGCCAACTCCACACTGACGAAGGGATCAGGGTCGCCAGGACCACCGCTGGGATGAACGACACTGTGAGCCTCGGATACGGTGTGCTGAGGGAGCGCAGCTTCACTTTGGGGGACTCCTGGCAAAGTGCGGAACCCAAGTCCCATCACGAGGAAGCAGTTTCCCAGTGGAGGACATCCCAGGGAGTAACTGGCTCCTCTCTTTAGAGATGTCTGGAAAGGCCATGGAAAGTTCCAGAGGGACTAAAGACTCATAACAATCAAATGCAAATGTAATCCTGGATCAGATCTCAGAGTTGGGGAAATGTCTTTACCATTGGCTATAAAAGATATCAGGGCTTCCCTGGCAGCTCATCGGTAAAGAATCCATCTAGCAATGCTGGAGACGTGGGTGTGATTCCTGGGTCTGGAAGATCCCCTGCAGAAGGAAATGGCTACCGCTCCAGTATTCTTGCCTAGAGAACCATGGACAGAGGAGCCTGGNTGCCCAGACTGTCTCCCTCTGCCAGGCTCTGAGACGACAGAGGGCTAATGGGATCCTCAAGTCCCTCGTCAGACACTCTCAGCCGACTTAGGAAGGCAGACCCAGCCTCACCCATGTGATCAGTCACCAGGTCAACAATCCAGCATGGAGGACCCACTGTGTGCCTGCACCGGGCTGCACGCTGGGGGGAGATGAGCTGGACGTGGCCCTGCCCTCCACGAGCCCCGGGTCCCAAGGAGAAGCCCACATGGCATGTGTCACGACGTCATGCAGGACCCAGCGAGGACGTGAGGGGGCATGCATCAGTCTACCCGGTGACGCAGGGGAGACTCCCAGGCAGGTGACGTGGAGCCGGGGCTGGGGAAACGGAGGAGCAGGGTCGGGGAGGAGGGTGGAGACGGACAGTTTGGACAGGGGCAGCTGCACAATGCCCACGGCTCCTGGTTCGGGCATCACTGCAGGCAGTGTGCCACCAGTAGGGTGGGGGTCATGCACATGGAGGTGGCCCCCATCACACCCTCCGTGGGAAGCTCTTAGTGTGGGCTGCGGGCTTCACTGCACTGGGACCTCGGGCCATGTTTGATGCCCTGTCTCATCACTAAGAGGGAAGCTGTGCACAGCTGGCGGGGGGTCCTGGAGGTCAGAATTACCTGGCGCTGAGTGAGCCCAGCTGGGATCCATGGGGCTGTCCATCCGGGTGGGCTCAGGCAGCTTGGGCAGAGGTCCCGGGGGGGACCAGTCGCACCACTGTAGGTTCACAGAGACTCGAGGCAGAGAACAGGTGCTCTCTCTGAATCCCTGCAAAGCAGGGGGCTGGATGGACCAGCAGTGGTGCTGCCCATGGGGGCTGTAATCACGGGTAGAGCCCATGCCAAGACCTGCCGGAGGGGGCCCTATGTTCCCTATGTTTGTGTTAATTTAGAAAAGATTCTGTCGACTCTTCAGAGTCTGGTGAGCATCATGGGATATGGTAACTTAGAGGAAAAATAAAAAAAGGATTTTCTTTCTTGATGAACTTCTTTCTCAGCATGGAACTTTCGGTCTTAGCTGTCAGGAACCTCGGTGCTCTGGTTCGCACTCAGTTAATGCTAAGCTTCGCCCAGCTATATCAGTTACCAACCTCCCGGCTATAAGCGGCAGAAATTGACTCTGGGTATTTTAAGCAAAAAAGGGAATTTGGTGGAAGGAAACTAGATCTGCCAAGACCATGCAAGGGGATGGAGAGAGACCATTCTTCTCAACATCCCCAGTGGGAGTAGGGTGCTGCCCCCAGCTCACCCACCTATCCATCCAGCAGAGAGTTGTTGAGAGGGAGGAGCCGGGGGTGGAGCGGTGGTGACGGGAGACACTGATGGGGAGAGACCACAGGTGTTCTCTACATGTGGGTGTTTTAGGGTAACCACCACCTCCCACTTCACTGGAGTTTTTCTCAGTGTCTTGCTTTGGCTTCTCCCAGACCCAAAGATTTGAACGCAGGTGGTTTATCTGAGAGGTGACCCCCAAGAAACACTAGCAGAGAGGGGTGAGCCAGGGCTGGGAAGGAACCAACAAGGAACTGACAGAGGGGGGCATCTGGTCTACCCTGATGGGGGCTGAGTGAGCCCTCACTGGGGAGTCAGCTATTCGCTGGAAGCAACTTTCTGCAGAGGTCAGGTGCCACGTCTGCTACACCAGGCTTGAGGTGTACACAGGCAAACGTTTTCCCCGCTCCCCGTATTCCATGGATTGCTAAGTCCGCTCTGTCTTGCTCTGTTGCATAATACAAGTTATGAGCTCCACAAACCTTTCCTCTTTGTGCCAATCACTGTGCTGCTGGTGGAAAGAACATCAGCAAGATCAGGAGGAAAAAAAAAAAAAAAAGATCAGGAGGAGGAAATGCTTTTGTCCTCAACAGCTTCAGAGAATGAGATTCTATTCCACCCCAGGAAACCATCCTTGCAGTTGTTAGGATTTTTACCTGGTTGAATGGAAATTGAAGTCTTAGAGACCCACATAAAACAAAGGCACCGCTTAATGAATGATTTACCAGATGCATTCCTTGGAACCACCAGCTGGGACAAGAAGTAGAACTTGCCACCCTCCCTAGGCTCTGCCATGTGTCTCCTCAGTGACAACCCCCACTCTCCACAGATGGACCGATTCTCCTGACTTGGTATTCATCTCATCTGAGACTCATATTCACCGCATATGAGATGCACTGATTCGCATTTGTTCATCATCACTTCCTATGTCCTGTATGTTTCTCTAACCAACACATTTCCCACAGCATATCTGTTTCCTGGGGCTGCTGTAATAGATAGTCACAAACTTAAGTGGCTTGGTTCTGTTACAGGCCCAATGTCTGAAACAGCCCCACTGAACTAAAATCAACTAAAATCTACAGGACAGCGTTCCTCCTGGAGGCACTAGGGGAGACTACATTCCCCTATCTTTTCCAGCTTCTAGAAGCTATGGCATTCCTTGGCTCATGACCCCTTCCTCCATCTTCACAAACTGCGATGCTGGCTGGGTCTTTCTCACGCTGCTTCACCCTGTCATCAACACCCTGCCTCCTATAAGGACTTTGTCATGACACTGGACTCACCTGGCCCCTCCAGGATCATCTTCCATCCCCAGGTCTTTAACCCGGTCACACCTGCAAAAGCCCTTTTGCCAGGTCAGGTCACATATTTACAGGTTCTCAGGACTAGGATGTGGATACCTGTAGTCAAAGCTATGGTTTTTCCATTAGTCATGTATGGACGTGAGAGCTGGACCATAGAGAAGGCTGAGTGCTAAAGAACTGATGCTTTTGAACTGTGGTGCTGGAGAGGACTCTGAAGAGTCCCCTGGAAGCAAGATCAACCCAGTCAATCCCAAAAGAAATCAACTCTGAATATCCATTGGAGGGACTGATGCTGAAGCTGAAGCTCCAATACTTTGGCCACTTGATGTGAAGAGCCGACTCATTGGAAAAGACCCTCATGCTGTGACAGATTGAAGGCAGGAGAAGGGGATGACGGAGGATGAGACAGATGGATGGCATCGTTGACTCAACGGACATGAGTTTGAGCAAAGTCCAGGAGATAGCGAAGGACAGGGAAGCCTGGCGTGCTCCAGTCTGTGGGTCTGTAAAGAGTCGGATATGATCAGGTGCCTGAACAACAACAAGCTTTGAGGGGCCGCTATTCAGTTCACTGCTCCACCCATCTTTTCCCCTCCACTCCTTAACATTTTATCTGTTGAGACACCCAGGCTGTCTGACCTGTAGCAGTCCCTACAGGCTGGACTTTGCTGGCTGTGTACTCCAGACCCAGTGCTGCTGCATGGCCCTCTGTGCTGGGAATTTCCTGCAAACTGGCATTGGGATCAGGGGCTGGATTGGGCTCAGGCCCTATCCCCTTGGGCTTGTGGGCTTGCATCAGGACCGCAGACCCCTTCGTGGCCGGTGGTCTCTTTTTGTGGTATCAGTGTCATTGGCGTTCAGTGCCCACATCCACTCACTCACCATTGCACTGCAACACTGACGTTCCAGCCCTGCCTCCTGCAGTTTACTGTATTAGTTGGAATACTTTCCTCCAGAGATGCTTTCTGTTACGTATAGTTTGTCACCAGTGGAACAGGGAGGCAGAATGACTGCCTGACTCCTTCTCTTCACCACTTTTCAGGCCAACAACCCAGTTCATATCATCCCCTGAAGGAGATCCACTAGTTTTTAAAAAATGTGTCCTCTCTATTAGATTTTTTCATCTTAAACAAAGGGCTTGAGAGCCTGTGTCCTATTTACATGAGCTATTTTGTAAATGAATGTTTGTATTTCTTTGGCTGTACCTGGTCTTAGTTGCAGCATATGGGATCTGCAGTCTTTGCTGTGGCATGCAGGATCTTGAGTTGCAGCATGTGGGATCTAGTTCCCTGACCAGGGACTGAACCCAGGCCCTCTGCATCGGGAGCTCAGAGTCTTAGTCACTGGACCACCAGTGTGTGTGCATGCCAAGTCGCTTCAGTTGTGTCCGACTCTTTGTGACCCCATGGACTGCAGCCCGCCAGGCTCCTCTGTCCATGGAGATTCTCCAGGCAAGAACACTGGGGTGAATTGCTGTGCATTTCTCTAGGGGATCTTCCTGAAACAGGGATTGAACCCACCTCTCTCATGTCTCCTGCACTGGCAGGCAGGTTCTTTACCACTAGCACCTCTTGGAAGTCCCTGGGTCACCAGAAAGCCCCTAAATTAACAATTCTTAACTGAAGTTTCAGAGCCTGCAAGGACAACCACACCTGGCCAGTGAGCCCTGACCTCCTGCGCCCTCTACAGCTGCCCCTGCCCCCCAGGCTTCAGGAACCCCCAAGCGCCTTGACTGTTCCTGCCTCCTGTCTTTCCACCAGTGCCCAGGGGAAAGGAACCTTTATGAGGCTCCCAAAGGCATCACCGCTCTTGCAGCTCGGAGGCCCCCTCCTGTCTTCTCCCTGGGACTCCAGGGAGCCCGTCACTCTGGGCAACCATGAGCTCCTCCTTACCGTCTCTGGCCACGGCAGTGCCTTGTAGCCTCCCCGCCTCAGGGGGACTCCCTTCTCTTTCCAGGAGCCCCCTATCTCCTTTCCAGTCTCTCGCAGGAGGCTCTGCCCCTGCCCCAGCTCTGCTCAGGGGAAGCAGGCTCCTGGTGACCTGTTTTGGGTGGCTTCCCAAGCCTCCTATGAGTGATGATGTGTAGGTCTGGCCACCTGCCTCGGCCCTTCCGCCTCTGTTGGATAAGAACAGCTAGTCCTTCCAGAACACTGCTGTGCACCAGGTACCATCCTAGGCACTTAACTAGCCTCACCACATAGCTAGACTAGGGGGCTGGCACTGTCATTGTGCATTTTCTAGAAGATGAGACTTTGGCTCAGGGCCACCTTGGGAGTGGGAGGAGGAGCCAGGACCCACCCACTGACCGCTGGGCTCCTGAGTCGGCCAGAAAGCAGCGCCACTAAGACCAATCCCGCAGCATCCTTTGGGGAAGGAGGCAGAACCTGCGTAAGCAGTCAACAATGCAAGAAGGGACTCACTGCCTTGGGAGCAGTAGTTCCGGAGCTCCAGCCAGCATCAGAGTCACAGGAGAGTGTGATAAAGCACAGACCACCAGGTCGATCCCAGAGTCCCTCTCTCGGTAGGGCTGGGGAGGGCTGAGAACCTGCATTTCTAACGAGTTCTCTTCCAGGGATGCTGATGCTGCCAGTCTGAGGATCCCCCTTTGGAAACGGCTGCTTTAGTGAACTCGCCTGCCTGCTGTGGAAGAATAGGGGCCAGGCTCCCTCCTGGGGCACATGGTGTGGTCGTTCCAACACAAACTTTCCCGTCCAGGTGGTCCTGTGATAACGTGTGTGTGTTCTCAGTCGCTTGGTCATGTCTCACTCTTTGTGATCCCGTGGACTGTAGCCCACCAGGCTCCTCTGTCCATGGGATTTCTCAGGCAAGCATACTAGAGTGGATTGCCATTTCCTTCTCCAGGGGATCTTTCCAACCCAGGGATCAGACTCTCATTTCCTGCACTGACAGGCAGATTCTTTACCACAGAGCCATCTGGGAAGCCCCAATAATAACCTTATGATTATGTTTAAAAAAAAAAAACACTTCATCTGTAAGAGATGCATTCTGAGGCATTCACAGGTATTGTATATCTCTGGGATTCACTTTAAAATACTCCAGACTCTACCTCTGCAAAAGATTGAAGGTCTAGATGAAGCAGTGGTAGCTGGCTGATGAGTCCAGAGAGATTCATTCTAACACTTTCTACACCTTGTTTATATGTGAAAGTGTTATTTATAAGCCTTGTTGATTTCAGGTAGGGGAAAAGCTCTGGCTCCCCACTTACAACTGACCTTGAGCTAAAAACTTGCAGTATCTGAGCCTCAATTCTTTTTGTTGTCAATGCAGCTGATGGCATCTTTCCAACTGGGTTATCGAGGACATCATGGATAAGAGCTGTTAGCATTCACCTTGGCACGTGACTCATGAGACTAGTTCCCCCAATGTACTCTCACACATTCTCCAATCCGACTTGGCCAGGCAGCACCTAATGGGCAGGGGACTCCAATCCGACTTGGCCAGGCAGCACCTAATGGGCAGGGGACTCACCCATCTCAAGACACCTGTTCAACAAGTTCCTGGGATGAGTGTGGAACTTTCCAGAAGCCTGCCCATCTGTGAGCAGGCAGCGTGGGTGTGGAATGTGGGGTGGGGAGGCTATGGGTGTGTTCTTGGGATGTGAGGCTTCTGGGCAGTCATGGGCAGGTTGGCCACTTGGACGCCTCACTATTGCCCCCACAATACCCCTCAGACTTGCCAGTGGGGGGGCCAGGGGGGTTCTTTACGGAGCCACTGGGTCGGATGCAGGAGACCCCTGGTTTCCAGTTCAGAGGTGGTTCCAGTGGATTTCATGGGGCCTTCAGCTTGCCAACCCATCACCAGTCAAGGAGTGCTGTGCTGTGTTCTGTATTGTTTTTGTTTTGATTACAAAAAATAAAACCCCATTTGTGCTGCTGCTGCTGCTGCTGCTGCTAAGTCGCTTCAGTCATGTCTGACTAGCCCAGGGCAAAGCTGGGGCAGCCGGTGACTGGGAAAGCTGGAGCTGTTTCCTTGCACCTTAATGCAGGGAGGGCAGCCAAGTCTCATGTTGGTTGGCACAAACTGAGAACCTGTCAAAGACGTATTGGCTTGACTCTCTCTTTCCCACTCCTCTTCCTGCTCCTCCTCTCTCTCTGGGTCTCCCTCCCGTCCCTCTTCCTCACGGACAGGACAGGAAATGGCCTCCACAAAGCACAAGTCCTACCCCTCTGTCTGTACCACCAGGGCTGGCTGAAGTTTGCTCAGCATTTTCTGTGTGCCAGGTCTTGGGCAAAAGACTTCGCCACCTGGATTTCACATAAGCACACAGCAGCCATAGAAGAAGGTACTGCTTTCATCCTTTCAACTTCCAGAGATGAAACTGAAGCACTGAGGAGCTCAAGAAATTACCTGAGACCATGTTACATTCACGGAGAAGGCGATGGCACCCTACTCCAGTACTCTTGCCTGGGAAATCCCATGGACGGAGGAGCCTTGGAGGGCTGCGGTCCATGCGGTCGAAAGAATCGGACACGACTGAGCGACTTCACTTTCACTTTTCACTTTCATGCATTGGAGAAGGAAATGACAACCCACTCCAGTGTTCTTGCCTTGAGAGTCCCAGGGACGGTGGGCTGCCGTCTATGGGGTCGCACAGAGTCGGACACGACTGAAACAACTTAGTAGTAGTAGTATGTTATATTCAAGAGCATCGTCTTCGGGGGAGGAATCTGATTGGCTCAGCTTGAATCAGGTGACCTGTTTCTCCACCAATCAGCTGTGGTGAAGGAGGCGGGCGTCAGAGCATCAACGTGGCAACCTCCAGGCCCAGCATTAGAGAACTGTTCTCAGGTGGGGTGGTGAGCCTGGCACCTGATCCCACTCTGTTCCTTTCCTCTTTCCAGAGTAGTCTCCCATGGACAGAAATCCCTGCAGCATTTGTTTTCCCACTGGTGAAGTCAGATGGGGCTGGAGTTCAAATCCTGCCTCCGCCATTTTCCTGATGGTCTGCTCTTGGGCAAATAACTTTACGTCCCTGAGCCTCAGTGTTATCATCTGTAAATGGGGTTCATAAGACTGGCTTCTCAGAGACACGTGTGTGCGCAGTCACTTCAGATGTGTCCAACTCTTTGCGAACCCAAAGGACTATAGCTCACCAGGCTCCTCTGTCCATGGGGTTTTTCAGGCAAGCATACTGCAGTGGGTTGCCATTTCCTCTTCAAAAGCATCTTCCTGACCCAGGAGTTGAACCTGTGTCTCCTGCATTGGATTCTTTTACACTGAGCTACCTGGGAAGCCCTTCTCAGAGACATGGGGAGAAGCAAATGAGACCAGTGGCTTCCCATTGTTTTCAAGTTCAAGTTGAAACTCAAGGTGTAAACTGGCTGGCACTCGCTTAACATCCTACCCTGTATCTCCCCAGTGCCAGAGTACGCCTAATCCAGCTGTGCCTCTGCCTGAATGCCTTCCCTCTCCTTCCCAGTCGACGTTAGCAGACCTGTCCCCGAGTGGGCTGAACTGTGTCCCCCTAAGAGTTGTGTCCACATTCTGACTCCATGATCTGCATATGTGACCTTGGTAGGAAACAGAGTCTTTGCTCCCGTACTTTCGTTAAGGATCTTGAGATGAGATGACCCTGGGTTTAGCGCAGGTCCTTACAAACCAAAGGAGAGTGAAATTTGGGACACACAGACACAGTGGGAAAGCCACGGGATGATGGAGGCAGAAAACACAGTGATCCATCTAGAAGCTGAGGAGTGGCAGAGGCTATGGCCACCCCTGGGAGCTGGAGAGGGATGCAGAGCCACCGCTGGAAGGGACCAAGCCTGCTGACACGCTGACATGGATCTCTGGTCTCCAGAGCTGGGAGAGGCTACATTTCTGTTGTTTATGGCAATCTGTGTGGTAGTTACAGAAAACTCCTACTCAGGAACTTAGCTCAGAATCACCTCCTCGGGGAAGCCCTCCCTGACTTCTCATCCTGCATAAATGCTCAGAGCCTACAGAAGCTTTATCCTAGCCTTTCCACCGTGCCTGTGATCATCCACACACCTGTGTCTCCTCTTCCAAACTTTGCAGGGGAATCCATACTCCACAGAGCACCAAGCTGTTAACAGATGACACCCTGATGGTGGAATTTCAGGCAGCGGACTCTAGGCACCCAGGGGGAGAAATCTGTCTGAAGCTGGGCACCACCACTGTCTCACACAAGGGCCTGCTCAGCTATTCCCAGGTGGAGGCATGCAGAGGCCTTGCCTGGGGTCATGAGTAAAGTCTGTCCTGCACTATGTCCCCAAGAACCCCACNACAAAGGTGCACAGGTGGAAATAGAGTTAACGAATTCAGGACTTGAAATACCAGAGGAAAGGTGCCTGGTTGGAGAGAGATATGTAATGGAAATCAAGGGTCTGGAGACAGGGAGTGAGGATCAGAATTTGAATAAATTCAAACAGATAACTTCAGAAGTCACACAGCAAAGTATTTCCTGGATTCAAGCCAATCTCTATATCTGGAATATATTTGAGATGAGAAACTTCATTTAGCGAGTCAGCATGATGCCAAGGCAAGTACCTCTGCCAGAGAATTCATCATTAAAACAACGTCCTTCAGCCTGGTGCTCAAATGTGCATTTATGTTTCCTGTTGAATACAGGAGCCAATGATAATTTAGATCTGGTGATCTATTTTTCCACCCCAATTACCTAATAGCTTCTGTCATGTAATCTGACCTGAACAGGTAGTATAAGAGAGGAGGTCGACTCATCTGACCATGGAAACAACTCAAGTATCTATCACCAGTAGAAGACAGAGACAAACTGTGGCCTTTTTCAAAGGCCAGAGTGTTACACAGCAGTAAAATTGAATAAACCATGTGCAGTGCATTGTTCTTATAGTTTGAAAATAAGCAACAGGTTGCTTATGAATATATATGTATCTGGCAGGATACTTTAAAAAGCAAAGGAACGATATACACAAACTATAGGATGGGTTATCTGAAGGGGAGGAAAGGGAAGGGAACCAGGAAGGAGCACACAGCATTGATAAAAATCTAGTTCTCTGCCTAAGTGACAGACTTAAAAACCATTTTATTTTTATGCCTTATACAATATATTTACATTATATACATTCTTTTACATATGTCAAGCATTATAAATAACTTGTTTTAACTTATCTGACTTTAAGAAGATCCTGTCATATGCCACAGACACAATTTTAATCCTAAGGCATGATACTTACTTAACACAGCAGCATTCTCAAATGTTTCCAACTACAAAGTTAGTTTACAAATAAGGGACAATGTGGAGCCATCGGTGCCATCTTTTCATCAATTTTTCCATAAAAACAGTGGTAATTCCCTGGCTAATTCCATGCCAAATGCACAGACTTCACTACGTAACAATGACTTAAAGTATATATATGTGCAGAGACAACAGGCCAAAGTACTCTGAGAAACAAAATATAAAAGATGATGCACAAGGTTTTATATAGATGGAAAAAAGAGTACAAGAGGAGAAAGTAGAGAATATGGAAAGAGACCCGTGAAAAAAAAAATAGAAAAGCACCTCAGAGTAAGAAGAATCAGATATAAATTACAAATCATCTTTGCAATTTTAAAAGAAAATACTTACCGGAATGATTCCATGAAATACTATTTTTTAAATATAATGAGGCTGTACCAAATACTAAGAACTACAGAAGGTACTTACAAAGTCATCTCCTGAGTCAGCTCCCATGGAGGCAACGGACTCTTTGCTCACTGATCGTGGGATCCTAGTAGCACCTCCTGGCCTCTGAGTGACAGCAGTCTCTTCTGCAATTTTCTTCTTCAGTTTTGCAAACATTTTGCAGTGTGGCTCTCCTGCACTGATGACCAGTGCTTGAACCGCTACAACAATTAGGCCAGCAACCAGGAATTCCAAGACAGGTGCCTAAAAAGGTCCAGTTATCCAAACTAGCTGCATTGCCACTGAAATGTGGGCCAAAGGCTTGTGGCCCAGGAGTATCTATAAATCAGATGAAAGAGAGCTCTAAATTAAACATCAAGAGAAATTTCTTACCTGGGTTGATTTGTTAAGCTTTAGGTTTCAAAATTAAGTTTCATAATTTTACATGCACACTTACTAGGACACAATTGCTAAACATTTACAAAGCACTCAGGTGTGACAGATGCATATACAGATAAGAAAATCCAGTTTTAGGGAGGTGAAGTAATATGCCAAAGACTGTGTGGCTAAAGTGCAGTGCTTTGGAACCCAGGAACCCACAAGTCCTTACTCTTTTTTAATTACATCACATTGGCTGTGGCATACAACACATTAAGTAAAATTTCCCAGGGGAAACATTAACGTAATGTTTTTGAATTCTTCCCCTAATAATATTAAGTATGATTACAGTTTAGACAAAAACATGTAACTCAACACAGGGAAAAGATGTTATGTTCTGATGTTCCAAGATGGTGTAGAATCAGCTGTTCACTAGAAAATGTTGACAACTTTTTTCTAAAAAAAAAAAANACCTGGCTGATCTCTGTGAGATGTTCTAGAAAAAAGGTCTGGGGTTGGGAAGATCCTGGCAGCTCTGATGGAAACTGGCCCCAGGGAGGACTGTGACAAAGTCAGCCAGCCCAACAAACAGCAGCACCATTTCAATGTTTATTCTCACTGAAAAGCTGACCCCAGGGGTGAGGCTCCTATAGTCCCTGTCCTCAGCCACGTGCCCCTGGGGTCCAGCAGCTTTTCAGGTGCCTTCGGAGGAGGCCAGGCTGACTTGCCTGCTGTTTGCTGGCTTCCTGGGCCTCCCGCAGCTCTCTGAGAGGCTGGGCATCCTCCACCCTGGGGCCTCTGCAGCTGTGGGAGGGTCCCCAGCCCTTCTGTATATGGCAAGAGAGAAAACCCCAGACTGGGGGTTCGGGGGAGTGGGGCTGGCCTCTCGTACTTCCTGGAGACTGGGAACATGGCCAGTTCCAGCGGGGTGACCCCGGGTGAAGAGCTCTACCCCCTGAGCTTCCTCTGTGGAGCCAGAGAAAACCCCTAGGCTCTGTGGAGTGTGCCAGCTTCCTGGTGGTGGGACTGTGCTGTGGTTACAAAAGGTATGACCACGTGGGAGGCGGCCTCTCTGGATTCGTCCTCACATGTCCTATGAATTTACTATTATTTCAAATTCAAATTTTAAAAAATATTTTAAAAAACAGGTAGGGGACCTTAGTATGAAATATAATGACTTCAACAATTAATGTAAAAAAAAAGAGAGCGAGCAGCTGTGTTCTTTCCTTTCTACACTTTCTCAGAAAGTCCGCTATAATGTGTACTTCCTGGGAGACCAAAGGTAACTACGTAATATCTCTCTGCTCCTCTGAACGGCTGCAGATATGAGAATGTCATAATCAACTATTTCATCCAAAACTCAACAGCTAGATGTGTTCATAAACCATACAAATTAAAGACTTTCTCCCTGATTAAAAAGCAAATAGAGAGAGAGACAAAGTTTGTATCTCCAGAGGAGTCAGAACTGGAATTGGTTTACTGGCTCTGTGATCCTTGCTAAATGATTATTTCACAGGCCTCAGTTTCTGTCATCTGTAAACTGGGTGTCCAGAGTCTCCTCCTCATGGGTTGGGGGAGCACAGCCAAGCGGTTAGTTTCTGGAGGGCTTCCAGAGGGCCCTGGCATGCGGCCAGTGCTCAGAAGGTGCTGACCACGTTACAGTTGCCCTAAGAACAGGACATAATACAGGGCAAGTGCTGAGCAGAGGCAGTTCCCGTAAGGACGGACCGGCCCCTGTGGCTGCCTGGCTGTGCGTGACCCTGGGCATGTCGTGAGGCACTGGGGGACCTTTGCTGCCCTCCCTGTGGAATGAGAGGTAGAATCCAGGAGGCCGTCTGCCCAGCCAGTCCTGCTCACGTGCAGGTTTTCCTGGCAGCCGCCCCCCACCGTCACCCCCACTGCCATTGCTGATTGGGGAGCTGCCGGTTCTTCCTTCCTGCTTCCCACAGCCTCAGCTGATGGGCCTGGAAGTGGGGTGCCTCCCCGGGGTGTCATCGGGGAGGTGTCCCATACACAGGGAGCACGGGCAGGATGGAGCTCTAGGGCGACCAGGGGCCAGTGTCTCGTCCCGAGGAGACAGTGGCTCTGGCCAGAGCACTCAGACATCCGTGGGGGGACTCCATCTCTGGCTCCCGCTGTCCCTGAAGCCCAGGTACAGTCCTGTCCTCCCAAGCTGTGACTGCTCACTTCTGCCTTAAGAGACAATAACAACAATAACAATAGTAGCAGGGACCGCTTATAGAACCCGTGCTATGAGCCAGATACCGTTCTGACACCCGCACATATTTCAGCACCTTCACTCCTCATTATAGCCTGGAGTATCATCACACCCTTTCGCAGATGGGGAAACCGAGGCACAGTGACTAACGTGTGCAAGATCACACACTAGCGAGTGGCAGGGCTGGCCTAGCACCAAAGAGGCCACCCCCTCCTCCTGCCCCTCCTGGAGGCCCTCTTTGTCCCAGCTGCTCAGAGCCGGGGTTCTGTCACTCCCAGTGGCACCTTGGACCTCCAGCCCCTGAGGTTCCTTCAACTCTGCTCCTGTGCTGTGCCTCTTCCCTCCCTCTCCTAGCCCCAAGGACTGGGGACCGGCCTTTCCAGGTTTCCCAGTAGTTTTCACAATTCTTATCTCTTTCATCCCATGGAAGGTATGGCAGGCATCATCCTGCTCCATCGCAGTAAAAATGGAGGTTCAGAAAGGCTAAGCTCTGTGTCCAGGGACACACAGTTCCAACCAGCAGGGCCACCTCTGGAACCCAGCTCCTAGGCTGGAGCTCTCTCATGCCCTAGATGGTGGGACCTCTGTTCACACTTTAGCTCAGGTGAGCAGCCCTGTCACCTGTCCAAATCAATCAGGTCCACAGAAGGGCAATGCCAGCTCCTAAAGGGGACCGTGCTCTGGGCTCAAAGCCAAGAAATATAGCTGGGCTCCGGGTATGTCCCCCACAGATCACAATCACCCATGCATCTGTGTATCTCCCTCCAGACTGAGGACCCAGGGAAGGGATGCAAGGGAAAGCTGGGAAGGGCAGGGGGCCCGCGAGCCCATTCTTGGGGCCGTGTGATGGAGGGGCAGAACCTTGGAGTCAGGAGGTAGGGGCTGGTTTGGGGCTGTTCCCCTCCGTATCTCAGACTGAAACCAAGACAGGCAGCACATATAATAACCCAAGCATAACTGTATGTGTAATTAAAAGAGTACCACCAACGAAGCCGCTATGACACTTTCACCTTTCTGTTGCAAACTTGGTAGAAGCTTCTTTCAGATTTATGTGGACATAGATTTTGATCATGTCTCAGCCCTACGCATACATTAAAGAAGACACACGTGAAATAAACGGGGCGAGATTTTTCCTAGAAGGTCATCTCGCCAGGCTCCAAGCCTTTACAACCACTTTTCCACTCGGCGTTGCCAGTATCTGAGTTTTCCTGCCAACGTGGCTTCTCAATCCCCGAGGTTCTGATGACGCAGAAATTCCCAGAAGACAGTTCCTCTGTTTTTCCTGAAAGTTTCCACTGAACTGCTGACACCCAGCCTGCACGTTTCACTGTGCTCACGTGCAGGTTATGATGCCTGGTGGTCATGACTAGGACACTTCCCAGCTTCAGGGGACGTGGAAAGGTGGGGGGTGGGGGGGAAGGTGCATCTTGGATTTGCCAAGAAAAGGTGGTTTGTGCTTGGTAAATATTTCTTGATGGAAGGAATGTATGAATGAGTGAATGAGTACCTGATGAGTGAATGGGAAGTTAATTACCTAGAACCTAAGGGCAATGAACCAGTGAAACTTACTGATGGATGAAGCGAGACAAACTGGAGTCTCACTCAGCATTTGGGCTTCACCAGAGGGGCTCAACTGGGGGCCGATGTGCTTGCATGGGAATCTAGGGTCAAGGTAATAATACCAAAGAATGATCACCATAGCTGCTGCCACTCTGTACACCCTCCCTCATAATCCTCCCTGGCAACTCTGAAAGGAAGCCATCTCATCCCACCCATTTCACAGAGTGAGAAACTGAGGCTCCAAGAGAGGGGAAGTACCTTGCCCAGGATCAGGACAGGCTGACCAGCCTCTACTCTCCCCACCCCGTCTCGCGGGCAGCCCTCCAGGGGAGATGAGCTCAGTCCTGTCCCCAGGCCCCTCTGCTGGTCAGCACACTGGCAGTGTCCCCTTCTGGGCCTCCACGGCTGGAGGGAATGTGCATGGATGGAACTGCTGGGTCTCTGGAGCCTGAGCTGTGAGCAGGACAGCCCAGTTTGGAATCCTGACTCTGGCACCACGGGCTGTGTGACTTTAGGTAGATCCTTTCAGATTTCCGACACTCGAGTCTCTGCTGGTTGTAACTGCTGGTGCCCACCACTTATGGCCAGAGAAGAAGGGGACAGGTCCTTGGCCCTGATGATCTGGCTGCTCATCCCCACCCCCTTCCCAAGGGAGCTTCAGGTAACCACAGGCTCAGGGTCTGTCCAGACCAGCGAGGTGGACCCTGCAGCACAGACAGGTGAGGTGCTGGGGATTTCGTGGGTGACCCATGCTGTGACCCCTGAAACCACATGTTATAAACCCCACAACTTGGCTCATGCCTGCAATGGATGGACATAAACTGCAGTCTTCAAGAAGCAGAGCAGATCTGTCTCTGGCTGGGTTTGCCATTCATGGATGAAGGCATGCATCTTCCTTTTCCATCAATGGGAAGGTCCAAACCTCCCCCAGCCAGCGTGACAAAGGCACACTGCACACAGCTTTGACATGAATCACTTGACTGCTTCTCTCTCATGTTCCACACACAGAAACAAAGAAACCGTCAAAATAATTCTTGAGCAATACAAACACCCTGATGCTCAGAAATGACCAAAAAAAAAAAGACCCACCAGTCATCAATCTCCACTTTACACTGGACTTCAGGTGTTTTCCAAGAGCATATGGATTTTAGTTGGAGAAAGAGTGTGGACCAGGAGAAAGGAAGGTCAGCGGAGGAGGGACGGGGGTGAGGAGAAGTGCTTATTTTTAAAATATGGGGGGGCTTCCCTGGTGGCCCAATGGCTAAGACTCCATGCTCCCAAGGCAGGGGGCCCGGGTTCCATCGCTGCTCAGGGAACTGGATCCCACAAGCTGCAGCTAAGAGTTCGCAAGCCTCAACTAAAGATTCCATGTGCCGTAACAAAGACAGAAGATCCTGCCTGACGCAACGGAGACCCAGCGTGGCCAAGTAAATAAATAAGTATTAAAAATAGAGTGACAGTGCTGCGGTGACCCTTGGCATGCATGCGTCCTTTAGAACTGAGACTGTCTCAGGGGAGGTGCGTGGCAGTGGGATGGCTGGGTCATATGGTAGTTTTATTCCCCGTTTTTTTTTTTTT
>SJYV01038424.1:770844-835537 GCA_006410875.1 Neotragus pygmaeus | reverse complement strand
TTTTTTTTTTTTTTGATTTGATGTACAGCAGAGACCACCACCATATTGTACAGCAATTATCCTCCAACGGAAAAATTAACAAATAAAACAAAATACGGATACTCAGGAGTCTCCACACAAGCCCCTCTTGGAATTCAAAAGGTCAAGTCCTGCCAAATGACTGACCATTGACCCACCAGTCACCATGGGGCTGTCTTACAGAGGTGGGGGGTGGGGTGTTAACTGGGTGAATTGAATCACTTCCCCCCAAAGCCTCTGGATATGTGTCCGTTTCTGTGCAGTCTGTTTCGATCTGGATTCTGTAACAGATTCCCCCCAGGGCTCTGCTTGCACTCTCTGGGGGTCCCTTTCCAGGCTGCCCCTGGAATTGACAACCCCTCCTCCAAGGAGCAGCCCTTACCCCACCACTGAGCGGGGCTCAGTTCCCCTGTCCTTTAATGGGGCCAACGCGACAGTGGGACTCAAACCCATTTAATCATTTGCCAAAAGAACATGCAGCCGCTTGCCCAACTTTGCTAAACCAAGTGTGAGGCCATTCTGAGCACGTGATGGGTGCCATCCCTGGAGCCGGCCCTGAGGGGAAGCAGGCTGCCCCCAGAATCACCGTGCGGGGGGGCAGATCTCACCAAAGTTTCCCTCCGCAAGACCACCTTACATCACCTGGTAGGTCTGTGCGAGCTCTCCCCAGGAACCTTCCTGCTAAAATCACTTCCTAATCAATAAATCCAGTCCTCCCAGGATCAGCTTCAGAGGGACCCACACCGACAGGGTATGCATGTAGTCCCGATAGTCCAGGGGTCCAGAAGCAGAGCTGGGCAGATAGCTCATCCCCATCACACCCACCACCTCCCACCCTCAGATTCCATGACTCCAGTACACCCAATTTAAGGTCATCAGGTGCTTAAAACTATGAATCANCGACAGGGTATGCATGTAGTCCCGATAGTCCAGGGGTCCAGAAGCAGAGCTGGGCAGATAGCTCATCCCCATCACACCCACCACCTCCCACCCTCAGATTCCATGACTCCAGCACACCCAATTTAAGGTCATCAGGTGCTTAAAACTATGAATCACGCGTGAGCAGGTGAGTTCATTTCCATTTTATGATGAGCAGACTTATCTCAAGAACATCTGGGATGGGTACATGTCTCCCAGAGTCAAACCTGGAAGAAACCTGTACCAACCAAGACACTGACCTTCACACAGCACCCAAAGGCAGTGACCTCTTCCCATGGCAGATCTGGGGGGTGGCAAGGTCAAGGGGACTACTAGGAGGGCCTCATTTCTAGGATGATAAAGCAGGAACCTGAAGCTAGTGAGTGGCTCCCATGAAGTCACCCCGCCAGGTTGGGCCACGTCAGGGCTGAGAGCCAGGGGCCCTGTCTCCAAACACCGCTGGGGTCATGCTCTCTCGGGCTGGGCACGACCTTGGGGGTCAAATCATTTTTTACCCAATGATTTCTGAGGCTCAGCAGAAAGTGGAGGAATGTTCTTGCAGACAGGCTGAAAGGGAAGGAAAGAAGGAATGAACATGAACCCAAGAACATGGGGTCACAAGTATGTGTCACCCACTTCTGCCTCACACACTAGAAGCACCAGAAAGATGCCAGCTTCTGCTAAGGCTTAATTCTTGACTCACTGCTAAGTCTCCCTGGGTTCCACCTTCCTATCTGACTCCATGTGGATCTTTCTTACAACCTTGGTTGTGTTAGAATCTTGTTGCCAGTTTCCAATGTGTTTGCAGTGAGTCACTCCATGTGCAGATGTATTTTNGTGGAGGTGCCTGGTGGGCTGCAGTCCATGGGGTCGCCAGGAGTTGAACACGACTGAGCGACTTCAACTTTCACTTTTCACTTTCAGGCATTGGAGAAGGAAATGGCAACTCACTCCAGTGTTCTTGCCTGGAGAATCCCAGGGACAGGGGAGCCTGGTGGGCTGCCATGTCTGGGGTCGCACAGAGTCGGACACGGCTGAAGTGACTTAGCAGCAGCAGTAGCAGCAGCAATCCCCACCTGCAGCCATTCCCGCTTCTCCCCAGGGCCCCCCGCCTGTGTAGTCTGCCGTCAACTCCTGATGTTTCCCTGCCTACCCCCTGCCCCAACCCTGTGCTCATGACATGCTCGGCTACTGTGATGGCCGAGTTGCTTCAACCTCACGATTCTCACATCCGCTGATCCTCTGCCCACTGTTTATTATTCTTCATACTGGGCTTCAATGTCCTCCTCAGGAAGCCTTCCCTACATCCCCGTCTCTTTTCATGGTGTCCTGAATGTGACCTCAGTGGTCCTGATCACTGCAGTCACCAAATAACCACTTGGACTTTAGTCATTTTGTGGTTTCCTGCTTGATATTAGCTGCGTGAGGCCATGGACTGGATCTGCCATATTCACAAATGTAGCCTCAACCTGCAGCACAGAATGGAGAGTTTGTTCAGTTGCTCAGTTGTGTCTGACTCTTTGCGACCCCATGGACTGCAGCCCACCAGGCTTCCCTGTCCATCACCAACTCCCAGAGCTTNTAGATGGCTAACAAACATATGAAAAGATGCTCAATATCATTCATTATCAGAGAAATGCAAATAAAAACCACAATGAGGTATCATTTCATGCCAGTCAGAATGGCTGTGATCCAAAAGTCTACAAAAAATAAACGCTGGAGAGGGTATGGAGAAAAGGGAACCCTCTTACACCATTGGTGGGAATGTAAACTAGTACAGCCATTATGGAGAACAGTGTGGAGATTCCTTAAAAAACTGGAAATAGAACTGCTATACAACCCAGCAATCCCACTGCTGGGCACATACATTGAGGAAACTAGAATTGAAAGAGACACATGTACCCCAGTGCTCATTGCAGCACTGTTTATAATAGCCAGGACATGGAAGCAACCTAGATGTCCATCAGCAGACAAATGGATAAGAAAGCTGTGGTACATATACACAATGGAATATTACTCAGCCATTAAAAAGAATGCATTTGTATCAGTTCTAATGAGATGGATGAAACTGGAACCTATTATACTGAGTGAAGTAAACCAGAAAGAAAAACACCAATACAGTATACTAACACATATATATGGAATTTAAAAGGATGGTAATGATAACCCTGTTCGAGATAGCAAAAGAGACACAAATGTATAGAACAGTCTTTTGGACTCTGTGGGAGAGGGTGAGGGCGAGATGATATGGGAGAATGGCATTGAAACATGTAAATTATCATATGTGAAATGAATCGCCAGTCCAGGTTCAATGCATGAGACAGGATGCTCGGGGCTGGTGCACTGGGATGACCCAGAGGGATGCGATGGGGAGGGAGGTGGGAGGTGGGTTCAGGATGGAGAACACATGTACACCCATGGCAGATTCATGTCAATGTATGACAAAACCAATACAATATTGAAAAGTAAAAAAAAATAAATAAAACTGAAAAAAAAAAAAGGAAATCAGTCCTGAATATTCTTTGGAAGGACTGATGCTGAAGCAGAAGCTCCAATACTTTGCCACTAGATGTGAAGAACTGACTCATGTGAAAAGACCTTGATTCTGGGAAAGATTGAAAGTGGGAAGAGAAGAGGATGAGATGGTTGGATGGCATCACCGACTCAGTGGGCATGAGTTTGAGTAAATTCTGGGAGTTTGTGATGGACAGGGAAACCTGGCATGCTGCANCTCATGTGAAAAGACCTTGATTCTGGGAAAGATTGAAAGTGGGAAGAGAAGAGGATGAGATGGTTGGATGGCATCACCGACTCAGTGGGCATGAGTTTGAGTAAATTCTGGGAGTTTGTGATGGACAGGGAAACCTGGCATGCTGCAGTCCACAGGGTTGCAAAGAGTTGGACATGACTGAACAACTGAACTGAACTGAACTGAACTGAACAAGCTCATGAGTCAGGGGATGGATAGACAAAATGGGGTATATTCATGCAATGGAATATTACCAAGCAATAGAAAGGAAGGGCTTCCCTGGTGGCTCAGAGGTTAAAGTGTCTGCCTCCAATGCAGGAGACCCGGGTTCAATCCCTGGGTCGGGAAGATCCCCTGGAGAAGGAAATGGCAATCCACTCCAGTATTCTTGCCTGGAGAATCCCATGGACGGAGAAGCCTAGTAGGTTACAGTCCACGGGGTCGCAAAGAGTTGGACACGACTGAGCGACTTCACCTTCAATAGAAAGGAATGAACTATTTTACATGTTACAACTGGGACGAACTTCAAACACATGTCAAGTGAAAGAGGCCAGAGACAAGAGACTGCATATTGTACAATTCCATTTACATGACATGTCCAGAAAAGATAAATCTACAGAGTCAGGAGGTAGATGAGAAGTTGCCTGGGGCAGAGGGTGGGGGTTGGGAGACAGGGATTAATAGTAAATGGGGATGATGGAAATGTAAAAGTGTTTTACGGTGATGGCCACACAACTCGATAATTCTCCTAAACAGCTGAAACTCCCTAAAGGCTTAGCCTCTGTGGCTGTACTGGCGAGGACCCAGGGACCAAGTGCTGTAATTCATTCTAATGACACCCAGCTATCTCTGAAACCAATTGCCCCGCCTCTCATGTTAAATTAGAGTTAAGCATAGTAATCACCTGTTAGGAAAATGAATTCCCTCTATTTTTAGAAGCTTTGTGTTTTCTAACCAGTCAGAGTCCTCAGGTTACTGCCAGTAAGCCAGGGATAGATATCAAGTCTAGACAGATGGCATCTTTAGGACCATGGCTAGGTAATAATGATGTGGGCAACACCTTGTTGGAATAAAATTCAATGTTATGGGTTGTTGTCCTTCTCAGAGGACCTTGGCTGCTCTCTGTGTGACCGTGACCTCACTAGTTATTAAAATTGGGTTCATTTCTGCCAGAAACACAGACACGTGTGTGTATGAGAGAGAGAGACGTGAGGGTAGNGCAGGGTGCCATCACTGAGGACATGCTGTGTGCTGGCTACCTGGAGGGGGAGCGCGACGCCTGTCTGGTGAGCACCTGCCTCCTTCCCTGCCCTGCCTCACTCGGCTCCAACACCCCTCCCCTTGCTGGGCCTCTGTCTAGAATCTACCCTGACCTGGCAGCCCCCCCTAGAGAGATGCCTACAGAACCCGGCCCCAGCCTGGCTCAGCTGTTCTTGCCTTTGTTCATACATCAGACACGGTGAGACATGGTGAGAATGGGGTGTGCCTGACCCCATTCTCAGGGAGCCGCATTCAAGGAGTGGGTGCTGTGCTTCTGCTCCGCCCCGCCCCCCCGCAGCCCCCGCCTCAGCGGGCTACAGGGAGGAGGATGGCGGACTGTGGGACCTTGCACACGCGGTCCGAGACACTCTTCCTTCTGAGCCATGGTTTCCTCATCAGTGAGGCAGATCACACCCCTCGCTCCGTACCTCCAGGGCTGTGAGGGAGAAGGTCTAGCACTAGGTGCTTCTCACCAGGAGTGAGCCTGGGTCGGGGGCCCTCCCTGCCCCGGGGCGCTGGTTAGGGCCTCGAGGGTCCAGGCCCCAGGGTCTGGAGAAATGGCCCGTCCGCCACCTGCTGCGGCGCGGGTGCTGGGCTCTGCCCACCCCTTGGCTCACGCAGGCCCCTCACCTTCCTTCCTCTTCTCAGGGCGACTCCGGAGGCCCCCTGATGTGCCAAGTCGAGGGCACCTGGCTGCTGGCGGGCGTCATCAGCTGGGGCGAGGGCTGTGCGGAGCGCAACCGGCCCGGGGTCTACATCAGTCTGGCCGCCCACCGCTCCTGGGTGCAGAGGATCGTGCAGGGGGTGCAGCTCCGCGGTCGCTCGCAGCGGGGCGGGCCCACAGGCCGCCGGGGCTGGGCCCTGGGGGTCGGGGCCGAGAGGCGCCGCGCGGACTAGGGATCAGGAGAGACCTCTCGCGGTCTCCTNGAAAGATGGAAGGAGGACTGGATGGTTGAATGGAAGACTAGGTGGTTGGATGGGTGGAAGACTGGATGGATGGATGATTGCATGAATAGATGAATCAGTGGATAACTGGACAGATGACTGGCTGGAAAGATGGTATCAACCAGATGTTTCAATTCCCTGAATGAAAGTAGGAGGAGCTTTTGTACATCGAGTCCTGCATTCTGATGTTTAGCATGAAGCTGTGTTTGCTGTAAGTCCTCCTGCCCACCATCAGACCACAGGGTGTCTCCTTTATTCCCCAAACCTAGCTCCCACTTTGCCCTCTATAAGCCATCCCTGAGCCGCTGCCCCAGTCCCAGCCTGCAGCCTGGAGTGGCTCCCACCCGCAGGAAGGACTGCTCAGGTTGGAGGAGAGATTTTGCACAACAGAAGCATCTTAGCTTCCAAGCATCTGATCCCCAAAGGGCCAGCTGATGGCATAAGAACCACCAGGTGGAATACAATCATTTTCCTTCATAGCAGCTTCAGACTGGAGCTCTCAGGACAGCCCACAGGGCTTCTTTCTCTTCTTCACCCCAGAAATGCCCACCACCATTTTCAGTACCCTCTGCAAGGAAAGAATGGGCCTGCTCCTACCTGGATATTCTTTGTAAAATTTCTGTCGTAAGAATCGACCATCTGGAAAAGAAATGAGAGGATTAAGCTCCTTTCAGAGAGTTTATGAGGTCAAAATTATTTTCATAACAGTGCTAAGAAATGATTTGTGTTTTTCACTCTCATTCTTTCACAAGTGTATGGTAGAATTTTTCAGAAGCTATGTTATGTGTGACACTGCACTCCATCAAATGCAGATGCAGACATGAAGATCCTGTCCTCTGAATACACATATTACAACTGCAAATATGTAAAACCATGCCACTCTGCCCACTTTGTGTGTATGTTGGAAAACAGAGCCATTTTTAAGAAAAACACTATTTTTGCCATAGCGAGTTTATCATTGTCACTTAAAAAAATTACTTTCATTGGAGGATAATTACAATATTGTGGTGGGTTTTGCCAAATATAGACATGTGTTGTGTGTGTTGTGCCTGTGAAAGTCACTCGGTCTTGTCGGATTCTTTGTGACCCCCTAGACGATACAGTCCATGGAATTCTCCAGGCCAGAATATTGGAATGGGTAGTTGTTGCCTTCTCCAGGAGAATCTTCCCAACCCACAAATTGAACCGGGGTCTCCTGCATTGCAGGTGGATTCTTTACCACCTGAGCTACCAGGGAAGCCCTATATCAACATGAATCAGCCAAATATTTGGAATGTCTCAGCTTTACTTTTGAATATGGTAAATATCCATAGCCAAAACCCACACAAGGCTCTGTGGGGTTCTCAGTATTTTTAAAAATTAAGTTGTTAGTTTTGATTTGGTCGTGCCACATGGCATGGAGGCTCTTTGTTCCTTGATCCCTGAAGTGGCAGTGCAGAGTCTTAACCACTGGACCCCCAGGGATGTCCCTCAGTATATTTTTTAATATAAAGTTTGAGAACCACTCTCTTAAGAGATGAACTGGAAGCAAATTCCAAAATATTGTTCAGCAAATGTCATTACACAATACATTCACAAGGAAAGCAAGCAGCAGGTTTTGAGTCTGTTCAAAAGAGACTTGAAAGTCATTACTGCAAACAAAACAACTCAGTTATGAAACTTCACTCCACTGCTCACTAACCCACTTGGAGCCTCAGTTTTCTCACCAGGAAATGGGCATAAAATCAATACCTCTTAAGTTATCATGAGGATTAAGAGAAATGCTTTAATTGGAAACACAGACTTGCAGCAGAGATTATCAGGAACCACACAAAACAGCCACTTTTGTGTGTAAAAAGTGGTCAACTCTAGGTAATTTTATTTGTATCAAATTACTAAGAATCCCCACCACCTAATACCCACTGCTGATTGTCAACCACCCCACCCACTTCCAGAATACCGCCCCACCGCCCCCAGTCAGGGCAGTGAAACACTCTCTGGTAGGAGCTGGGGAAATGTAACATGGCAGAGTGGAGAAATCTAGCCAGCTCATGCAGACAGTTCACTTAATTGGCATTGGTCAGCTCACCCCTCCCCTTCTACCCATGAGCCTTGTCTGATGGCTACCAGGTCAATCACATTTGTGCACTTGGAACTAATATTCCAATCATATCTCAATAAAAATCATTTTGTTCTCTGGAGATCCTAACCATCATCAGGATGTTCAGGGCCAGCACTGACATTTACTGTTCAAGGCGACAGAACCAAAGGCCGATCCACAGCCTCTGGCAGACAGCTTATCAGCTATCTCAGTGACTACTATTTACAACAATTTTCCAAGCAAATGACAACTTTTTTCCAGGCCCGAGGTTCTCGGAAACATTCCTGCTCCTCCCATCTCCCTGGGAATGGATTCTAGTTCCTGATGCCAAGGGAAGGACACTGTGATCTGTGCAGAAATAGATGCCCTCTTCCTGCCTGGTGTGTTTACCAAAACTGTCCCTTTAACAAAAGAAATCAATTGATTTGAGCCCCTGCTCAGGACTGTGTGACCACATTATCCTCAGGCAGCATCAGTGAAGTCATCTTGTCAGAGGGGCGCGTGGAGGCCCATCAGCCTCAGAATGGCATGGGAGCCACTCAGAAGACATACTGGGGAGGGGGTATAAATTAGGAGCTTAGGGTTAGCATGTACATACCTCTCTATATAAAATAGATAACCAGTGAGAACCTACTGCATGGTGCAAGGAGCCCTGCTCAACACTTTGTATTGGGTTGGCCAAAACATTAGTCCAAGCTTTTCCTTGAGATGTTTGACCCAAATGAATATTTTGGACAAGCCAATAATAATGTATAAGGAAGAACAACCTGAAAAAGTACATATATATACATAAAATATACATGTGTATATCTGAATCACTGTGCTGTACCCCTGAAACTAACACAACACTGTAAATCAACCAGACTTCAGTAATAAAACAGTAATTTTCTTTACTGTAATAAGTAAATCAAATATGCACTGAGGAGCCCAACTCTGCTCTCCAAGAAATCAGGTCTGCTGCCTGTGCCCATGTTCATCTTCCTCTCAAGAAAGACGTGAACTCCTCCAGTGTCAGGGTCCAGACTGAGCTCAGAATGGCCCTCAGCCCCCTGAGGCAGCCAGCTCTCAGCAGAGACTTGCATCTTGGGTGTGGGCATGACAGGTGTAATTTATTCTCTTGATACTGCCCCCAAATACCTATGCAGATTTATACAGAGGGAAGGTGTGGCTGGGAGGAGAGGCAGAGAAGGACGATGAAAGGAACAGTAACAACTAATGAATGATGGTGGAGGGTCCAAGGGACTGTCCTTGCCACTGTTCAGTAAGTCAGAAATTACTTCAAATAAAATATATCTTTTAAAAAAAAAAAAGGAAAAAAACTTAAAACCAGAGGTGTTTTCCTAGGTTACCCTAGGATGGGAGTGCCCCTCTCCTTCCTGAGACTGTTGCTCCAAGGGACGTTGTTGGAATTTAAGATGTTTCCAAAGTCCTGTACAATTATCAACAATTATTGCTAAGTGACGGCCCTCTGGGGACGTGATGAGGGAAAATTTCACTTACATTTCCATCCAGAAGGCTCTGGTCATTCCTCTGAGCGGGAAACAGGTGGACAAGCTCAGCCCTCTTCCCGAAGACAGGTGACCCCAGTGCATATTTGTTGAGGACCTACTCTGTCAGGCGCTGACCTGAGGGCTTTAGAAGTATTCTCTAATCCAAGCCTCATCACCACCCCAAGAAGCACTTACTATGGGGACCCCCAATTGTTCCATTTTACAGATGAAGAAACTGAGGCTAAGAAAAGTTGGATTAGTTGCCCAAGGTCATCTGGGAAGAAAGTCACAGGGTTTGAGCCCCATTTCAGTGGCTTGCAGTCTTTTTTTTTTCCTACAGTGGTTTTTTTTTTTTCCAGTTTCAGAAAATTTTTTAAATGCTTTTTTATTGTAGTAAAAGCCACATACTATAAAACATACTATTTAACCATATTTAACTGTACGGCTCAGTGGCACGAAGTACATTCACAGTGCTGTGCAGCCCTCACCATAGTCTCTCGAATTTTTCTCCTTCTTAAACTCTGTCCCCGTTAGATACTGACTCCTCACCCGGCTCCCATACCACCCCCCCCCCCCCCCCCCCCCCCCCCCCCCCCCCCTNAGTACATTCACAGTGCTGTGCAGCCCTCACCATCGTCTCTCGAATTTTTCTCCTTCTTAAACTCTGTCCCCATTAGATACTGACTCCTTACCCGGCTCCCATACCACCCCCACCCCCACCCCTGGCATCCACCAGTGTACTTTCTGACTCTATGAACTCAATGATTCTAGGTCCCTCGTATAAGTGGTATCTGTCTGCATCTACTGTATGCTGGAGGGGCTTCCGATGTGGTACAGTGGTAAAGAACTCGACTGCCAATGGAGGAGACCCAGGTTCGATCCCTGGGTCGGGAAGATCCCCTGGCGAAGGAAATGGCAACCCACTCCAGTATTCGTGCCTGGAAAATCCCAGGGACAGAGGAGCCTGGCGGAGTCGGACATGACTGAGCGCATGTGACTGCGTATTGTTTAAGGCTCGTGTAATGCATGTCGTGTGGCCTACAGTATTAACCACACCCGACGCTGCTGGGGATCATGCTTTTCCCTTTGCAGGTTTGCACTGAGGATTGGGGAGCACCCAGAGGGGCCTCCGTCAACCTCAGGCACTATCTTTGCAGTCATCTGAATGTCCCTTTGCTGATCTCCATCCTCCAAGTGGGTCTTCTTTGAATTGGTCTGATTCCTCAAGAACTGGTCTGAACTTGTTTGACTGACCCTGGTCTTGGAGATCACGTAACTGAATGTGTGCAATCAGGCGATAAGCAAGGCCTGGTAACTCCAGGTCTTTCTGGTTATAAAAATGACATTTCAGCTCAGAGGACTCCTGACTTGCCCACCGCCCTGTCCCCCGGCCCCTGCCCCTACCCGCTCTCTTCTGGAAAGGGCTGCTCCTTCCAGCAGGTTCCTACAGGCTGGCCTGTTCTTGGGGCCGAGCATCTGAGGATGGTGGGGGCCTGGTCTACCTGTGGTGCAACGTGGTGTCTGCAGACCGCAGATTCAGAGCGGATTCAGATCTGTGCTTGAGAAACTACAGACGTGGTCTACGTGGATAAACTCATTGGCTCTTCAAAGAGTCTGCAAAGTAGCTTTTTTTTGGTGAGGGCGGGGGGGCTATGCCTTGCAACACATGGGATTTTAGTTCCCAGACCAGGGAACTCAAACCTGCACTCCTGCATCAGAAGCATGAAGTCCTAACCACTGGACCACCAGCGAAGTGCCAGCTTAACTAAGCCCAGCTTATAGATAAGGAAAGTGAGACCTGAAGAGGCTGGGCTACATGCCACATGCAGCAGAGAGGGGCTCAGTGGCCACTCTGGCTGGAGAACCCACTCATATGCCTACCAGCAAGTGCGATGAAGGAGATACCTCAGATTTCCGGTTGGTTATGAAATTTTACACGCAACTTTTTTTTCAGATTGAGCTCAGAGTTTTGGGAACCAAGATACCTTGAAACAGTCCCATGCCTCGTAATTTTATTATTTACAATTATGATAATGCTAAATGTATAAGAGATTTAACATCTACGTCTTTCCAGAAACACCCCAGAGAAAGAAAATTCTCAAATCAGAGGGAAAATGCTTCAGCAGAAAATGCACGTGGTGGGTTCTCTGGGCCAGCAGGGTCACTGTGACCATCCTGATCTTGACTGAGGTGCCCCCCTCAGCTGTTAGGGCTGAGGGATGNAAAACAACATGGTTCTCCTGAAAAAAATTCACCTCTTCCCTTTAGTAACAGATTTTTGAGTTTCAACTAGGCACTGGGTAGCCAAGCTGGAGACTACATATCCCAGCAACTCCTGTGGCTAGGTACAGCCACGCAAACCGAGTTCTGGCCAGTGGGATGTGAGCAGGGGTGATGATGCAGCTTTCTGTCTTGCCCTTGCATTGATACTTATCTGTCCCCTTCCCTCTCTTTCCTGCAACCTGCAGTCTGGGGCCCACTTAGACCACGTGGAGCAACAAGACAGAGGGAACCTGGTTCCCTGTGGAGCAGAGCCACCTGCTTGCTGTGGACCATCTGTCAACTCTGGCCTTTTAACCAAGGGAGAAGGAAATATTTCATAGGCTGGGCTCCTTGGTTTATGGGTCTTTTAGTTACAGCCTTACGGTCTGTTCTCTAACCAATACATTTTCTAACAGGAAGCGTGACCATGTAGTAGACTGGAAGGTCTTCAAACCCCCAAACAGGGATTGAAAACCCAAATGTCTCTGGGGACAGAGAAGTAACATAAAGAAAAAAGGCAGGCCGGGTAGGACCACAGCCGACTGGAGAGTGTCCTGCTTCAACGGGTCAGCAGTTGGTCAGCTCTGGCCAGCCATTCCCAGTGTTCTCAGAGCCTCTGGGTCTTGTTGTTGCTTTAAATATTATTTATTTATTTGGCTTCATTGAGTCTCGTTTGCAGTACATGGGGCTTCACTGTAGCATGCAGGCTCCAGAGTGCACAGGCTCGACAGCTGTGATGCGCGAGCTTAGCTGCCTCATGGGGATCTTAGTTCCCTGAGCAGGAATCAAAACAACATTCCCTGCATTGGAAGCTGGACTCTTAACCACTGAACCACCAGGGAAGTCCCTGGGTGGCTTTTTCTTTTTCTTAAATTTTAAGTCTGTATTTTTTTTGGGGAAAAAAAAAGATAAATTCGTTTTTAAATGTTGGCAATTGATTTTTTTTTTTTAAGTGCTTTGGAGATCAAATAAAACTGGTTTGGGATCACATTTGCTTATGGCCGCTGCTTTAGTCTGACTCCAAAACACGACAAAACAAAGAGACTGACGTGCTGTCTAGTGCCTTTTAGAGCACACAGATGGAAACTGGTAAAAATGCTGGTTAGCCTTTTCTTTAAAAGAGTACAATATGGTTATAAGATGGGTGCTCTTGGTGTAGAAGGGGAAACAACAGACCAGACCAGCTGTTGCAACTTCCAAATGAAAGAGCTCATGGTTCCAGAGCTCTATTTCCAGCCTCCTGTTTCTTCCTTCCTTTTGCCCATCACCTCAGGCTTAATGTTAGAAAATACATCTTCAGTGCTATTTTTCACTAAATAGGAAATGTGCTAATGCATCCTATATAGNCAGCTGTTGCAACTTCCAAATGAAAGAGCTCATGGTTCCAGAGCTCTATTTCCAGCCTCCTGTTTCTTCCTTCCTTTTGCCCATCACCTCAGGCTTAATGTTAGAAAATACATCTTCAGTGCTATTTTTCACTAAACAGGAAATGTGCTAATGCATCCTATATAGAGAAACATACACCCTCAGCTACGCGTGCGGTGTGCTCAGTCATGTCTAATTCTTCGTGACACTGTGGACTGCAGCCCGCCAAGCTCCTGTGTCCACGAGATTCTCCAGGCGAGAATATTGGAGTGGGTTGCGATTTCCTCCTCCAGGGGATCTTCCCAAGCCAGGGGTCAAACCCACATTTCCTGCTTTGCAGGCAGATTCTTTACAGCTGAGCTGCCAGAGAAGCCCACACTTTGACATACTTTTTGGAATACTGAAATTTGGTCAAGACCTCCCATAAATGTGCAGACCTTTAAGGCTTGGAAGCCCGGGGCCTTGCCTCTCTGCTCTCCAACTAGAACTTTCTGGGATCACCTACTAGATAAATTCCCTCCCCCTAAGACGTTATCTCAGGGTCTGCTCTGGAGGGAAAGGGAACTTAAAAGCAGACTGCAAGGAAGTGTATAAGCTGCTTAGTCGTTAGACAAGCAGTTCTCAATGTGGAGCGATTTTGCCCCTAGATAAAACATCTAGTAAAGTCGAGATTGTTTTTGGCTGTCCCAGTGTGGGGGTGGGGCTACTACTGCCATCTAGTGGGGAGAGGCCAGGGGTGCCACTCAACATCCCAAGAACACAACACCCAGGTCAGCCCCTCACTCCTCACCCATCAATTAGATTTATCCAAACCCAAAGGTCAAGAGTGCCAAGGGCGAGACAATGTGTGCTACACATTATTGTTATAATTATTATGACTAATACTTTGCCGACTCTTCCTGCTGGCCAGTGAGAGCCAGGCTTTCACTGATTCGTCCACCCTTCACTGAGTAACTTTTACATGGTGGGGATATAGCAGTGACTGAAACAAATCAAACTTCCTGCCTCATGGGGCTGACCTTCAAGTCGGGGGAACAGTCAGGAGACAAATGAAGCATAATATTCTAGACTGAGCCGTAAGGAAAGCTTAAGCCACAAGGCAGTAAGGAAGCAGAGGCAAGCCGCAAGGCCAGAGAAAGATGATCACAGAGAGGGAAACTTCCCTGAGCGGCTTCCCTGGTGGTTCAGATGATAAAGAATCCTGCAATGCGGGTGATGGGGGCAATCCCTGGGGCAGGACGATCCCTTGGAGAACAGAATGTCAACCGGATCCAATACTCTGGTCTGGAGATTTCTGTGGACAGAGGAGCCTGGCAGGCTACAGTCCATGATGCTGGGAAAGACTGAAGGCCAAAGGAGAAAAGGGTGGCAGAGGATGAGATGGCTAGACAGCATCACTGACTCAATGGACACGAATCTGAGCAAACTCCAGGAGACGGGGAAGGACAGTGAGACCTGGCGCGCTGCAGTGCCCTGGGTCACAGAGAGTCGGACATAACTTAGCAAGTGAACAACAACAACTCCCCTGAGAAAGAGATCACCTCTGGACCGAGACCTGAGAGGGTGAGGAAGTAAGCTATGGATGTGGGGGAAAGACTGGATTCCACAAATGGGCCCAGGGGCCCCACATTCCTACACCCAGAGCCTAAGGCAGTGGACACTTCCCCACAGTCAGGAGACTAAACTGAAGCTCCAGTTCTGCCTGCTGGGCAAGTTCTGACTCTGGGCAAGGTACTCAGCTTCTCTGAGCTCCAGTATCTTCAGCTATAAAACAGGGCTGATAATGGTCTCTCCACTCCATTTGGAATGTCATGGACAGTTATTCAATCTGTGCACTGCTCAAAAACACCTGTTCTAGGCAGCAAGTAAGGCTCGAGTTCCTATATCCTGTCTCTGCCCAAAGGAGGGGACAGTTTTAAGACTTGGCCAACCACATAGGCGTACTTTTATGTGCTTCCGCCACCAGGAGGGGTGCCATTTTGTCCTTCTTGTAAAAGGCCCTGTAGGAGCCAGCCTGGCCAAGAGGCAGTGCTTAAAGGCAGCACCGATTGTAATTATGAGCATTATTAAGGGTGCTAAGTCCCTTGTCATCACTATGACCTCACCCTGAATAAAACTGAGTGTGTTCATTCTTACCTTGGCTTTGGCGGGGCTGGGGTAGGGGGGTGCTTACTAATGAAGGCCCCTGGGAACCAGAGCCTCTGGCTGACAGTGCAGTCCTACCAGACTTCTGTGCTCCAAAGGCTCAGCCCCAAGCAGAACGGAGAGAAACCTCCTGCCTACCCTCATCCTACCCATTCAGGGCACGTTTACCCCCTCAGTGGAGACCCCCACCTCCCTCCCCATCCCCCCAGGCTCCCTTCCTACCCCTCCCTTCCCCAAGCTCTCCAGAAGGGATCTGAAACACCTTCCCTCCAAAGATGATGCCCTGAGAACTGTTTCTCTCAAGGAGATTCCCGTTAGGATTCAACGAACATGACTCCCTGCTTGAACATGATTCCCTGCTTCTAGCCCCACATGGGGCTGAGCAAGCACTTCGGGACTTGGCACTCTCTGGAAGCTGAGCNTCCCTTCCTACCCCTCCCTTCCCCAAGCTCTCCAGAAGGGATCTGAAACACCTTCCCTCCAAAGATGATGCCCTGAGAACTGTTTCTCTCAAGGAGATTCCCGTTAGGATTCAACGAACATGACTCCCTGCTTGAACATGATTCCCTGCTTCTAGCCCCACATGGGGCTGAGCAAGCACTTCGGGACTTGGCACTCTCTGGAAGCTGAGCGTTCTCCTTCCTGCTTTACAAGTGGGGATTTAAGTCTGTCACCAGCTGGCCAGCAGATTTGAACGCTGAGCGCAGGAGTCTGCGTCCTCACCTGAATCGCTAAGGTGTCAGGTCTCCATCTCAAATACCCGCGNGGGACTTGGCACTCTCTGGAAGCTGAGCGTTCTCCTTCCTGCTTTACAAGTGGGGATTTAAGTCTGTCACCAGCTGGCCAGCAGATTTGAACGCTGAGCGCAGGAGTCTGCGTCCTCACCTGAATCGCTAAGGTGTCAGGTCTCCATCTCAAATACCCGCGGGGCCAGGCCTCATGAGTGAACTGGGTGGCCCTGGTGGGGTCTCTGGAAAACTAGAGGTCCCCCTGCCACGTAGGAGCACCTAAGGCTGCAGCAGATGGTGGCCCAGGGAATGCGGGCCACTATTTTTAAGAAAAGCTGGAAATCTGGATTTTCTAATGAGGAATCTCCCCCAGCTTCATAGGAGGAAACATTTTCCCTGGAATGGGTGTCCTCTGGACTGTAGTTCTCCGCCGGGAGAGGTGAGCCCCACATACAGCAGGCGCTCACTGCATGCAGCTGGAAGCTTGCCTCAGGAGCGCTGTTTCCATCTCCTAGGTGGCCCAGGTTTAAGCCCGGCTGTTGCTGCANTGGAGAACCGTATGCTAACCAAGCATCTCTCCTGATGTGTTTACGTATGTACGGATTTGCATATATTTACATATAAAAGGGTATATATGTCCATATGTACACACACAGATATGCACACATGTATATTTCTGTATGTACACATATACTTATCATCCATCCGTATGTTTATATAGAACTTTGAGAATTTACAAATCACACACAAAATGAATAAATTCACATGACAACTTGGATAAAACTCACAAACATAATACTGAGCAAAAAAAAGGAAAGGAAACCCCAGTGTCACCAGAGCACACACAGTGGCCCTGTTCTGCTTCGTGATCTAGGTGCTGGCTCCGTAGTGCACTTTAATGGAGCCTGACTCAGGATTTTCCCACGTTTAGGCACTATGTTTCCAGAAAAAGTGAACAATATATATTATTTAACATGTAAGAAGTATGGACACATGGCCAATAAAATAAGCATTTTAGAGGTGGGGTTGGGAGAGCTGAAGTCATGCCAGGTAAGCCACTCTGGATCCCTGTGACACCAGACGCCATCTGTGCAGGAAGCACTGTTTAGTTTCTGGATTTGAGGGCAGGGTGCCTACGCACACGCGCACACACTCATGCACACACAGAGACAGAGTAAGTCATTGCAAAAAAAAAAAACCCTGGATTGCCCCACTGCCCCAACATATATATATTTCAAAATTCTGCCCTTTGTACTGTCCAAGTAAATAATGTACTGCTGCAATCTGCAATACCATGCAGCCACTAAAACCTGCTTATGAACAATCCCCCAAGATATGGTGGTTTGTAAAGAAAAATAAAGTGTAGAACAATTTGTATGCGCTGCACCTATGTTTTAAAATACACGCATGCACACACATGTAATATGCATATATTTATACAGGCCTAGAACATCTTTGGAAGGATATACAAGAATACACAAGCAACTGTTGTCAAAGATTACCTCTGGAGAGAAGAATTAGGTTCTGAAGCTGAGGGAAATTTTTCCTATTGTCAACACTTTTTTCTCCTTATTGCAATATATATATTGCCATGAACACACTGATTTTTTTCAAGTTAAAGACAATTAAAAGTTTACAAGTAGAAATACTCAATAGGAAAAACTTTATGTTAAGTAAAAGAAATAAAGGCAAGCTACACAATGGCATATGCCCTCAAAGGTCAAGGCTGTCTGAACGTCCCTCCTCTGCAGCTATTGTGTTAGTCATTCAGTCATGTCCGACTTTTTGCAATCCCATGGGCTGTAGCCCACCAGGCTTCTCTGTCCATGGGATTCTCCAGGCAAGAATACTGGAGTGGGTAACCATTTCCTTCTCCAGGGGATCTTCCTGACCCAGGTATCGAACTCGGGTTTCCTACACTGCAGGCAGATTCTTTACCGTCTGAGCCACCAGGGTGGCTGCAAACCCCAGGCGCTGCTCCCAGTGCCCTGTAGGGGGCGTCATATCACCAAGAATAGGTTCTGAATAGCTGTTGGAGAAGACTCTTGAGAGTCCCTTGGACTGGAAGATCTAACCAGTCTACTCTGAAGGAGATCAGCCCTGGGATTTCTTTAGAAGGAATGATGCTGAAGCTGAAACTCCAGTACTTTGGCCACTTTATGCGAAGAGTTGACGCATTGGAAAAGACTCTGATGCTGGGAGGGATTGGGGGCAGGAAGAGAAGGGGACGACAGAGGATGAGATGGCTGGATGGCATCACGCACTCGATGGATGTGAATCTGAGTGAACTCTGGGAGTTTGTGATGGACAGAGAGGCCTGGCGTGCTGCAATTCATGGGGTCGCAAAGAGTCCGACATGACTGAGCGACTGAACTGAACTGAACCAATGGGTGGGCNTCAGTAAGGCTGGAATAGAAGAAAGTAGGAGATGTGCTGGGTTTGCCACCTTTAATGGTGTTCAACCCATGTTTCCCATGAGATCCATAAAGCATTTTGCAAAACCATGTATGGTACCCCCTGCCCTACCAGACATCCTCAGATACTTGTGTGGGTCCTAGACCCAGGTATGTTCACAGTGCAGCAAATCTGATCTGGATCCTACATTGAGAACCAAAGCTCTTGGGCTCCACTTCTGAGACTGAGAACAGCCCCAGGGATGAGGAGGCCACTCTGCTCTGAGTGGGGATGGACCAGGGCCTGCTGTGTGACCTGAAGGGGATCGTGGGGTCAGCAGAGGTGCCCCCTGCTGCTGGGTACGTGAGGCCTCACCAGGAGGGGAGTGTGATCCAAGGGAAGTGTGGGAAAGCTCCTGTGTCGGTCTCTGTGCTGAAATTGACTGTCCTGAGTCCCTCCTGAGACAATGGGCCCAGAGGACTGTCTGTTCCCCATGGAGGGCTTCCCTGCATGTGTAGTTGGGGCTCAGGAAGGGGGGATGTTGATTGTAGGTGTTAAACAGCATGTTTTCAACATTCAGTATCAACCTGTGTAGGATACCCGAGAAAAACCTGGAAGAGGGGAGAAAAAGAGTCAGGAATGGCTCTTTCTCAGGTGTGATGTTCTGAGTTGAGTCTCAGTNGGATGTTGATTGTAGGTGTTAAACAGCATGTTTTCAACATTCAGTATCAACCTGTGTAGGATACCCGAGAAAAACCTGGAAGAGGGGAGAAAAAGAGTCAGGAATGGCTCTTTCTCAGGTGTGATGTTCTGAGTTGAGTCTCAGTCTGTCCTTCCTGAAGTGCCCTTCTCTGGACTCGCTTATCATGTCAGACTCTGGAGTACCCTGTCTCTCTCCTGTACATGCCACACTCACCGGGGGCCTTCTCTAAGGGCCTGTTATAACCACTTAGATCCCGTCTCCCCATGACCTGGTGACCTGGCCCTTGTGAGGAGGCTCCCCTGGGCTCCGTCCTGGGCAGGGCTTCTCACCCACGGGTTGGAGACGGGGTCTCAGTGCTGTTAGGCAGCAAGTTTGCTTAGGGCCCATCTGGATGTGCTGTCTGCTCTCTGTCAACCAGAATAAAGCTGCACATTGACATCAGGTATTAACACTCACAATACGTGGCAAAATCTGGAAAAGAGGCCAATAAGGGGAAATCAGTCCTGACTATTTATGGTACATTTAAAACTAAATGAGGACCTCCTTGAAAATCTTGGTGTTTGAGAATGGAATGGAAATTCAGAAAGAGACCTCAGGGCTAGGGGGCTTTTCATTCCATCATCTATTTTTCACTATGAAATGCAAGTTTACTGATACTTTTTTGTCTTCTTTGTCACATGGTGCCGCTTGCAGAATCTTAGTTCCCTGAGTATGGATTGAACCTCAAACTCTGGAAATGGAACTGCGAGGTCTTAACCACGGGACTGCCAGGGAAGTCCCCACATGATTAACCTTGGTTCATTGTTTTATTGTGGAATTAACAAATAAACTTTGGTTTTTGTTAATAACCACATACCTAAAATTAACTGCAGATAAAATCATTTTTTAAGAAAAATTATTTATTTATGTGTTTTGGGTTTTTGTTGCTGCTTGGTCTTTTCTCTAGTTGGCAGCAGTGGGGGCTTTCTCTAGTCGTGGTGCATGGGATTCTCGTTGTGTCTTATTGCAGAGCATAGGCTGTTTGATGCTTGGGCTTCAGTAGTTTCAGCACGTGGGCCTAGTAGTTTGTACTCTTGGACGGTATAGCACAGGCTCAGTAGTTGTGTCACTTGGTCTTAGTTGCCCGGAGGCATGTGGCATTATCCTGGAGCAGAACCCATGTCTTCCACATTTGCGGGTGGATTCTTTACCATTGCGCCAGGAGAGATGCCCTCATATTATTTGTGAAGACAGGTATTTTATAGAGATTGGACTCAAAGTATTCTATATATGTTTTTTATACATCTACTACTTTTTCTTTTAAACTAATATAGTATTAGAGTTGAGACGTCCCTGTTGGTACAGTGGATAAGAATGTGTCTGCCAATGCAGGGGATATGGGTTGGATCTCCCTGGTCCAAGAGGATTCCGCATGCCTGGGAGTAACTAAGCGCATCCACCACAACTACTGAGCCCATGCTCAAGAGCCTGTGAGCCAAAACTGCAGACCCCATGTGTTGCAACTACAGAAACCTTGTGCCNCCAAGGGGGCCAGGAGGGAGGGTGAGGTAGGGGAGGAAAGAATGCCAGGGGGGGGGGGGGGGGGGGAGAGCCGGGGGAGGGTGGGGTGTCTGCCCCCCTTCACCCAGAGAATCATCTTTTAAAATATATATAGAGATTTGCAGTATTGTGTTAGCTTCAGGTATAGGGCAAGGTGGTTCAGTTATTTACGGCTGATTCAAATGATACATTATTAAAAGACACAGAATGTAATTCCCCGGGGCTGTACAGTATGCCCTTGTTGCAGTATGCCCTTGTTGCTTATCTGTTTTAAGTGGAGTACTTTGTATCCAGAGAATTCATCTTTCCTCCCTTATCATATCTGTGAAAAGCAAAAAAAAAAAAAAAGAATACAAAGCCAACATCTGGCAGAAACAAAGCCCAAACAAAAGGGGCAACCTTGTAACTTTCAGATCTTCCAGCTCTGGTTCAGCCTTTCTGCCACCACCTGCTCGGCCACCCCACCCCCCAGTTCCTGTATCCTCAGGAATAATTTCCAAGCTACATGCTGTACACATCATCCCACGCCGTCAACTCCCAGTTCATTTTCTTCGGAATGAGCGACCCTGGGCCCATGTTGGGGCCCAGCCGCTGGAATGCTAATCAGAGGCGACAGCTGCCCGGGCCTCCCTAGGAGGGCGAGCAGGGATGCTGAGTGGGACTGGCAAGGGACTGCCGGCTCTTCCGCCCAGCCTGTTTTCACACTGAGCCTCATTTAGGAAATTTAACAGAACCCGGAGATGAGACGGGACATGCTTTCCCCCACCTCCGATGCCTCCCAGGTGGGTGACTTCCTAAGGGCAGCCCCCAGCGGGACGGGGGTGGGGTGGGGGGCACATCGCGAGATCCAGTGTAGATGCGCCAGGGCTCTCTGAGGAAAACTCAGATGTCGCTTCTCGGAATTGGGAGAGAACAAAAGAGATAAGCGCCTTAGAAGTCAAATCGCCCAAGTGATTTATGGTGAGGCCTGAACAACAGATGGCCCTGGGTGATAAAGATTTCACCAATTTCACCGAGGGGCCCAGATTAAAGGATTAAATGTTTTGAAAAATATTTCATGTCAAGCAAGGTGATGCTCACAGAGGGTCCTAAACAAAGGATTAGGAAGAGAAAGAACATACTTTAATCAACGAAATAGAAAGATTACCTTCCCAGCCCCCAGGGGGTCAAAGGTTAAAGGCCAGAGTCTGCGGGCTAAAGGTCAGGCCCCAGCTGGCCCCACGGCCCTGCCCCTTCGCTTCTCCGGCCTCCCTCCTGCCCTCCTGCCCTCCCGCTCACTCCTGGCTAGTGCCCTGGCGCCTCTGAGGTCCCCCTCCGCGCCTTTGCACAGATGCCTGCCCAGCTCTGGCCCTGACACAGTGCAGGTATCTGCTCTCACACGCCCTTAGCTGGTGATCCCGTTCCCCGCGGCCTGCCTGACCCTCCGTCACCCTTGGGGGGACTGCGCGTTGATCCACTGTGGCGTTCTTTTCTCCTCGGAACTCTGCCTTCTTCCCGCCTGTGTCCCCAGCACCTCTGACCATGCATGGCGGAGAGCAGGCGCTCCGTTCCTCTTCCTTGCAGTTGATGGGAACTGTGATCATGAGGATGATGGAGGTGTGAGATGGGCAGCACCACGTGCCAAGCACCCTCCTGTGCACCCAGCCTGCACATGGGCCCTGCGTGGGCAGTGCCCCTTCCTGTTTGTTTAATCACGTGGGCCCTGCGTGGGCGGTGCCTCTTCGGGTTGTTTAATCTTGCACCTTCCCCTGGCATCCGCATAGTCTCTGGTCCCTTGAGTCCAGCGGGGCAGGCCCCAGGTGCTCAGAGAATTAAAGGTTTGCCCAAGGCTATAGGCAGAGAAGGGTCATGAGCCCAAGTATTACAGCCTCCCTTTTAAAGTCAGAAGAAAGCATCCAAAAGATAAACCTGGGGTCAGTGGCCTCGGTGTCCAAAGGCTTGCCAAGACCCCAAAAGCCTCCTTGCCTTGGAGCCTCCTCTTCCTTTGGGGCAAGAACTTCAGAGCCGTGTCCCACGTTCAAGTGTACCAAGACGGATGGCGCCATGGCCGTGACCTCACGAACAGTCAGGGATTTGAGCTCAGGTATGGGAGCCAGGTGAGTGTGGCTTGGACCCCTGCAGCTGTGTCATCATACAGGAAAATAACCTCTGTGAGCCTGTTTCCTCACCTACGAAATGGGCCCAGAAGTAAGTGCCCACTGCAGGGGTTTGCGGAGGGAGCGGGTGAGATCCGTAATGCTGATCCCTTGGTTTTATTATTTCTGTGTGAAGCTCTAGGCGTGATGCTGAGGCAGATGCTAAAGAAACCTCTGAGCTGGTCCCTGCCTCCAAGGAGTTCAAGATCTGCTAGTAACTGGGATCTGAAGATGCTTAAGCAAGAAACCCTCCTGCAGCAATGCCGTCATTTCTGAGGATGGGGGCAGGGGCAGACTGGCAGAGATCCTCAGAGGAAGTAGCCGCCCCAGCACTGTTCTCTGAGGGTCCCCCAAGGCGGCGTCCATCGCTCCCCTGTGGTTACCTGTGTCCTCACCGTGGAGGTGAGAAAACCGAGGCACATACACCACATGGAGAGCGCCAGGCTCTGAACTTGGGCCAATCTGCCTTCCTAATTACGGCAGAGCATGTGGCATTTATTAAGCTCCCACTGTGAGCCAGCGCTGTGCTAGGTCAACAGGTACTGAATTTCACTGTTCTCAGCACAGTCCTCGAAGGTCACGGCTGTGATTCACCCACTTTACTGATGAGGAAACTGAGACCCAGAAACACTGAAGGTTCCTGCCCCAGGTCATGCAGCTGGCCAGCAGCAGAGGCAAGATTCAACCTGGGTCTGACTCTGGCAAATTCTTGTCCTGGGAGCCTGGGCCTGGGGAGCTGCTTCCCAATCTCTGAGATTCCTCCTGCTTTGTCGGCTTGGGGTCCCCCTCTCTCACATGGTCCTGCCTCCTGCCCGCCTGTGGACCAGCCCCAGCTCTGGATATAGGTATGTAACTTCCTCCCTCAGGCAGTTCTTTTGGAAAGGACTCACCCTGGCCCCTGCTCTCTGCAGCCCTAGCCAGCCTTCCCCTCCGTTGCCACTCAGCTGAGAATAACAGCATGTCAAATCTCAGCTCACTCCAGACTGACAACATCCTTCACGAATATCCCAGACAACTCATGTCCTCCATCTTTTCTTTTCATCCCTGCTAGGGGATGGCACAGCGAGCCTGCTTCAGAGTTCCTATGGTACAGCTCAGAAGGCAACATCCCAGTGCTGCATGCCTTGTGTGGGTAAAGACGGTTCCCTTAAGGCTTCGATTTGGTAGCTATTCTTTTCTTCATTCCTTGGGGGGATATTTTTGGAAGCCTCTGTATATTTCCAAACCATTCTTCTGCTGATTCCTTCAGGAAGCGGGTAGGGAAAAATCAATTCTGGACTGCTTCAGAGGGAAGCCCAATTCCACAAGTCCACTGAAGCGCATGCCTGGATGTCCAACCAAAGCTGTATAAATATATAATGGCGAATCCGCTGGAACACCACAGAAGTCTTTGAAAAGAGAACATGGACCCATCATATTAACATATTCACCATGAGTGCGTGCTCACTCACCCAGTCGTGTCTGACTCTTAGTAACCCCATGGGCTGTAGCCCACCAGGCTCCTCTGTCCATGGGATTTCCCAGGCAAGAACACTGGAGTGGATTGCCATTTCTTTCCCAGGGGATCTTCCTGACCCAGGGATGAGACCGGCATCTCCTGTGTCTCCTGCACTGCAGGTGGATTCTTTACTGCTGAGCCACCGGGGAAGCCATTCGCCTTATATCATTTGATGAAAAATGCAAGGTGCAGAACAACATGCATGATAAGCCAGACACACATTCCACGCACAGATATGATATTTGTATGAAACATCCAAAACAGGGAAAGTTTTGTAGACAGGAAGCAGATTAGTGGTTGCCAGGCAGCAGGGATGCAGAGGGGAGTGGGGGAGCAGCTGCTTAGTGGGTTTGGGGTTTCCTTTTAGGGTGATGGAAATACTTTGGAACTAGAGAAAAGTGGTGGTTGTGCAACATTGCAAATGCACTAAATGCCACCAAATGGTTCACTCTTATGTGGCTGACTTTATAGTATGTGAACTTCATCTCAATAAAAAAAATTTAAACAACATGAGCAAAATATCGTTAAAAAAACAATGTGTGCTGAGTATAAGCACTTCATGAAAAAGTCTAGGTACACACGTATACCAAGACATCAACAGAGCTTGCGTTCTGGAGAATTTAGACCATTTTTACTTATTCGTGACTTTTTGTATTGTCTGAACGTCTTGCACAGTCAACATCATTGTTTTTATAATTGGGGGAAAAAAACTGAAACCATCTCCATTTAAGGAGAAAGAATCCAGTCTCCAGAGCTGCCCCAGTTTACCACATCCCTCCCTCCACACACACCCGCCCCCGATGCTCTGATCCCCGCGAGAGCTACCCTTCTTTGGAATGTTCCAGAGATTTAATGGCCTGACCAATAAAAATGCATCCCAGGATGGACTGGTTTGCTGGGTGCAGGAAGAAAGCCAATTTTCCTCCAAGCTTTACTCGCTCTTCCTCTGGAATTTGGACGTCAAAGACCTAAAAATACGTCTCTCCCTGGAATGGTGGGATGAGAGTTCAGTGTGCGCTGAATGCCATTTCCTGACACCCGGGCTCCAGGAGCAGAGTCTGGTGCAAGGCTCACACTTCCTCTGGGAGGGGCTCAGAAACCTGGGATCTCACCCCAGGACAAGCCATCTCAGGGCATGTCCAGAGCAGGGCCGCAAACTCGGCCAACTCCCCCGGCTGGTGTGTTCACTGAGCCCTGCTGGGTACCTGAGAGTCTTCCAGAACTTTCTACCCCTTCTCTTCTGCTCTAGAAATGTAATTTTTAACGTCATTCGTTCATTTCATGGTAAATTCATAGTTCTCGGGCCTACTATGTGCCAAGCACTGGGTGCATGCAAGGAGAGCTAACCTGAACCAGAAAACACTGGCCCTGCCTTCACATGGCTCAGCTCCGGGACAAGCGACAGACACCAACCAAACATCACACAGAGGAAGCAAACAAATTGCTTTATCTGTGTGAGTAAGTTAATGAGAAATGAAACAAAGCCAGAATTAAAAAAAAAAAAAAGAAATCATGCAGATGATAATATGGGAGCTAAACGTTATGAAGGAGAAGTTGAGAAATTAAGAAAACTTGTAAGGGAGACATAAACAGGGTACTCCGGGACCAGGGAAGGCTCCTCTGAGGAGCGGCCACGAAACTAAGACAAACCTGGCCAGAAGGCCTTCACAGAATCCCTAAGAAGCACATCAGGGATCTGAGGGGTTTGTTTGTTTTGGGGCCATGTTGCATAGCTTCCAAGATCTTAGTTCCTCGACCAGGGAAAGTGCCAACTCCTAACCACCAGACTGCCAGGGAATCCCTCAGGTTCCCATTTAAAAAAAAAAAAAATTGTCATGGTAAGATGCATACAATTTGCCACTTTCACCATTTTGAAGTGCATAATTCTGTAGCACTGACTAAATTCACAATATTGTGCAACCACTTACCTCTATATTTCTAAAACTTTTACATCATTCCCAAACAGAAATTCTTTTCTTTTTTTAATTGAAGTATAGTTGACTTATACTTAACCATACTTTTAAGTATAGTTAAGTTATAACTATGTTAGTTTCTGAAAAAATTCTATTCTCAGTAAGTAGTACTTCCTAATCCCTACCCCAACCCCAGCCCTTGGCCACCTCTAATCTACTTTCTGTCCCTATGAATTTGCCTTTTCTGGACATTTCATAAATAGCAATAGGTCACAGGCTATGTGGCATTTTCTGACTGGCATCTTTTTTTGATCTGGACCATTTTTAAAGTATTGAATTTGTTACAATATTTCTTCTGTTTTATCTTTTGGGTTTTTCGGCCATGAGGCATGTGAGGTCTCAGCTCCCCAACCAGGGATCGAACCTATACCCTCTTGCGCTGCAAGGCGAAGTCTTAACCACTGGCCCACCAGGGGAGTCCCCTGATTGGCATCTTTCACTGAGCATAAGGTTTCCAGGGCTCATCCATGCTGGAGCATGTCCTGGCACGTTATTCTTTCTTATGGCTGAATAATGTTTCACTGGGTGGATGGACCCTGTTTTGCCGATCCTTTCTGAACTTGGGGACATCTGGGCTATTTCCGCTTTGGTTACTGTGACTGGAGCCCTATCTCCATTTCCAGCCCCAGATGGGTGCTTAGGAGACTAAACAGACCAATAGCCACAGTGGAACATAGAGATCATCAGGCCACCAGGCCGCCGTGGCGGCTACAGTGAGTCCCATCTGGGGGGGTCTGCTCAGAGGACCCTGAGATAGAACGCAGGGTGAACACCTGGCCTGACACGTAGGAAGGATTGTTCTTATGATTTTCATCACATGCCAGGAAAGCAAAGCTCAAAACACCAGCTCCACAGAACAGACCCTGAGCTCCCCAGAAAGGCTCTTGGGCTATTGATGAACGTTCCACTCCCTGGCCTATTCCATCTTATCTCGCCTCGTAAATATCTGACTCTGTCTTTATTTTTATTAGTGCATAGAGAGCGGTATTCCCCTGCCAGGCTCTGAGCTGGAGGCTCTTGTGGTCTTTCCTCTGGACAGCAAAGCAGCACCGCTGTCTCCCAGGCTGCAGGCAAGGCAACGGAGGCTCACAGAGGACAAGTCTTCTTCTCCTTACGAGCTTCCCGAAAGGGCCTCCCCTATCTTCCTCTCTGGCACTGTGTCTAGAGCAGGAAAATGCATACAGTGTCCAGGAAATTCCCCAGACCCCCTCTGCCCACTCTGCAAAGGGGCGGGGCTTCAGGAAGGGGAGGAGCCAGCATGCAGGATGCTGGCAGACACACTGGTCCAGGTTTAACACCCAGCTCTCCACATGCAGTCAGTCTGTGCCCACCGCGGCTGATTTCAAGCCACCTGTGCAAGACTGCTGAATGAGGAGTGGAGAAGAGATGTGTAGAAGCTCCTGATGAATGGTATTTCTACCTCGTAGGTGCTATAGACACGAATAACCTTGAGAGTAGGGAGCGTGGTTAAGACGTAGCAAGATAATTAGGAAGTGATATGCTTCATACATCGTACCATGCCTGGCATCATTAAACATTCCCTTTACCCTCTTCTCTGCCTAGAAAACTCCTATTCATCCTTCAAAGCCCTGGGTTGAATATCCCCAACCTGGCACAGAGCTGTACATATTCTTCTGGGCTCCCTTTGTATTTGCCCATAATTTACGCACAAGAATATATGGGAAGCCTTCTTCATGGCAGGCACCTGGCAAGGCACCAAGAACACTGCACTGAGGGAGACAGAATCAGGCCCTACTGTGAAGAAGCTACATTCCCTCTGGGGAGCCAAACAGCAGCCAATTTCATAATTATTTGAGCAAAAGTCACCAAGTCACATGGACCACTCAGTATGTGGTGTGTTTGATGGATATGGAGTCATTCACTCTCCATCCTTAGGCTGAGAGTGTTAGTAGTATCTTCCTGAGCCTTCTATGCCTCTGTGCTCCCTTCTGGGGCAGGGAGCCTAAAATGACATTCCCCCCCGCCTTAGTCTCTCTCCTAGTCCCTTTCCTGCATTATCTACCTTCTCAATGCTTGTCGGCAGACACAGACATCAGAGATTCTGTGAGTGTGGTTTCAGACCACCACAGTAAAACCAATCCCATCAATGTTTTGGTTTCCCAGCACACCTACAAGTTACGTTTACATTATGCCATAGCCTATTAAGCGTGTAACAGCATTACATCTAAAAAATACACAATGTACACACGTTAATCACAAAAATACCCTATTGCTGAGAAATGCTAACTGTCCTCTGAGCCTTCAGTGAGTCGCAATCTTTTCACAGTAGTCTCGTCAAAGATCACTGATCACAGATCAATAGAATAAAAACAGAGTGTGAAACAGCGGGAGAATTACCAACATGGGATACAAAGGCACAAGCCACAAGTGCTNAATACCCTATTGCTGAGAAATGCTAACTGTCCTCTGAGCCTTCAGTGAGTCGCAATCTTTTCACAGTAGTCTCGTCAAAGATCACTGATCACAGATCAATAGAATAAAAACAGAGTGTGAAACAGCGGGAGAATTACCAACATGGGATACAAAGGCACAAGCCACAAGTGCTGTTGGCACAGTGACGGCAGTAAACCCACAGACCTACACAGGAAAGTCAGAGATGCTCGGATAGGTTTTCCTTTAGCTTCTCATTCATTCTTTGCAACCCCAGGCCTGTGGGGGTAACATGAGTTCCCCAAGGCTTGGGGATACAAGTTGGCATCCTTACAGCCTAGGGAAACCTGGGTAAACAGTGGACATCTAACTGCCTATTTGTTTAAATGAACTGAAAGGAATGCACAGTCTTTCTCAGATGAGATCACTGGTGCTCAGAGATGTCAAACAACTTACCTAAAGCCACACAGCCTGTGAGCAAGAGTACAGACCCACACTCAGGGCTGCAAGGGCCGTGCTTCTCACCTCTGGTCACGGTGTGCCGTCCTTCTGTATGGCTGTCACATGTTACCCAGCTGCCTACCCTATTCAATGATGCCACCCTTAAGGGCAGGAGCTGCTCGCTGTCTCTGTGTTGTACCCACAGGACCACACACGGAGCCTGGCCCAGAGCAGCTTCCACCTAGTGTGTACTGAGTGAGTCAGGAAGCACACGGAAGCATAATTGCATCCTAACGACATCTGGTTATTGATTGCTGAGAAACACCACTCAGTTTTAAGTCCCTGGACTCTTAAATTAGGTGCTGTTTGTCAGGAGAAAGTAACCTTGGGTAGAGAAAGCCCATCGCTGTCCACCGTGTGTTTTTAGGGGCCCTGGCTTCTCTATTTCCAGGCAGGGAGACTTTTGAGGGCTGTGAGGTCCGTCTGCCTGCCCACCCGACTTTGGCACAATTCAGACAAAGACGCCTGCCCCAGCCTGCCCACATGTTGGGGGGTAGAATTGCCCATCTCCCCCTGNGGTCATAGCTTTTCTTTGGCAGAAGTCACCATCTGTAGTGATTTTGGAGCCCCCCAGAATAAAGTCTCTCAATGTTTCAATTGTTTCCCCATCTATTTGCCATGAAGTGATGGGACCAGATGCCATGATCTTAGTTTTCTGAATGTTGAGCTTTAAGTCAACTTTTCACGTGCCAGACTGTGGATGGTTGATAACTGGCAGACCTGGGACTGCAACTCAGACATTCGCTTTCAAAGTCTGGGCTCAAAACCATTGTACTGTGTGGCCACAGGAGCTAAACTGCAACATGGGCAGATGGGCTGTGGGGGGAGGCGCTGCGACCTAGCCACAGAAGCCAGCAGAGGTCTCCCGGGAAGTGGCCACACATCTGAGAAGTGAAGGATGAGGCTGGACAGAGAATGGGCTTGAGATGCGGACTGATGGGATCAGAACACACTGCTGCCCAGGGAGAGGGCAGGGGCAGGAGAAGAGCCTGGGGTGGCCCTCACCCAGTGGGGAGGTGGTGCTACCATCTGAACAGTCACGCTGTTCCACGTGCCCTTGGTGGTTTTGCCTTCCTGGGCCTTTCCTCCTCTACTAAAAAGAAATACTAATACCAATAATCTTTTATGACTGCACTGATAAAAAGATAAATATAATCCAAGCTGAAATATATTCTTTTTATTTTCTTTGGGTTTTTTTGGCTGAACTGTGTGGCATGCGGGATCTTAGTTTCCTGACTAACAGTCGGAACTGTGACCCCTGTATTGGGAGCACAGAGTCTTAACAACTGGACTGGTAAGTCCCTACTTCCTTTGATTTTAAGAGAATTTAACACACCTTTCTGGACCCATAAAAGCCTAGTAGGCCCTGGGCTGTGTGCCTGAAGACGACCCGGGGCCCAAATACTGCTGTGTGACGCTGGGCAAGGCTTTGCACCCTCCAAGCCAGAATTAAACAGAGACGATAGGTGAGTCTGTGTAGGAGGTGCCGGGTCTCGGCAGTGTCCTCTGTGAGAGGAGGAGGGCTGCTGGGAAAGGCTGCTCAGCTGGCCTGAAGCAGAGCCCGCCCTGCTCTGCTCCAGCCGGTGAACGACAGCAGATGTCCCCTGGCCGCCCGTCCTTGGGGACCCCGGCCCTGAGTTCACTTCACCCATCCGCCCTGTCCTTGACCTCCACTTGGCGTCCCTCTCCCTTCTTGACTCTGCTCTCCAGCTGGGAAACTCCCCACTTCTCTCCACTGCTCCCCTCCTCCCTCGCCCCAGAGTGACTGGTCTGGGACCAGACTCCCCAGGAACCGACCCTCCGCTCTGGCCACTGGGAGCTCCCTCGCATTCTTTTGCCATTCAGGATGGCTGTGGGGCAAGATCCCCTTTCAAGCGGCAGGAAGTCATGAAGCCGGGGGACTCGGATGGAAAGATTAGGCAGGGAGGCTGGCTGCCTCGTGGCTCTTTCCTCCCACAGCTGAGACTGGGACCAGTTCCACCAGTGGGCTCGGCCCCTCTCTAGCTGCCAGGCCAGGTCGCTGCCGGCTTCTCGCGGTTTTGCCCACAGGACCTGGACTCACCCTCAAAGCAGCGTTTCTCTCTCTGCCGCTTGTTTGTCTTTCTCCCCCAAAGCACCTCTGATCATGAAACCCCTCCCCATTGCCCCTCCTGAGCTGAAGGCCTTACCATAGTCCTGTTGCGTGTGGATAAAAACACACTCCCCAGGAACTTGCCAGTCTGGACTGGCCTTTCTCCACCTGGCTGCATGGGAGCATCACCCACGGGAGGGGCTGTCAATCACATCCACACCCAGGGCCAGCCCAGATCAAGGGAATCAGAACCCGGTGGTTTCCAAAGTTCCCCAGATGATTCTGATGAAGAGTCAGGGTCAGTTGGCCTCTCCCTCGACCAGCCCCCACCCTGACCTCAGGGCCGTTGTCCCTACACATTCCCTCCTGCCTCTCCCTGCCGCCACATTCCAGCCTTTCCCTACACACACACACACACATTCACCATGCCCCTAAGCCACAGAGCCTTTGCATATGCTATTTCCACTTCCCAACACTCTTCCTGGTTTTCTTTGCTGAGTAAATTATTATTTTTTGCTGTGCTATGTGGCCTGAACAAATGTCTGCATAGTCAAAGCTATAGTTTTCCAAGTAGTCATGTACAGATGTGAGAGTTGGACCATAAAGAAAGCTGAGCACCAAAGAATTGATGCTTTCTAACTGTTGTGCTGGAGAAGACTCTTGAGAGTCCCTTGGACTGCAAGGAGATCAGCCCAGTCCATCCTAAAGGAAATCAGTCCTGAACATTCACTGGAAGGACTAATGATGAAGCTCCAATACTTTGGCCACCTGAAGAAAAGAGCTGATTCACTGGAAAAGACCCTGATGCCGGGAAAGACTGAGGGCAAGAGGAGAAGCAGGTGATAGAGGATGAGATAGTTGGATGGCATCACTGACTAGATGGACATGAGTTTGAGTAAACTCCAGGAGTTGGTGCAGGACAGGAAAGCCTGGTGTACTGCAGTCCATGGGGTCACAAAGTCAGACACAGCTGAGCGACTGAACAACAGCAATGTGGCTTACGGGATCTTAGTTCCCTGACCAGGGATCAAACTGGGGCCTCGGCAATGAAAGCTCAGAGTCCTAACCAGTGGACCGCCAGCAAAGTCCCTGCTGAGTAACCTCGTTAAGCCTCAGCTCTCAGAGAAACAGCGCCTTCATCCTGGAAACGTTCCAGACCAGTTCAGTTCCCCTAGAGCAGGCTTTCGTGTCCTTGCCTGCCAAGACCCACACAACCCGATGGTGGAAGGTACGACCCTTTCTTACCATGCCTGACTCTCCTGATAGACAGTCAGCACCCTCAGAGCCAGGTCAGTGTCTGTCTATGCAGTTTTTGGTTTATTCTTTCTTTCCTACTGTGCAGCTGGCACATAGTAGGGGCTCAGTAAGCACTCACTGATCAGTAAAATGGATGCTCCCATACCCCCCTTCCAGGGCTGCAGCCCAGAGGGCTTTGCTGGACCATCTTGATGCCAGCGTGGGGCTTCCCAGGTGGTGTCAGTGGTAAAGAATCTACCTCCCAATGCAGGGGACGCAGGAGATATGGGCTCAACCCCTGGGTTGGGAAGATCCCCTGCAGTAGGAACCAGCCTACTGGTTCTAGTACTGGCAAGCCACTCCAGTACTCTTGCCTGGAAAATTCCAGGGACAGAGGAGACTGGCGGGTTCCAGTCTATGGGGGGTTGCACAGAATCAGACACAACTAAGCAACTGGGCACAATGCCAGCCAGTGACGCAAGTCACTAGCCATCTAACAGCAAGTCCCCTGACCTGGCTGGATAAACTTGAGCCCCTATAGGGGAAACTAAGAGCCCACGAACCACACAGCATGACCAAAAAAAAAAAAAAAAAGGACAGAAAACAGATTCTCTTTATCTGTGCCTGTATCCTACACTGGGGCACGGGGGTAGCTAAATTCAACAGTTCAGCAATGATCCCAAGAACTCAGCTCAGCTGCCAAGACAAGCAAGTACCCGCTTCTTTTGGCCGATCACTCGACTCAGTCAAACTTGTGAGGGTCAAGGTCAGACAATCCACGATGCCGCTGATGGGGGCTCCACAAAACCTAAGCCGGTGAAATCATCCAAGGTGCTATTTAAATTCCAAGGATGCAATTTTTTTTTTTTTTTTTTTTATGAAGGAAAAAAGAAAAATAAAAAACTCTGACTCCGGAAAAGCTAGATGTCAGAACACTCCCTTTTGCTGTTATAAGGCCTGGGAGGTGAGCTGGAGATTTCACAACCCTTTCCTCAAGCAAGGGAAACAAATGTTTCCCACGTTTGTACACAGCAGCCTTATCTTGTGCTTTCCTGGGGCCATCAGGATCTCTGTGTCCTGTGACATAGAGTGACTGGATAAAGTGAGGGAGATCCCCTCTGTCACGAAGGGGATGGTCCAGTGGGAAGACACAGACCAAGAAAGCAGGTAAATTGTGCTACGTGTGGAAATGACCCAAAAGTCTGAGGCAGTGACTGTGGGGTGCCTTGTGGGATGGGGAATTCCTTTCAGATCGGGTGGGGAGGAGCAGCATCCAGGGGATGACGTCTAAACCAGACACGGGAAGGAGTCGAGTCCAGGGGCTGACTAAACCAGAGGTGGGGAGGAGCAACAAGGTGGGAAGAGTCTTCCGGGAAGAGGCCACCTGCCTCTGGCCCCATCCTGCTGGGAGGTAAGATTGTGAAGGTCTGAAGGGGTGAGAAGCAGGCTCTTCCTATATCCTGAAATGAGGGGCGGAACTGGAGAAAAAGATGGTGGGAGCAGGAATTTTAAGATCAGTCACCTAGTAATGAGGGTGGATGATCCCCCTACAGCTCAGACCACCTGGATGATTGGCTGGAGCCAATCATGTAGTGCCACCCAACCCCCACTGGTGATTGGCTCAGGAATGGGTCTGTCATCTGATCTGGGCCAATGAGGTATGAGGAGAAATCAGGGGCGGTGCTTCTGGGAAAGTGGTCCTCATACCCAGAGACCTGTGGAAAAGTGTTGATTCATCTGTGCATCTAAACTTTCCTCAGTCAGGTTGCAGTGCCAGCATCTGCAGCAGAAACTTTGCCGCAACAAGGGGAGCTGATCAGAGAGTGAGGCCAACACTGAAATAGTTGCATGGGAATAAAAAACAACCCTGATTCTTGGGGACATTTTTGAGTTGTTTAATTAAGTCAATCTTGGAGTTGTCCTACCCCTGGGCTTCTTATTACAGGGGGGACCAGCTAATCTTCCTTAGGGTTAAGCCAGGAGAGTTGGAGCTTTTTGTTAGTGACTGTTGCATACATCCTGACAGATACAAACCAAGTTTCTGTCTAATCTGGCTGATGAGCATCTATGAAAGCAGAAGCTACAGGGCAAAGAGAGTAGGGACTCAAATTTCTCGAGTAGGCACATACCTACTATGCACCATACTTTGTACTAGGCACTTTATGTAGGCCTGTCCTTAATCCTCAGACCAGCCCTCTGAGGCAGCTCCTACAACGTTATCCCACTCAGCAGAAGAGGAAACTGAGGCTGTGAGGCGAAGACACTTGCCCGATTCCAACTGGCAGGAGCAGGATGTGAACCCAGGTCTGCCTGGGTACTTGGCCAGCCTGCTTCCTGGAGGTGTGATGGTGCTGCTCTGGCAGGGGAGGAGCCTCAGCACGGGCTGAGCCAGGGTTTTCTGCAGACATCCAGCATCCCCCAGGAGCAGAGGACACTGATCTGCCTGACAGCCAGCAGCCCCCCAGAGCCAGGAGCCCCCTTGAGAGATAGAGGGAATCTGGTGGGGTTCCATTCGGCCATATGGACACCACTGTCAAAACCCACATGATGACTCCACACAAACCCCTCCTTCCTTTCTCTGCCTCTCCCTTCCTGGGGGGTCAGTGATTCGGACCACTTGGTGGGAAATGGTCAACGTGGACACAGAAGGGCACCGTGCCTTCCCCACTGGGACCTTGGAGAATGCTCCAGCTTGACAGCAGGGTAAAAAAAGAAGAGAAGGAAAGAATCCTTGACCCTTATTAAGCAGTGCCTGGTGCACATGAATCTATCGCTTGGCAGAAACATGCCGTCCCACCATAAATCACTGTGCGATGAGAACAGACATTTAGAAGGCGATTTCTGCCTGGCTGGGTATGCAGGGTCCTGGCTGGTGGGCAGGAAAGGAGACAGCCCTGCTCGGGACCCCTGTCCTGTCCTTCCTCTGCGCCCATTCCTCAAAAGTCAGCCCTCAGCCACTTTTCTGGCTCTTGTTCAACTATTTATCTCATTACAGAGGCATGGATTTTTGTATCACAGGAAGACAGAAACAATGATACACATTTAAAGCAGGTGGATTAATGCCAGGACTTGGTCACACAAGCTATGGGAGGGCTGAGAAGCCGAACAAGGGACAGTGAGGTGACCTGGAGACAAACAGCAGCAAGACGCCGCTGCCCCACTCCTCGGTGAGGGGTGATATGGAGATGGGATGCAGGTCACAGGAGGATGATGCCCGGGGATGCTGGAACCACAGAGGAGACAGCCACTGCTCAGGGCCCTGCTCCCAGTGTAGAGATGGGGAGAAACCCCTCCCCCCGCTCCTGCCTCCTGCCCGCCTGTCAGGGCCTTCTATCAGGGCCTCCCGCTGGAGGAGCCCAGTGACACGACAGCTGGGGGTGCACTGTCCACTGGAATTAGTCCCCTTGTAGAGTCCCCCACAGCAGGAGAGGAGGATGGCTCTAGGGGAAGCAGGCCCACCAAGTACAGGTAGGCAGGCAGTCACTACAAAACAGCCCCCATTCCTTACGCACACACACACAAAACACACACCATGCCTGCCTTTCCTCCTCTTTTGCTTCCTCTAACTGGATCAAAAGCTGACGGAACCCATGCCACAGTGGCAGAAATTTTCCATTCATTTGTTAAACGTTTTTACTGAGCATCTACTATGTACCAGGTATTCCCGTAGGCCTGGGGAGCCTGCATTGTAATAAGGGGAGAGGGAGTGTTGCTCCCCCTATCAGAACAAGAAACCAATGAATGAACAAGATTATCTCAGGGTGGCGGGCACTATGAAGACACTAAAGCAATCATGGGGGAATGAGATAGATAAATACAGAGGTGGGCAGGGAAGGCCTGTCTGAGCAGGTGACATCCTAGCCAAGATCAGAGTGATGAAAATGAATCACCTGTATGGATAGAAGGTCAAGGCATTTTCCAGGCAATGGATAAAGCAGGTGCAGAGGCCCTGAGGTGAGCACCTGCTTGGTCTGTTGTAAGCATCATGACATGACTGACACGCCTAAGGGTTTCTATCTGTGGAACAGGACCAAGAAGCAGCTTCTCAGCCATGCTATGTGGGACCTCACGGCCCTGCCTTGCAATATCAGGACATTCAGTTAGGAAATTTTGTCCAGTTGTGCTAACTCCAAGTTCTGGTTCTGAGTTCTCTTGGAGAGAAGGCTTGTTGTGAGGCTCCAGGGGCCACACACCAGGCTTGTCCGTCCTCGACCCCTCAGGCAATTCAGGCTCTTTGTTCTCTGGGACAGCTCTTCCTCTCAAAGACTCTGGTCCCTCTTCTTTGAACCTAATATAAATAAGACTCCCCAAGCATATTAACAAATGCAAAAAATAGGGGGTGGGTTCCAGAGTTGTGGTGTTGGGGCCACCCAGCTCCACCAAGCCACAGGGGAGCAGGAAGGAGGCCCCAAGTGGGACAAACAGGGACACCATTCACAGCCTTGGATCTCCCATCACAAACACGCTTGGTGTGGAGAAGGGAACGACAACCCACTCCAGTATTCTTGCCTGAAAAATCCCATGGACAGAGGAGCCTGGCAGGCTACTACTGTTCATGGGGTTGCAAAAGAGTTGAACACAGCTTAGCAACTAAACAACAACAAAGACATTATACAACACTCCATTCAATAACAGAAGAATATAGATTCTTATCAAGTGTAGATGGGGCTTTCACCAAAATAAACCATATATTAGATCATAAAATAAACCTTAACACATTTAAAAGGCATCAGATCATACAAAGTATGCTCTCTGACCATAATGGAATTGAAATAGGAATAAACGAAAGAAAGACAAAAGAAATATCCTCAAACACCTGGACATTAAATAACACTTCTAAATAATCCATAAGTCAAAGATGACATCTTAAGAAGGAACTATGACCCAAATAAAAATGAAAATACCACATATCAAAATTTGTACTATGTAGCTAAAGCAGTGCTTAGAGGCATATTTATAACACTTACATTAGAATAAAAGAAACATCTCGAGTTAATTATTTGTTTCTATCTATAGAAATTAGAAAAAACAGAACAAAGTTAACCTAAAGCAAGAGGAAGAGAGGGTCAGTCATAGAAATAAACAGAAAAGGTTACATTAATAAAATTAAAAACATAAAATTAAGACAATGACACTATAATTTGTTCTTTAAAAGGAGCAGTAAAATTGACAAGTCTCAAATGAGACTCATGAAGAAAAGTCAATACGGCAAATGTTATGATAACTAGAAGTAAAAGAGGGACTGTCATTGCCAAAACAAAAAGAATGCTCACAGTGGCTTCCCCTGGGTGGTAGTTTGGGTGGGTTTCATTTTAGCTCCTTTATTACTAATCTATAGTTTCCCATTTGTCTACACTGGTCACCTATTACTAAGACCATGGCCCTGGGTTTGAATCCCAGCTCTTCCACTTCCCAGAAATGTCCCCTGGAGCACAAATGCATCCACGCTCTGATACAGACCTCACAATCAAGTGGCACAATAATAGCCGCTGCCCCATAGGGCTGATGCACAAACTTTTAAAATAATATAAAGACTTTGTATAGGATATAACACACAGTCAGTGCTTTTATTACATGTCAAACATGGTGATCTCATCATAGAAGATTGGAAAGTTGGTCTAAATAACTGACTTTCATGGTGCCTGTGATCTGGGGACATCACAAAAGGCAACTGGAAAAAAAAAAAAAAGCTGGGGAATGATCTCACGTGCCTGTGGATCAGCCAGAAGGATAGGAAATGAGATGGGAGTGAATGACTGATGAGCACGTCTGGACACAGAAAGATGTGCGTCAATGTCAGAGGGACCAGCCGCACTCTTGACCAAAGCTGAAAGCTTTCGACATGAAGGGGGCTGTGCAGAGCAGGTGCCTGACACCCAACCCAACAGGGGGCCTAGGCAGCAGCCAAGCGTCCAAGGGTGACAGAAAACCTGTGACCCAGTGCTACCCACACCCCTTATTCTTGGCGGTTTCACCCCCTGGGACAGGGGATTTGTGACCTTTGTGTGCATGGTGTGGACAGTGATAACTATAGTATTAGTCCCTCAGTTGTGTCCAACTCTGCAACCCCATGGACTGTAGCTCGTCTGTCCATAGGATTCTCCAGGCAAGAATAATGGAGTGGGTTGCCATTCCTTTCTCCAAGGGATCTTCCCAACCCAGGGATTGAACTCGGGTCTCCTGCATTACAGGTGGATTCTTTACCCTCTGAGCCCTCATGGAAGCATAACAATAACAACAATCACACTTACATAGTCTTACTCTAAGACAAGAAGATGCTCAATGCATAACTCTATGAGGCAGGCACTATCATCAGCCTCATGTCACCGATGGGGAAGCCGAGGCTCAGAGATAGCTTGCCCAGGGTCACCCAGCCAGTCAAGGACTGAGATGGCTCCATCACAATCAGAACACTGTCACCCGGGCTCTGCCATTCGCTGCCCTGACATGTGAACGTGGAGATGACTCCCAAGTCACCTGATGGCCCAGGACACAGATCTCCCACCCCCAATGCACACACAAGCACCTGGAGCCACACTGGCCCCAGCTTCTGGCCCAAAGACTTCCCTTCGACACAACGGCCCCCTCCTGCACCCTGGGGACACAGATCTCCCACCCTCAACGCACACACGAGCACCTAGAGCCACACAGGCCCCAGCTTCTGGCCCAAAGACTCCCCTTTGACACAATGGCCCCCTCCTGCACTCTGGGTCACCCTGGGCCAGCCCAGGAGAACTTTCACCCCTGGAGGCTTGTATAAGCATCCACACATTTTGCTCTGCTCCCCAGGGACTGCATAGCAATTGGGATCCTCCCTGAGCATCTTCTTGGTGGTAAAATCCCAGTGTGTGCCCTGTGTCTGATGCCCAAGCAGCCTAGATACACGCTTGGCAACGTGGCTTTCTGGTGTCCTGCCTCCTCTCCCAGTGCGCTTCCCTGCTTCTAGCTAAATGCTACTGTCCAGTCTCAGAGCCCAGGACTCCCAGGGCTAGGGAAAGGAGGAGGTGGCAGCTCCTTGGAGGACAAATGCATGAGGCTCTCAGCCCCTCCCCCAGAGAGCCATGAGCCTCCTCCCCTCGACCAGAGCATCTTTCCTATTACCTGCCTCCAGTGTCGCCTGCTTACTGAGCGAGGGCTCCGCAGAGGCAAGCACCAGCAGTTTGCTTCCAGCGATGCCCCTTCACACTTGTCCCAGCCCCTGAGCAATCGAGAAGTGACATCTCCAGTTTTTTATAAACCTGTCTAACAGAAGTCTCAGAAAAGTGGTCCTGGATGCGTAGAGGAAGTGAGGATAATTGAATCTTCAGAAAGAAAAAGACCGAAGGAAGGAAAGAAGGGAGGAGGGAGACACCTGAAATCTCCAACAAGATTTCAGAGTTGCCAGCAGACCTGGCAACCCACTCCAGTGTTCTTGCCTGGAGAATCCCAGGGACGGGGGAGCCTGGTGGGCTGCTGTCTATGGGATCACACAGAGTTGGACACGACTGAAGTGACTTAGCAGCAGCAGTAGCAGCAGCAGACCCTGAGAAAGTTAGGGGCCCCGGGCACTACTCTGCGGGGACTGGAACCTATCATTAATTATGAAGCGAATACCAGGTGTCAGGACGTTGTAGGACTGACTCATGACACCCCCTGCTGGAAGCAGCCTGCCACTGCTTGGGAAAGAAGTTGGGTGTTTTGCACTAAAGGAAGAATAACTGGTCTGCCTATAGTCCCTCTGCCTGAATGCTAAGCAAACATCAATAAAGATGAATCGAGAAAGATGCCTGTTCAAGGGAGCCCATCACCACACTGTGTATCATTGCAAAACATGGGAAAGGGGTTGGGGGACAAATATTCACTTGGTTAACAGAATTAGATATATTTAGACACTGGGATTCCACGTGCTATTAAAACGGGGCGTTAGTCTACTTACTGACTTGGGAAAATTTTCCTAACACATTGCCAAGAGGTAACAATGAATTCTGCAACAAGATGCCTAATGTGTTTGTTTCACCTTGGTTTAACTCCATAAAACCGTCTTCAGACATGTGACCATCAAGAACTGTAAGATAATACATTTGTGTTGTTTTAAGCCACTAATTTGTGGTAGCATGTTAGAGCAGCAGTAAGAAAATGATACAGGACAAAGGCAGGGAAGATGGGGCTGGAGACACTCACGTGGTCAGGTCGGGTCACTCTCTCCAGGGGTGACCGTTCTCTGTACTTCTCAGCTTGATGTCCAGGGTCCTGGGACCTGGCCCCATCCTCCTGCAGGTCATCACCCTCTGCTGTCTGCAGGCCTCTCCCTTCCCAGCCCCACCGCTGTCCCTCAAACACACCAAACTCATTCATGGACCAAGCCTTTTCATTTGCTACTCTCTCCATCTAGAATGCTCTCCTCCCATCACCAAAACAAAGTGTGCATGTTTGTTCCCGGACCATTCAGGTTGCAGCTCAAATATCACCTCCTCAGAAAGAGAGAGACAGGTCTTCCCAACTACGCTATGGAAAGCAGTCATCCAGTCAATCTCATAGCCCTTGAGGGATGTCCGGGATGTCTGCAGCATCCATCTCTCTCTTTTTTTCGCCTTTGTTTACTACCTGTCTCCTGCTCAAGGTCAGCTGCAGGAGAGGAGACCTTGTCTATCTTGTGTGCTGGCCACTCCCCAGTGCCTAGCACAGAACCTGAAATGCAGCAGGCATCCAGACACTTATGGATGGAGATATATGGATGGATGAAGACCGGCGGATGAAAGAAAGACAAAAGGATGGTAGATGGGGAAATGGACGGATGGAAAGACAGATAGAAGGATAGAAGCATCATGGGATAGGTATTTGGATGGAAGGATGGATAGAGGACAGATTGGTGGGTGGATACAAATATGGGTGGGTGGGTAAACATCTATTTGGGTGGGAAGGCTAGGTGGATGGGAGGAAAGAGGAAGGATGAGTGGATAGGATAATGAGTGGGTAAAGGGGAAGGAAGTGTGGATGGATGGATGGGTGTGGCTGGATGGATGATGGCTGGATAGAAGGATGGATGGGTGGGAAATTGGCATATGAAAGGAAAAATGGAAGAGCTGATGGGAACAGATAGGTTGTTGGAAGACTGGGTGGATGGATGGGAGAAAGGGATGGGTTGATGAGAGAAGGACAGGGGAAAGGAAAGCTAGGAGGAGGAGTGGCTGGGATGATGAGTGAATGGTGTAGAAGAAGAGCAGATGGATGGAAGGAAGCAAAGATGTGAAATCTCCATGAGGTGGCTGCTAGATTAATCTGGCTAGAGAGTGCTGACGCTAAATAACTCCCTTCTGTGTTTGAAGGGGGCCCAGCTGCTCTACACCTTTCTGACGAGGACTTCTGTTGCCAAGGGACAGAAGTCAACAGGCTGTTTGTGCCTCTAATCCTTGGAACCAGACTCCATAATCGTCTTAACTCATGGGCAAATATCTATATTTAATGAGTTCCCCACCTGATGCCAGGCTCCCCACGCCCAGTATTGACTTAGCGGCTTTATCACAGGGCTTGATAATCTGGGTTCAAAGCATTAGCATTAATTTTTCCCGCCACCAGCGGGGGTCCCTCTGTGCTCTGGCTTCCTTCCAAACAACAACAAAAAAAGATTTTCTCACATCACTTCGCTGCTTAAAGCCCTCAGCGGGTAATCTGCGGCTTTCAACACACGTGCAAATTCCAGGGCACTCCGAGTCCTTCGTTGTGGTCCTGGGATAACTCTCCAGCCTCATTTCTCATCCTCCTCGTGCTCCTGTGCCTTAAGCCCCCTGTGTTGCCATCAAAGGAACTCCTCTCCAGTCTGAGGACAGAGCCTGAGGCCGCAGGGCCCCAAGCCCTGTGTACGTTGTCCTCCTGACCCCCCACACGCATCTCTTCTCTCCATCTACATGTCCTTCCTCCTACCAACAGAAGTTCACTTGTCAGGGCATGGAGGCTCCACTGGTCCCCCAAACACAGCATCTTCATAGCTGAAGCCGTCATCATCCCCTGCCCACGGTGGTCCTCAGAGGACCCATCCCGACCCCCAGGCCAGAGACTCAGGAGGCACCCAGGATGCGGCCCTCTCCTCCACCCTTCGCGTCCCATCAAATGCTGAGTGTCAGCCACTCCTGCTCCTGCAGCGTTCAAGCCCTCCCAGTCGGCCACCCTCTCTGCCACCACTGGGCCCCTGCCCCTTCCCTCTGCCATGCATGAGGCAGAGGCCCCCACACTCACGGACTCAGTCCAGGCCTGCCCCTTCTGCTCACTTCCACCACTGCAGCCAGACCATAACAGAGCATCAGGCCCTTGCTTCAGTGGGCCTCTGCTACCTTTAAAATAAAATCCGCAAATCCTTTCATTGCCTCACAAAGGCTTGCTGGTCTACCCCTGCCTACCTCTCCAGCCTGTGACCACCATCCCCCCAAATTCTGCCCATCTGCTATACAGGCTTACTTTCCATTCCTTCTGGGCATCAGGTTCTCTCAGCTCTTGGATTGAAGAGAGACTGCTCTCTCTACTTAGCACCCTCATTTCTATATCTCTTAGTCTGGATAATCCTCTACACCGTCAATGTCACATTATCACCAGGATGTTAATCACAGTAACAGCAAGGGCAGCTAACATCTGAGAACTCACTATGTGCTGGACACAATCCTGAGAGCTCTACAGAAACACCCTGTTGGGTTATGAAGCAAAGATGACTGTTATGCCCATTTCACAGATGAGGAAATTGAGGCAGAGAGCTCAAGTGATTGGTCCAAGCTCTTGGCAACTGAAACTGGGATGTGAACCCAGGCAGTCTGACTCCAGAGGCCCCCTTTCAATCGCTGCACTAAGGAGCCAACCAAGACAAGGTCCCACATCCTCCAGAAAGCCTTCTCTCTCCCCNTAAGATATGTAACTTATATCTCAAATAAAGCTGCTCCAAAAAATGATAGGGCTACATTAAAAAAAAAAAGAAGAAGAAGAGTACAGAGATTCATCAATTGCCACAAAGCAAATGGACTCATGTAACCACCACTCAGAGAAGTCAGGGACCCTGCCAGCAACCCAAACCCCTTCCCACACTCCATCTCACTGATCACGTGACTACATTCTCCTCTCATTCTGAAAAGGTAACCTCCATTCTGACTTTCATCAGAGAAGGTTAGCTTTGCCTTTCTAGTCCTTTCTATGAAAGCAATCAATCAGTGTATATTCTTTCATGCCTACTTTCTTTCATTCAAAGGTACTTGTGAGATTCATCCTGACATACAGAGGAGGGTCGGTCATCTTTACTGCTGTAGAATTTTCTACTATATGACAAGAGAGGAATCAACATACCCATGTGGACAGGCATTTGGATAGTTTCATGTTTGGGCTACTCCAAACGGAGCTGCCGGGCACACTCTTCTGGTCTTCAAGTTTTTGGTTGGCAGCGGTATTCACCATCTTCCGGGAAGAGTTAGGAGTGGAATTGCCAGGCCCTACGGTGCCCAAGTTCAGTGTAGCAGATACTGCTGTTTCCCAAACTGAGTCTCCAAACTCCACGTCATTCACGTTGTTTTAATAACTCTGTGAAGGCCAACCCCAAACTCTCCTGCAGGCTATACTCTGCCTGGGAGCTGCCAAGGTCAAAGTCTGACCTACATTTTTAGAGCCATATAAAGCTATGACAAACCTAGACAGCATATTAAAAAGCAGAGACATCACTTTGCCAACAAAGGTCCATAAGGTCAAAGATATAGCTTTTCCAGTAGTCATGTATGGATGTGAAAGTTGGACTATAAAGAAGGTTGAGCACTGAAAAACTGATGCTTTTGAATTGTGGTGCTGGAGAAGACTCTTGAGAGCCCCCTGGACTGCAAGATCAAACCAGTCAATCCTAAAGGAAATCAACCCTGAATAGTCATTGGAAGGACTGATGCAGAAGGTGAAGTTCCAGTACTTTGGCCATTTGATGCGAAGAGCCAACTCACTGGAAAAACCCTTATGTTGGGAAAGATCAAGGGCAGGAGGAGAAGGGGGCAACAGAGAACGAGATGGTTAGACAGCATCACTGACTCAATCGACAGGAGTTTGAGCAAACTCTGGGAGATAGCAGAGGACAGCTGAGCCTGGTGTGCTGTAGTCCATGGGGTTGCAAGGAGTCAGACACAACTTAATGACTGAACAACGATGTAAGAATTCCACTAGCAAATGGTCCAAGGTTACAAAGCAATGTAATAGCAGCATGCCTATTTGTGGGCAAGCTGCATGCATGTGTGCTAAGTCATTTCAGTCATGCCCGACTCTCTGTGACCCTATAGACCATAGCCTGTCAGGCTCCTCTGTCCATAGGATTCTCCTGGCAAGAATACTGGAGTGGGTTGACATTTCCTCCTCCAGGGGATCTTTCTGACTCAGGGACCGAACCCACCTCTCGAGTCTCCTGCATTGGCAGGCGTGTTCTTTACCAACAGCACCACCTGGGAAGCCAGGTGGGCAAGTTTGTGGGCAAGTTCCTGGCCCCCAAACCTCAACATCTTCATCTGTAAGATGAGGCAGTAATAGCATCTCTTACACTGAGTCGTGGGGTGGACTAAGTAAAATAATGTCTGGAAAGCAGTCAGCAGAATGCCTGGCTTATGAGTGTTTATCAGACATCAGTTATAATCGCTGCAGCCATTGTCAGGTTTTCTCACCCTGGGTCCATCACCTTTCATCAAAACCCATCCAGGTTGGTAAATCAGTTCAGTTCAATCTCTCAGTCATGTCCAACTCTTTGCAACTCCATGGACTGCAGCACACCAGGCTTCCCTGTCCATCACCAACTCTCAGAGGTCAGTAAATACAGACAGCTAAAGATGAACATTTGATTAGCACTGATGTTTCGTAATCCAAAACTCATACAGCTAAGTTTTATCAGCCCTCAGAATATCGAGCCCTGTTAGACTCCTCCAAACCCTAAGAAACTGCATATCTGGGTTCTGTGACACCACACTGGTTATAAAATAGTTGTATTAAACATGTGTTCTCTCTATATAATTGTTCTTGAATTATATATGTTGTTTCAACTTGTGGCTTTTCCAATTTTATGAAAGACACAGATGTTAAAGTTTTAAGATTTATAACTTATATTACAAGCAAAAACTTTAAAAGTATTCTATTTTATTGAAAGAGAGAGAAAGGAAGGGGTGGATGGACGGATGTATGAGTGGAACAGAAGTATTCGCCCTGAGAGCATCTGGAACTCAAAAGTTCCAAGTCTAGTCAGTGGTATCCTTCCACCGAAGGTTAATTTAATGCTGGGAACATGTCATTCTAGTTATGGTTTTGAAACTGTCACATGCACCATTAACCACTTTGTGGAGGTGTGAATTTTCCCAGGGCACCATTTTTGCCAAGGGAATGGATGGCCTGAGATGGGAAATTGGAAGCTGGAGGAGCCAATGTCCCATAAAACCCAGGCTTCATGACCATTGAGAAGATTAAGGTCCTGTATGCCTTATTGTTCATTTCAAGTGGTCTCAGGGGATGCCTTTTAATCTCCAGGTAAAAGCTAGTGATTCAGAGGGTGATAACAAGCAATTGAGTTCCAAATGCCCTAGAAATGAAACTCAGCCTGTCCCAGCATCCTGTCTTCTTGCCTTTTTTTCCCCCTCTTTCATTTCAGGCATCTGATGAGGAGTTAGTATAATTAAAGTGGTGGCAGCGGCCAGGAGATAAAAGAGCTATTTGAGAGAGGGAATTTTTCCAACTTAGCTAAGAGGTCAATTAAATCCCAGACTAAGATATCAAATCATTAGCACCTTCCTAATCCAGAGGTGGCTCAAACTTGCTAGGGAGTGTGAAGGACGGGGCAGAAGGACCCTGGGCTGGTGCTGATAGGGAGCCAGGCAGGGAGTGCACAGGGGGTCCGAGGGGCCAAGGTGAGGAAGGCGGCAGGAAACAGAAATGGGATATGTCAGTCTGAGGCCCTGGTGAACTTAAGTGCTGAGGCCAACTGAGCGAACTCAGCGAGCCGAATGCACTTGAGGCCAAATCCTTCCCCTGTTTTTTTCTGAGTGTTAAAAGTTCCCCTCTGTATAAACTGGAGATGGCCACAGGCCTACAAATCCTACTCCTTGCCTTCAGCTGAGTGGTTGTATGAATAAACTCCTGAAATTGCTTACCAGCTACAAAATCGTGGAAGCAATACCAAGTTTCTCAGGGGCTCAGTTTCTTCATCTTTAAAATGGGTGCAAATAATAACCATCACCCCTTTCCTGCTTCCCAGGACAACTGTGGGAATGAAACGAATTATATCACAAGCAAAGTTCCTATCTTAGGCAGAGCTCATCGGGCAGTCACCTCTCACCCTTAATCCTTCATCTGAATGGTGGGTATACTTTGATTGCTTTAAACCCAGGATGGGTGGAATAACTTGGTAGGATAAAGGAGACCAGCTCTTCAGACTCATTCTTACAAATGAGGCTGGGTTCCCTCCCAACCTGAGTGATTTCTACATCTCCTACTCATGCTGACATGTGGTCGGCAGTAAAAGAATAAACTGTGTGGGTTGCTGAAGTCTTGAACTTTTTCCATACCAATTAGCAAACAGTATCCCCCCCTTCAATGCCCAAGTGCCCTCCACTGCAGCCTCCAAAATCCCTGCCCCCTTGAAATCTCCAGTCTGGCAACTAAAGGGCTTGTCCTGCACAACTGGAGCCTCTGGGACTTACACTCAAGTCCATTCTGATTGGTCAGGGGAGGTGCTATATTGGGCGAGCCCATCCTGATTGGTCAGGGGAGGTGCTATATTGGGCAAGCCCATTCTGATTGGTCAGAGTACCGCTGCAGGGGTGTTGCCTTGGGCTGACCAATACTCGAAACAGGCGTGAGGGCTTTACCATCCCCACCAAAACAGTAGAAGAAACGGAGGTGCCCAGAGGGGAGGTGACCAGCTCAGGGCCACTCTTTCAACGAGTGGTAGAGCCAGGAGCTGCGGGGCTCCTGGAGATGAGGGGGGACCACACAGGGGGGTTGGTGGGGTGTGGTCAATGCATCCCATGCCTTGCGCCCCATGTGCACACCAAGGCTCACCTCTGCACTGAGACTGCCAGGTTTTGAATCTCAACTCTGTCACTTACATGTTGTGTCACCACAGGCAAGCGGTTTATGCCCTGTGGCTTCAATTTTCTTATATGTAACAAAGCAAAATAAAAAAACAGAGCATTACAACCTCAGTACTATTGACCTTTGGAACCAGATCATTCTTGTGGGGCGGACTGTTCTGTGTACTGTAGGATGTCAGGCAGCATCCTTGGCCTTGATCCAAGGGATATCAGTAGCACCCCACCCCCAAACACAGTCAGGACCATGAAAAATGTCTCCAGAGAGTGCCTAATGTCCCTGAGGGGGCAAGTCATCCCCGCTGAGAATCCCCATTTTATTAAGGCTGTTCTGAGGGCTAATGCTTTACAGAGAGGGCCTGACATATAGTCAGCCGCTGTCATCACCGAGTTCATCAGTTAGATACGGTTTTGCCTGCAAGTAACAGTGGCTGTAAATAATGTGACTTAACCTAGAAAGCAGCTCGGTTCACTTTCACATAAAAGGCCAAACGTCAGCAGTTCAGGGCTGTGTGGTGGCTCTGCTCCTCTCCCCCATCCCTAACATTCAACCTTGTCCTCAGGAACCAAAGTGACAGCTGCAGATAGCAGTATGAAAAAGGGATAAGGGAGAAGCAGAGGGCATAGGCCTGCCAGCCAGCTCTTAAAATAGATCCCCAGATGCTGCCAGGTTGGCCCTCCACTGACAGCCCATTGGCCAGAACTTGGTCACTGGATCATAGATAGCTGCAAGAGAGGCTGGGAAATGTAGTCTTTGTTAAGAATAGCCATGTGCCCAGCTGACATGTTATTACTGTGGAAGAGGAGAGAACTGGCTATACGAGGTCATGGAATCTCCTGAGCTCACTAACACCAGGAAGCTGATTAAAGCCAAAGGCTGTCAGAGGCACCAGGCCATGAAGGTGATATAATGCTAGGAGCTATGTCCATTACTTTTAATAAACCACTAGACAAGAAATATTAGCAGAACACATGCAAAAATAAAAGCACAGCCTACTCATCTCTAAAAAATCCTGGGAAATGCTGTGGGGTCAGCATCCTTTACAATCAACTCCCTCTCCTTCCCCCCCACCCAAACCTGCCCTCCATGTACTGTATGAATTTATGGTAAGTGGAAGGGAACAGGAGACACTGGAGCAGAAATCAGAGGGACTCCTCTTTCAATTCTGCTACCCAGATGCTACCTAACTTCAATCAAGTCACCAACCAGGGCCAGTACTGGAGTCCTGAACACCAAGATGAGATATATTTGTGTACACACTTTTTGTGAATGTCATAGCAGCACGAGCCAGTCAACAGAACTTGTGATGATGGAATTTTCTAGATCTCCACTGTCCAACATGGCAGCCACTACATGTGCAACCAAGCACTTGAAATGTGCACATGCAATAGAGACCCTGGGCTTCTGCTTGCATTTGTTGGACAGTGTGGCTCTGGAGCACTTGCTGCATGTGATGGAGCCCTTCATACCACTTCCTCTTAAGGACTTTATATCTTGCAGGCTCCTCATATTTTATCCTCTTCCCCTTATTTTGAGTTCTTAAAAAAGGCTGCCCACTACACCCGTTAATATGGCTAACGTTACCAGAAAACAGAAAGTGTTGGTGAGGATATGGAGAAATGGGAACCCTTGTGCACTGCTGGAAATAATGTAAAATGTTGCAGTTGCTTTGGAAACAGAAGGGAAGTTTCTCAAAAAATTAAACATGGAATTACTACATCATCCAGCAATTCCACATCTGGGTATATATCCAAAAGTGCTGAAAATGAACTGATATTTACACACCCCTGTGTGTAGCAGCACTGTTCACAACAGCCAAAAGACCAATCTAAGTGTCCATCAATGGACAGATGAATAAGCAAAATGTGGCACATACATACATACATACATACAATGGAATATTATGCAGCCTTTAAAAAGGAAATTCTGACACATGCTGCAGCATGGATGAACCTTGAAGACAATGTACGAAGTGAAATAAGCCAGACACAAAAGGACAAACACTCTACAACTCCACTCACAAGAGGCACTCAGAGTAGTCAAATTCATAGAGACAGAAAGTCCCAATGGTGGTTGCCAGTGGCCGGGGGAGGGCAAAGTGGGAGGTTACCATTTCACGGGGACAGAGTTTCAGTTTCACAAGTGAAGAGAGTCTGGAGATGGATGGTGGTGATGGCCACACAACAACGTGAACACACTTGATTTTACAGACGTAAAAGTTTCAAGAACCACTTCTTAAATTCTTTAACACTTGAAAATGGTTCAAATAGTAAACTTTAGGATATGTATATTTTTATCTATGTAATTGACAGATATATTCGTATTTATATAAAAATTTTAAAGAAATACTTCAAAGAACTCTGAAGCTCATCTGTACCATGAAAAAATGTATGGTAACAGACTGAGGTGGGAGACACTCTGTGGGTGCAAGGAGGTCTAAGTCTCCAGCATAAATGGTGAAAATCGAGGGGTTGAGGAAGACTTAGGGGGCTCTCCTGAACCCCTTTTCCAGAAAGGCAGCTCTGTAGGGTGATGTAATCAACCACATTGAGCCCAGAGAGCTAAAAACAGGTGAGCCATTTCAAGAACAGGGACCTTTTCCATCTCCATCTTGGTGTCAGCAAGACTATCATCTGGGTCTTCATGTTAAAAGAAAACACTAAAAGAAAAGATCACCCGGTCCCCAGGGTGATCTTGCCTGGGAATTGTGCTGGCCTGGAGATGCAGCTGATTCATAGGCCACTAACATGGGCCAAATCTGTATCTGACATTCAGGCAGTTTTCTTTGGGATGTCAGGTATTGACATTTTTTAAAAATTAGCTGTCAGCATTCAAAAATTACAAAAGTTCTGTGTTAAAAATCTATATTGTGGCTGGTTTTGAATAAACAGGGAAGTCTGGCTATATGGAGTCTATCCTCCCATGCAGCAGCAGGCAGCTGTTTCTGAGTGGTGGTGACCCCTTTGAATAGGACTCACCTGCCCCAGTTTGCCACAGTCCCCAACATGCCATATTGTCTCCCATTCCCTTCCAGCCAATCCATGTTGGTGACCAGCTCTTTCTCCACCAGCAAGGCTTTATCGTCTGTATGAATTGGCACAAGGAGTACAGACTCTAAGAAGATCTTACATAGACAGGAAATGTACAGATAATTTCGGTTAAGTCCATTTTATAGATAGGGAAGCATAAAGAAGGTAAACAACTTGCCCAGATTTCAGAATCATCAGTGTACTCCATGGAAATGAGAAGTCAGGTCCCTGAGATCCCATTTCTAGCCATTCTCAAGGCCTTAAAAGACACGCACTTACATGCACACATCCACAAGGCCCCTACCCTTGGCAACAATGTTTACTGATTAATTGCCATGAACCAGGAGGCGCCTGGCAGGCATCCACCCACGACACTGCTATGTTGTAGACACTAACCTTATCCCATTGAGGCGACAAGGGGACAGAGCCTTAGCTCGGGAAGTGACGCCTTCCACCTGAGTGATGCTGGGAGGAGGCCCAGGGTTTCTGCCTGGGCCTGTCCAATTAGCCAATGCTTAATGCTTAACCACAGCCGCAAATTTTACCCCATTAAGCAACAGTCACCATCACATCCTCTAAAAATTACATCAACCCCAGGCGTTTAATAACTTCGAGCTGGGAAGACAATGGGGCTTGATGATATTAAGCGCAAATGGAAATCTGGCTTCCCCACATACACAAGGATTGGAATCAGGCTGCTGGGCACTCATTTAATGGCCTCATTACAGTGCTGTCACCGTCGACTGATTCCATAACTAAGAGTCCACGTTCCACCCAAGGCAATAGCGAGTCTTCTGCGTAATTCTGGTCGCTTAAGCATCCCCAGTGACACCATGGGATTATTTTTATTTCTAAATACATCTGCAAATGGTTGTTTCTCAACCTCAAATCAATACATCATGAATAGAAAAAGCTAGATTCAAAAAGAGGCTCACTGAATGCTTTCTATTAGAATGAATATATTTTTGTATTGAACCAGCCCCAAAGGAATAGTGGACCTAAAAATCATAGAAACTTTAAACTTGGGGTCAAATTCCTGTTCTGGTCTTCTATGAAGCTTTGTGACTCTGGGCCAGGTGCTTGACCTCTCTGGGTCTTGGCATCCTTACCCGTGAGAATGGAGTGATGCAATCATATCCGAGACCTCCCAAATCACATAAGACTTAACTACATTGTGAAAGTTAGCAAATTCTAAAGCATCATGCAACGTGTCAGCTACATTTTTGTCACGCAGGAAGTGTGTACCGGCAGTATTCGACAATTTGGACCTCCTGCTTTTTAAATTTAGGTTTATTCTGTCTCAAGTTCAAATGCTTTTCCTTAAATAATTAATATATCTGCATACTTTAATCTTCAAAGCTCTCAACACCTGCAGCTCAAGTACGATGGTACAACTGAAAGCAATTAAATTCTTACCACAGAGAAATGAAATTCTATGCTCACGGCTTGGAGAATGGATCCTGAGGGTATCAAAGTGGTTGCTGACCCTCTGGAAAGACTTCCAAGTGACAGAGAGGACAGGTTGGCCACCGGGGTTCAAGATTTAAGGCAGAGCCATTCCTCTGCCCTTTAGCCTCCTGGGTATCCCTGGACTGTTGGAGCTAGGACTCTGAACGCACCCAGGCCAAGTCTGCAAGAAAAGTCACCAGGTCCTCTGCACCTATGAGTCAGCTGTCATCCTTACTTTTACCCATTAAAAAAAAATGAATCTGCCTTTTAAATCAAAAAAAATACACTTGCAAATTAATTTTGCTATATTATGTTTCCAAGGATGAAGCAGTATAGAAGGGTGCTTAAGGGCATGGTCTCTGATGTCAGACCCTCAAGCCCCTGACTGCTGTATGGCCTCAGACAAGTTGCTTAACCTCTCTGAGCTTCTGCTGCCATATTTGTAAAAAGACAATATGAAAAGCCCTCATCTCGAAGCTGCTTTTGGGGCTAACTGAAGTCATGAAGAAAAGTGTGCAACAAGCCTTCTAGCATATAATGAAAAATGTGTCGAAAAGGATACAGAAATAGTCACAACAAAATAAGAACAATGATTCTTTGTTAAGCGGAGAATGTGCACTTGGCTTCCTTGTACAGGCTTCCTTGTACACAGTCGTAAATTTTGTATGAGTATATGAAAACAACACATGCTCATTCTAGAAAATTTACAAAACATGGAAAAGTTTTTGAAATAAAATAAATATTATTTTCAGCAACGCCAGCACCACATTTCTAGGGAAGAGATGGTGGGTCTTAATAAATACTCTTATTGTCAGCCAGGTAAACCCCACATGGAGTGCAGAAAAATGACCAAAATGTGTCCTTTTCTTTGGATTCCGGTCATGGCTCCCAAGTGGCTCAGTGATAAGGAATCTGCCTGCCAATGTAGGAGACGCAGCTTTGATCCCTGGGTCAAAAAGATCTCCTGGAGTAGGAAATGGCAACCCACTCCAGCATTCTTGCCTTGAAAATTCCAATGCACAGAGGAGCTTAGCTGTTGCAGAGGAAGTTGCAGTCCATGGAGTTGCAGAGAGTCGGACATGATGAAACACGCATGCACATGACTCCCAAGCACACTGCCCAGAAGCTCAGGGGTCAGGAAATGTCTCCAACTCCACTTAATTCCTCTATTTATCCATCTAACCAATGACACTGTGTGGCCATTCCATGCCAGTCCTTATGCCAGGAACAAAACTGACAAACTTCCAGCTCCAACCCAACTTTACCCTCTGTGACAGAGCAAGACATAATCTCAGCACATCATACCCAGGCCAGCCCTGCTCCCAAGACCCAGACTGCCGGGGGATCTGTCATGTTGAATGGATGAGTGGACCATCACCCTCCTCTGCACCGCTGTCTGCCCAACTAGACTTGCTCTAAATACACAACTGATAGTTCCGTCTGTCCTTCCTATTTATTTAGCTAGGAAGGGTTTTGGGCACAAAAGGCAAAATTTCTGCTGACAGCAAAACCAAAGAAACATTTCTTTTCAGGATAACAAATGTTTTTGTGTTCCAGCAAAGAACAATGCTTCTGCAGTGTTTTGTTTTTTTAAAATCAGGTCAATTATTTTATTGCTTTTAGCTTCTCAACCTTGCCCGATTGAGTGCTTGTTCTAGAATATTGAAGATCCTTGGGACAGCACACTTTTCTAGTGACCTTCTCACTCCCCTCTAAGGAAAAACACTGCCCTAGATTTTCAAAATCTCCAGGAAGGCAGAATATGTCTGGAGCAAACAGCTCTTAAAATGCATGAGAGCAAATTATGAGATTTTTTTTCCCCAGCAATAAAACACACACACACTTAAACACAAGATGCTGTTGTGAGGACATCAGAAGCAATTAAGACCCAGTTATTTTCTTTTTTAAACTTTCTCTGTGATTCTATAATTTGCCTTTTTGGTATAATTCCATAACCTTTGATCAGTTATCTTTTTTATAAGGTTACTAGCAATAATACCACTAAGAATACTTTTGAACTTTGACTGCTTATTTTATGCTGGATACATGCACTGTCTTATCTAACCCTATAATACTCCTACCTTTGAGATAGTTTCACTGGCCTACTGTTAGCCCCATTTTACAGATGCTGCCACTGCTAAGTCACTTCAGTCATGTCTGACTCTGTGCGATCCCATAGATGGCAGCCCACCAGGCTCCCCCGTCCCTGGGATTCTCCAAGCAAGAACACTGGAGTGGGTTGCCATTTCCTTCGCCAATGCATGAAAGTGAGAAGTGAAAGTGAAGTCGCTCAGTTGTGTCCGACTCTTAGCGACCCCATGGACTGCAGCCTACCAGACTCCTCCGTCCATGGGATTTTCCAGGCAAGAGTACCAGAGTGGGGTGCCATTGCCTTTTCTGATTTTACAGATGAGGAAACTGAATTTCAGAGAGGCAAAATAATCTGCCCAAGCCAGAAGTTTAAAGAACTGAGACTGAACACAGATGGTCTGACTGCAGAGTCTGCAAGCTTGATCTCCACATGATGATTGAACTTTGTATAAAAAGAAAAAACTACCTACTCACAACAACAAAATAGAAATCACATCTAAACCTTCCATTTGGAGATAACAATTTAGCACTTTGACAGATATTCTTCCATTTTATTTTTCCTTTGCCTTTTTCACTTACCAAATGTAGCATGAATATTCTCTTACATCAACAGGCATATTTTCTGAGTACTCGGGGCATATGTTAATTGGAAGCTCCACCTTCATGATCAGAGAAACCAAGGAAAAGAAGATATTACAACCGGATAAAAACCTCAAGGATGACAGTCCGGACTGGGAACAAGGATTAAATTTGGAGTCTTCTCTTTCCTTGGCTTCAGACAGAGCCTCTTGGTTTGTTATGAGACATGGGAGGTTACAAGACATCAAATGACCAAAGAACAAGGAAATTTAAAGGATCGGTAGCAGCTATAACATGACCATGGCATTTGATGCTCTCCCATTGAGGGCCGGGGCAATGCTGCCTCCTTTGCGTGCAAGCGGGCTTGTGAGGGCATTGACCAATAGAGTACAACAGAAGTGATGCCATGCAACTTTTGAAGTTGGGTCATAACGACCATGCAGATTCCCCTTGGCACACAAGAGCACTGAGCTGCAATGAAAGGTCCAGCCACTCTCTGAGGCCGCCATGCTGGAGGGGCCACCTGGGAGGCGCTCTGGCCAAGTGTCCCAGCTGAGCCCAGCCTTCCGCCCATCCCTGCCCACGTGCCAGCCCCAGATGCTGAAGTCTCCCCAGCCTCTGGTTCTCCCGACTGACGTCATACAGACACTAGCCCTTCTCACTGCATCCAAATTCCTGACCCACAGAATCCACGATTCATTCTTGTGCATGATAAAGTGTTCTTGGCAGTTGGGGGACAAGTAAATTGGGAGACCAGGACTGACATATACACACTACTACATATAAAATAGATAAGTAATTAGAAGCTACTGTATATTATAGTTGTTAATTGTTAATGGGTAATGGGTAAATGCTGGTTCATTATACAACTGCTTATGTTTGCATACTGGAATTTTTATGGGCTTAAGTTTTTTCATAAAAAAAGGTAAACATCTGAGGAGAAAAAGAAAACCTACTGTAAAGCATAAGGAACTCTATTCTTTTCCCATAATGATCTGTATGGGAAAAGAATATAAAAAAGAGCAGATATATGTATATGAATAGCTGTTTCACTTTGCGGTACACCTGAAACTAACCCAACGTTGTAAATCAACTACACTCCAGTAAGAATTAATCTAAAAAAACTAAGTGCTCATTATTTTATGACACTAAGTTTGAGATGGTTTGTTTCATGGCAAAGGATTCCTAGAACAAAATTTGGTAACTGGAAATACAGATCAATCTAAACAAACTTTGAGCTGAGTTCTGGGCTACTCTGCTTGCATCAAGGCAGCACAAAACCAAAAATTCCCTAAAGGTGCCAACAGCTCCCTGGGCCTACCATGCCTGGGGCTCTGGCAGGCAAGTTTGGCAGGAAAGGGCATCAAAACATAATTTTCAATAAGTTTTTTTAAAAGGCTTTTGTAGCAATATAGAATGAACACGTATAGAAAATCTATTGTGTTCATTAACAAGGGGACTGTGAAGCACATCCAAGAAGTACATGAGGGCCTAGTGTTTACAGGTACCTAAGAGCATCGAGATAAGATTGCTGGGTGAGATACAAAACCAGTGAGCCTTCTGCAGGGCAAGGCAACCATGTCCTCGTGGGTTTCTTTGCTAGAAGAGAGAAATCATATTCATCTCTACCAGACACAAATTTGCCAGTTAGAATGTTCACTTCAGAATCTGGACCCTAATGAATAGTAATAACAAAGTCGAACAAAGGCAAGGTTCCTTAGAGAATTAAATATAAATAACTCCTGGGCTGGCATGTTGGTCGAGGCTGTGGTGTGATATTGAAAGGACCAAGAGGCATCCATCTGCCTGTCTCTCAAGCTTTTCATCATCTTCCTGCTGAGAGTCCTGGGAGCACCTTGTCTCTATGACCTCACATCGCCATTTGTCCTTGGAAAACTGGGACTCCCTCCTCCAACACTGCTCCTATCCTGACATCCTGAACTTGGATGTGAGTTTTTGCCTTCCCTCTGCCACTGTCCTCCCAGAGACCTTGGGCTCCCAGTCCTTTTCCTAGGCCCCAAGTTCTCCCCCACCTCCCCTGTCCCACTAGAACCTTCTGGCCCCCAAGGCTCCTGGACCCTCAAGGCTCTCATACACCAACTAAAACATTCACAGTTCTGAAAACAAAGCCTCCAAATCATGAGTAAAAGACAATTGCTATTAATATAGATTTTGACACTTAACATTTGTATCTGTTCACTGACCAGTCACACCCAAAAGATTTCAGCACATCAACACCAGTCTGTCAGGGTGGAATGGAGGGAAGGTGGGAGGGGAAGCCCGAGAAGGAGGGGTTATATGTATACTTATAGCTGATTCACATTATTGTACAGCAGAAACCAACAGAAGACTGTAAAGCAATTATCATCCAATTTTTAAAAAAATGAATAAAGTAAAAAGCCAAATCAAACAAACCAACCTGATTCTTTCTTGTCCATTTTGAAGAGGCCTATCTGAATCACATACAGGGCACACCAAGGAGTCAGACCCATCCTAAAATCAACAAGCTCCTTCCTGTCAAAAGATTGCAAAACCACAATAATGGTTTTGCACAAAGCAAAGCATATCTTTGATGTAGGGCAGGGTTGGGGGGTACATTTCAGAAGCTGGAGTTTCCAGGAGAGGAGGCCTCCTAAGGTCAGACCACCAGACCGTGGGCCTGCTTCTCTCCCTCCCTGTGCTCACCCTGGAGGCTCCCAACTGCCAACAGGGGCCTCCTGGGCTCCCCAGTTCTCAGCTCCTGCCGTTGGTATTTTCAACCCTGCAGCGTGACGCTGGGGAGAACAGACCACGTGCTGTGGACCCGACCAAAACTCCAGCCCATTCCCCTCTGTATAGCTACCTAGCTGTCCTGCTAAGTACCCAAGAGCCCCGTGAGTACCAGGCAGAGCTCCCCAACCACAGAGAGTGGACAGCCGGCCTGTCAAATGAAGGGTGTAATGGGGAGCAAGAAGTTGGGGGGCTCACAGGCAACAGCCAGCCAGTCCCCGCCCCCCGTCTAGCAGAGACCCTTCTCATTTCAGAGTGGCTGAGATGCTGAGCAGGAGAGAGAGCCCGCTAGGCCCGTGACCCCCGAACATACCTGCAACAGCATCTTTCTCTGTGGAGGCTTTGGAGCACGCGTCTTAGGGGCGGCCGTGCAAGTTTCAATGTTCCTGGGGGTTGGGGGTGCAGGAGAGGCCCTCTAAGACTCCCACTTCACCTCTTTACAGGAAGCAACCTGCGGCCTGACGAGGGGCGGAGACCCCCGAGGTCCTTTTGTTGGCCAGGCCACACAGACCAGGCCAGGCTGCTGTTCAGAATCCCCGGGGAACTGGGGAACTCGGGTGCCGGGCGGGCCTCAGGCTCTCCTGGGGGTCCTCTTGGCAGGAGGAAAATCTGGCCAGGACCCGGTGACCAGGCAGGGAGTGCACAGTTCCAGCCCGCTTCCGCTCCCTTCAAGGCAGAGTCCCCACTCACTTCCGCCTTCTCACCCGGGAACTTTCCCTCGAAGCCCCTCAAGTCCTCGCAGGCCCCGCAGCTGCTCCTCGTCCTCCCTCCCCTCTCCTGGAACCCAGAGGAAGTTCCACACAGCCTGGCCTGCTGGGTCACCCCTCACCTGCCTCCCGTCCTCCCCGCCCGCCACCTCAGCACCTTCCGGGGGCCACTTCCGCTTCCTGGGAGGTGGTGGGGGGGCGTCTGACGAGACTCACGGGGCTCTGGACCCAAATTCCCAAACACCTGCACCTGGGCGCCCTTAACTAGCAAGCTCCAGCTGACAGCATCTCTCCCCTAAACTTCTCCATCGCTTTCTGGCTGGGCTATAGCCCCCTCCATCTGCTCTGCCACCCAACTGGAAATTTCGGGGCCACTGTAGCCTCCTCCCACTCCTCCACTCCCCACGCACCTCCCTCAACCTCCTCCTGCATCTTGTCTAGATCCGCCTGCCTACTCTGTTCAGGTCCCTGCCTTCTGCCTCCTGCCCTCTTTCCATGGTTTCCTAACTGGGGTCCCTGCCTCATCTTTCTCTTCATCTGGTCTTTGCATCCTACCCCAGACATATCTTCCCCAGGTCAGATCTGGTCATATACTTCTGGAATTTTTTTTAATAACTAGAAGGCCCTTTGATTAAGATCCAAGTGCCAACCCAGCATTCAAAGCCATGTTCTCTCTGACTCCTGTTTCCCTTTCTAGCCTCGTCTGACTGTCTGTGCCGACCACACACCCCACATCTTGGCATTGTCCCTGGTGGTGCACTAAGCATCTGGAGCTAACCTGTAAAGTATTTCTGCCCAAACTATTTAACCCAAGTGTTATCAATCCTTTAGACCTAATTTCCAGAAAGAGTCGGAGGAGAAGGACGCTTGGCAACCATGCGGTAAATCTTGAAAGAGAAGCAAACAGTCTACACAACAACTGGCCTGATCACTTTGAAAAACCAATGTCATGGGGACTTGGGGCAAGGAGCAGGGAGAACAGAACACTGTTAGAAATGAAAAGAGTAAAGAAACATAATCCACCAATGCCATGTGATCTTTCATTGGATGTTGGTCTGAAAAAACACTATAAAAGACATTTTGGAGATGGAAATTTGATTATAGACTATTAGCTGATGTTAGGGAATTTTTGTTAATTCTTACTAATTGTGTTTGGCGTGATGATGAGTTTTTTGATTATGTATAAAATTATTTTTCTGACTGTCTATGCTGAAGAATTCAATGTGAATTGCCACAGTGTCTGTTGTTCATCTTGCAATGTTTCAGAAAAAAAATATATATATATATATAAAGTCAATATGACAAAATACTAGCAGTTATGAGCCTAGGGAGGGAATAGAGATGTTCATTGTACTGGTCTTGCAATTTTTCTGCTTGTTTTTAAAACGTCATAATAAAAAGTTACAGGCACCTGGATGGTAGTAGGGGGTGGCTGAGACCCCACCACGCGTTCTGTTCTGTAATCTCCCAATCAAAATATATAAAACACCTTGTCTCCTTGCGGGGAAGGGGAGCGATTCCTCCTCCAAGTGAAAGGACTCAGCTGCCTGGCATTCAGAGGCAGTGGCGTGTGCTTCCTTTGTAGCAGAAACTGTCCCCACAACTCCAGCAAACTGCCTGAGGACAGACTTGCTTTCCAGAAGAGCTTGCATCTTTCACTGGGGATAATTACATCTTGAGCCATCTTTTAAAACAGAAAGCTGAAGCAGCTGTCATTAGTCCAATCATCTTCTTCCTTTCAGAAAAGGAAGGTAAAAGGGAGGTGGGAGGGAAAAAGTAGCCTTCCCTATTGAATTTTCTCTAGTTTTCCTCAGAATTCCATGAGGATGGGAGGGAGGCTGGTTGAAGAAGAGACAGCTGGGCGTAACTGCAGGGTTCAGGGGTGACTGACAAAAAACAGAGGTTCTGTGGCTAGAGTGACTTTGAAAACCTGGCCACTCCAAAGCCATTTGCTGTGACAGTCTGGTCCTAACTGGGAGCCCAAAGTTGAATCCAGCCCACTGACATGTTTTATTTGGCCCTCCATGTTTTTGTTTAAAAAAAAAAAAAAACTTCTAAAACTTAAACACAACACGCACACATTACTTGCATGGGTTTAACACACTGTAATCAGCCCCCGGAACCCGCTATGCACCCCCAGAGGCAATCATTTTCCATACTTTTATTACTGTGGGTTAGTCTTGCCTGCTTTTGATTCTCACTGTATCTGCTCATTTGTGTCTGGCTCCATTCACTCCACATAATGGCTGTGAGACTCTTCCGTGTTGTTGCAGATGGTTGTGGTTGTGCATTTGCTGCCCTGTGGTATTTCACTGTGGAAACACACCTGGTTTGTTTACGCACTCTCCTGTTAGTGGGGGTTGCAATTTGCTGCTGTTACAGCAGCGCTAACCCGTGCCTCCTAACCCGTGCCTTCTGGTGAGCATATGCGCACGGTCCTCATAGGCATACACCTAGGAGCGGAATTGCCGGGTCAGCAGATACGCACATATCTGCTGGCACTTTATAAATTTCTCATGAGTTGGCAACATTCAGAACGTGAGAGAGTTAGCATAAAAATCAGGTTACAGCTCTCCATTCAAAGTGTAAAGATCCCACGATATGGGACCCGCATTCCACGTCTGTGACTGATGTTTTGGTTCCCCTACAATCCCCACACAACCTGCCTCATGCCATCCCTCCTGGCTTCTGGAGGCACCTTGACTTTGAGACTCTCAGAATGTGGGAAATGATCCGAGTGTGTTTTACTTCAAGCCGTTAATAAAGATTACTTGGTTGCCTCAGTTTCCCCAATGAAGTCATGCTGCAATCACAGACTATGCTGTGATGAATATCTTTATACTGTCTTTGCAGACATGTACAAGCATATCTGCAGAATAAATTCTTAGACATATGACTGGGGGCCAGAGGGCATTCAAATTTCTTATTTTGGTCAGTAGTCCCAACTTGCCCTTTGAAGGGTCATACGAGGGGAATTCCCTGGTGATCCAGTGGTTAGAACTCCACCCTTTCACTGACGGGCAGTATGAGTTCAATCCCTGGTCGGGGAACTAATATCCAGCAAGCCAGTCAAAACCGAATGAAACAAAAGAGTCAGTTTACACTGCCTCCAGAAGCATCTGAGTGTGCTACTATGAGCTCTGAAAAATGCATATAAACACTGGAAGTTCTGATTTCATCGACGTGGCCCAGTCGTTGGAGTTTTCCCAACCTCCCCAGGTGATGCTAAAACATTCCAGTGTAGAGAACTGCAGCTTTTATCACCAATGGCGTACTTTAGTATGCATGTTGTGTTTAATTTTTAGAAGTGAAAAAAAAAACACAAAACATGGAGGGCCAAATAAGACACGTCAATGGGCTGGATTCAATCTCAGACTCCCAGTTAGGACCAGACTGTCACAGCAAATGGCTTTGGAGTGGCCAGGGAAAAGTCTGTAGCCCTCGGCAAGGTACAAAATCCCATCATTTTTTATTCCAACCTGCCTGTCTGCTCTCTTGCATCATGAACTCGCCATCTGCCCATCAAGGCTTAACAGGGGGTCCTGCTTGGGGAATGTGTCCCTGGCCACCTGGTGATCTGTGTGTGCTGTGATGCACGGAGCAAAGCGGCACAGGCTTAGAAGAGCTAAGATGTTCGGTTGTCAGCATGAAGTCTCATGATAGGAGTACTGACACCACAGTAATAGGCAAATGCTACCAACCAGCATTTCCCCCCGCCCCCACCAGAAAGTCAGTTATTATCATTTAACAGCTCACCACCATTTATTTGCCTCCTCTGCTCACTCGCAACACCCTGGGATCTGCTCTTCTCATGCTCCGTTATCAGGAGACTTGAGTTCCTGTAATTATAGATAACAGAGATGATGAAAATAATAATTTCTCATTGAGCACTTACCGTATGCCAGGCTCTGAAGTCAGCACTTCCCATGCATTTACTCATTCATACCTCATAATCACCCTGTGAGCTAAGGACTATCATTACCCGATCTTTCCCAAGGCACAGAGAGGGAAAATGATTTGCCCAAAGTTACACAGCAAGTGAGCAACCGCTGTGGCAGAGTAGATCTCGGTAAGCGTATGTTACATGGATGGATGGATCTTAACTTCTAGAAGCAGGTGCTGGCAGGCCTGGCTGTGTGGACAATAAAGGACCTTTCCCTCAACAAATTGTGAGGATCTCTGATGCCTGGTTTATTCCCTGCCTGCCCCTCCCCCAGGTAGAGTTTGTATTAGTTTGCTGTTGCTTCTGCAATGAATGCCACAAAATTGGCAGCTTGAAACAGCACACGTTTATTATGTCACAGCGCTGGAGGTCAAAAGTCCAAAATAGGTCTCTCTGGGCTTAAAGATATCTACATCTTAATCCCTGGGACCTGCAAATATGTTACAAACGTGGCAAGAGGAACTTTGTAGATATGATTGAGTTAAGGATCTTAAAATCCGAAGATTATCCTGGATTATCTAGTGGGCTCGAGGTAATCATGAGGGTCCTTATAAGAGGGAGGCAGGGGGCTCAGGGAAGGCGGACAGAAGCAGAGGTCAGAGTAACGCAGCCACCAGCCAGGGAATGTGGGCTCCCCCCAGGACCAGAAACAGACTCTCCCCTCGAAACTCCAGCAGGAACACAGCCCTGATAACGTGTTGATGTTAGCCCCTAACATCCATTTGGCACTTCGGGCCTCCAGAGCTACAAGATAACACAGTTGCATTCTTTTAAGCTACCACATCTGTGTGTTTTCTTACAGCAGCCCTAGGAGACTCATGCGTGGTCACAGGCCATCCCTTCATCACAAAAATATGGCAGGTGGCAGTCTTTCAGAAGACAGCAAGGATGGGCTGGCATAGGCTGTCCTGTACCCCAGACTCCCTGGAGGTTGGAAAGGGATGGGATGGGTGCTGGGCTACGTTCCCTGGGTAGCTGAGGTCAAGTATACACAACAGGGGGGAATACTGTGGGCAGGAAGGCAGTGGCATTAAGTTAAATGGGGATCAGGACTTTACCAAGTCCTGTGGAAAGACTCAGTGAATGCCCTGGGCCAGGACACCAGGCTAAAGTTAAAGGCCCTATGGCCTGGACAAAGAGACAGTGCTGAGAGACGGCACTGGGGCTATGGCAAGAGCACTGGCCTGCACTAGCTGGCATTCAGAGCTCAGGCTCTTTCCGCCCTTTTGGGGTCTCTTGCAGGTGACTTGTTAAGGTCATAATCATAATAACAGTAAGCACTTAAATGGACTTGCTTGGTCCCAGACGTTCTTCTTCTTCATGCTCTGCCTTGTAAACATAAACTGACTTGTCCAATACTCATAACAAGCCAATAAGTAGATGCTGTCATCTTTATTTCACAGGTGAGGGAACTGAGGCCCAGAGAGGTTAAGAAACTCGCTGAAGGTCACCCAGCAGCAAAGTGGTAAATTCTTTTTCTTAATTAAAAAAAAAATTGGCCACACCACACAGCAAGTGGGATCTTAGTTCCCTGACCAAGGATCCAATCCACACCCCCTGCATTGAAAGCAGGGCCTCTTAATCACTGGACCACGAGGAAGGTCCCAGAAGTGGTAAATTCTTGACTGGAACCCATGCACTTTGGATCCAAAGAGAACTGAGAGGCAGGGGAACAGGTTGGGGAAGATTTGGCCAGAGATGTTAAATCAAGACGAGTAGTGATGAGCTGGCGGAGGTGGGGAGACAGAGAGAGAGAGAGGAGGGGGGAAAGCCAGCAGAAGCTGGAAAGATGTTTTTGGAGTCTGGTCTAGGAGAGGCGCTGGAGCAGCCGTGGGCTCTGAAAGGACTGGGGTGGAGAGGGTCAGAGGAAGGGGGAGGAGCATCTCCATCACTAACAGGCACCCTGGGGTCTTGGAGTGGGCCGACTGTGGGGACTGGGCCTTGTGGGGCCACAGTGTTAATTTAGGTTACACTTACTCACTGTGGGAGACCGATCCAACTGAAGTTGCCATGGTGAGGCAGGGTCTCATGCCCCGCCCTCTCCTGCGTCACTCCCCCAATTCCAGCCTTTTGGATAGAACCCTTGGATTTGGGGCAATACCATTTGAAAACTGCTACCCTGCCTCCATCCCCTCAGCTCCTCTGCTCCTGCCTGGATTCCTCCACTGCCCAGGCTGCAGAGAGCCCCGGGAGTCCCCACCCTGCTCCTGCCACCCCCTCCAGGTAGCTTCGGAAGGCTCCAGCTTGGACTTCCTCACTCCCAGATCCTTGCACAGAACTCAGGCTCTGTTCAGTGCACATTCCAGCCAGCAAGTGACCTTGAGCAAGCCTCCTCCTTGGACCTCCGGGCTTCATCTGCAGAATGGAGCTGATAATAACAACTCCCCTCTGGAAGCCAAGAGACCGGGCCTCAGAACCTCTTAAGAAAATTAAGAAGAGCCAGTGTACACTGACCGCCTACATGAGCAAATGCTGTTGCAATTTTAGCTGTCACCGTTTCGACTGTCCTTGTTTGACCAGTGAGAAAACTGAGGCCCAGAGAGGTGAAGTCACCGACCAAGGACACACAGCAAGGTAGTGCAGAGTTGAAACCAGGACACAGGCTCTAGACTGAGCCTCTTCCTCTTTCGCCTGAGTGTGCAGCCAAACCCACAGAAGGAGCCTGCCATGTGCC
>SJYV01038424.1:690264-770813 GCA_006410875.1 Neotragus pygmaeus | reverse complement strand
TGAAGATCTTTTTTGTACAGTTCTTCTGTGTATTCTTGCCACCTCTTCTTAATATCTTCTGCTTCTGTTAGGTCCATACCATTTCTGTCCTTTATCAAGCCCATTTTTGCATGAAATGTTCCCTTGGTTTCTCTAATTTTCTTGAAAAGATCTTTAGTCTTTCCCCTTCTGTTGTTTTTCTCTATTTATTTGCACTGATCACTGAGGAAGACTTTCTTATCTCTTCTTGCTATTCTTTGGAATTCTGCTTTCAAATGGGTTTATCTTTCCTTTTCTACTTTGTTTGCCATTTCTCTTCTTTTCACAGCTATTTGTAAGGCCTCCTCTGACAGCCATTTTACTTTTTGACAGTTATTTTTCTTGGGGATGGCCTTGATCCCTGTCTCCTGTACAATGTCAGGAACCTCCATCCATAGTTCATAAGGCACCCTGTCTATCAGATCTAGGCCCTTAAAACTATTTCTCACTTCTACTGTATAATCATAAGGAATTTGATTTAAGTCATACTTGAATGGTCTAGTGGTTTTCCCTACTTTCTTCCATTTAACTCTGAATTGGTCAGTAAGGAGTTCATGATCTGAGCCACAGTCAGCTCCTGGCCTTGTTTTTGGTGATTATATAGAGGTTCTCCATCTTTGTCTACAAAATATATAATCAATCTTATTTCAGTGTTGGCCATCTGATGATGCCCATGTGTAGAATGTTCTCTTCATAAAGATCGCCTTTATGATAGTTTGAACTGTTAAATAAAACTGACTCAGTATTTCAAACAGTTGTGAATTAACTTGTGAACTAACCAAATTGACAACTGTAGAAGAGTCTGTACATGGGGAGTTTTCTTTGGTGGGAAATTCAGCTAGATTATTTCTACTCTCTCTACTTTCTCTAAATTTCTGTAGCTAAAAAGCAGCTGTTTGTTTGTTTGCTTGTTTTTTCCCCCCTCTCTCTCTCACTTGTAAATATGAAGTATTAAGACCAGCTGAGAAAACATTACAGTAAGTTTTTTACAATATATAAAATATATTTTCTTCAGCAAAAAAAATTTTCCAAAGTTAATTTATTCAAAGAGTAATTAATAATTCACTGCTTCCTTAAAAATTGTGTCTTGTTTTATTTTTAATTTTTGTTGCTACAACTTATAACAGAGGTGACTTTGAACTCTTGAGTCATACAAGATTTTATGCCATATGGATAGTGAATACCAAAAAGTAAAGAGGAGATGTGTTTGAATATCTCTATCAAATCTACATAAAAAATGAATGGTTTCAGTATTTCTGCAGATGTCACAAATAAAACTTCCTTTTTTCACTTGCATATACAGTTTTGAACAATGCAGTGATTCATTTTATCTCTGAATGAATTANACCAAAAAGTAAAGAGGAGATGTGTTTGAATATCTCTATCAAATCTACATAAAAAATGAATGGTTTCAGTATTTCTGCAGATGTCACAAATAAAACTTCCTTTTTTCACTTGCATATACAGTTTTGAACAATGCAGTGATTCATTTTATCTCTGAATGAATTATTAAAAAATAATTCATTTACAGGCGGGTCATGGTGGAGAGGGCTGACAGAACGTGGTCCACTGGAGAAGAGAATGGCAAGCCACTTCAGTATTCTTGCCTTGAGAACCCCATGAACAGTATGAAAAGGCAAAATGATAGGATACCAAAAGAGAAACTCCCCAGGTCATTAGATGCCCATTATGCTACTAGAGATCAATGGAGAAATAGCTCCAAAAAGAATGAAGGGATGGAGCCAAAGCAAAAATAATACCCAGTTGTGCATGTGACTTGTGATAGAAGCAAGATCCAATGCTGTAAAGAACAGTATTTCATAGGAACCTGAAATGTCAGGTTCAGGAATCAAGGCAAATTGGAAGTGGTCAAACAAGAGATGGCAAGNAGGCTCTTTCCGCCCTTTTGGGGTCTCTTGCAGGTGACTTGTTAAGGTCATAATCATAATAACAGTAAGCACTTAAATGGACTTGCTTGGTCCCAGACGTTCTTCTTCTTCATGCTCTGCCTTGTAAACATAAACTGACTTGTCCAATACTCATAACAAGCCAATAAGTAGATGCTGTCATCTTTATTTCACAGGTGAGGGAACTGAGGCCCAGAGAGGTTAAGAAACTCGCTGAAGGTCACCCAGCAGCAAAGTGGTAAATTCTTTTTCTTAATTAAAAAAAAAATTGGCCACACCACACAGCAAGTGGGATCTTAGTTCCCTGACCAAGGATCCAATCCACACCCCCTGCATTGAAAGCAGGGCCTCTTAATCACTGGACCACGAGGAAGGTCCCAGAAGTGGTAAATTCTTGACTGGAACCCATGCACTTTGGATCCAAAGAGAACTGAGAGGCAGGGGAACAGGTTGGGGAAGATTTGGCCAGAGATGTTAAATCAAGACGAGTAGTGATGAGCTGGCGGAGGTGGGGAGACAGAGAGAGAGAGAGGAGGGGGGAAAGCCAGCAGAAGCTGGAAAGATGTTTTTGGAGTCTGGTCTAGGAGAGGCGCTGGAGCAGCCGTGGGCTCTGAAAGGACTGGGGTGGAGAGGGTCAGAGGAAGGGGGAGGAGCATCTCCATCACTAACAGGCACCCTGGGGTCTTGGAGTGGGCCGACTGTGGGGACTGGGCCTTGTGGGGCCACAGTGTTAATTTAGGTTACACTTACTCACTGTGGGAGACCGATCCAACTGAAGTTGCCATGGTGAGGCAGGGTCTCATGCCCCGCCCTCTCCTGCGTCACTCCCCCAATTCCAGCCTTTTGGATAGAACCCTTGGATTTGGGGCAATACCATTTGAAAACTGCTACCCTGCCTCCATCCCCTCAGCTCCTCTGCTCCTGCCTGGATTCCTCCACTGCCCAGGCTGCAGAGAGCCCCGGGAGTCCCTACCCTGCTCCTGCCACCCCCTCCAGGTAGCTTCGGAAGGCTCCAGCTTGGACTTCCTCACTCCCAGATCCTTGCACAGAACTCAGGCTCTGTTCAGTGCACATTCCAGCCAGCAAGTGACCTTGAGCAAGCCTCCTCCTTGGACCTCCGGGCTTCATCTGCAGAATGGAGCTGATAATAACAACTCCCCTCTGGAAGCCAAGAGACCGGGCCTCAGAACCTCTTAAGAAAATTAAGAAGAGCCAGTGTACACTGACCGCCTACATGAGCAAATGCTGTTGCAATTTTAGCTGTCACCGTTTCGACTGTCCTTGTTTGACCAGTGAGAAAACTGAGGCCCAGAGAGGTGAAGTCACCGACCAAGGACACACAGCAAGGTAGTGCAGAGTTGAAACCAGGACACAGGCTCTAGACTGAGCCTCTTCCTCTTTCGCCTGAGTGTGCAGCCAAACCCACAGAAGGAGCCTGCCATGTGCCCTGTAGCCAAACCCCCTCTCCTTCACATATTTTTCACATATAAGGAAACTGACACTCACCTGCCCAAGGTCACCCAGCCACTCGCATGGGAGCCAGGGATGACTCCGAGCTCACGCCCGGTCCTGACCCATCACGCAGCCTCCAGGACTCCCACCCAGGGCTCAGATGCTGGGTTTCTCGGAACCTGTCCCAGGCCTGGGCTGGTTAAAAGCAGAAAAAGTTCCTCTTGCAGCCTCTCCCTGAGCACCTCCCCATCATCAACACATCCCCTGGAGCCTCGGGATGCCGGGGACAGATAAAGGCAGACGCCCCAGCCCCTGGCTGCCCTCCACCCCTTCCGAGTTCTGCTCCTCCTTGGCAGGGAGGGATGACAGCCCTCCTTGCCTTCCAGGCGGTTGGCAGAGCAGCGGCTGCTGTTCCTGCCTGCTGCCTGGCTGATGGAGAGATTATTTCTAAGCCCTTCCCATTCCCGCCCCCCCTCCTCTTGCAGGACCACACTGGCTGTCCCTGTGGGACTCAGTGCAGAGCCTGCCGCTGAAGCAGGACAGCTGGCCCAGCTCCCTCCCACCACAAACCCCTCAGACCCTCAACTCTCACGGGGAAAGGGGCTTCTAGGTCCTTTCAAAAAAAACAACAACAACCCACCCCACTCCTCTTGGGCTTTTTTGCAGCTGCTGGAGAGAGAGATGCAGAATGAATGGACTTCTGGTTTCTGAAGGAGGCAAGGGAAGAAAGGTTGAAAACTAACTCAGCCAGAAACTGCTGTGTTTGGGATTTTTCGTTTCTTCCCCTTCATCTTCACCACAAACCCGTCTCTTCCCTGGGCATCGAGACATGGGCTCCCTTTGCCTTGCCCGGCAGAGAGACAGCTGGAAATAGGCTTCCTGAGACAGGAGGGTGAGTTAAACTTCAGGGGAAGAAGTTAGTATTTGCTGCGGGGGTGGGGGTATACAGGATGCTCTTAAACATCCCTTCCGAAGCATTGCTTTGAGTGAATACCTTTCCCATGCTCTGGAAATTTGTGTGCTGGGTCTTTCTGGGGGGCCGTGGGTTACAAAGTTAGGTTTGTGCAATGAATGAAGAAAGGAAAGTTTGGAGGGGGGTGGTTCTAGAAAGAGACCCTACTGGGAGACAGAGTCCCCGGTTGCACTGGGACTCACCACGTGACCTTGGACGAGTCACTTCAGCCCTCAGGCTCTGGCTTTTTCACCGGGAAAACAAGAATGCCTGGGAAGGCTCCCTTGATTTCAAAATACTCTTTTCTCCGCAGGCTGCTCATCGTTTTCTGGCTGTATGTTGTAAGTGAAGTAATGCACGCAGAATAACAGACCATTGTGTGCTGAGCAAGTGTGAAATGCATAGGCTGTGATTCAACTCTTCGCTGCCTGCTGGAATCCAACTGGCTCCGAAATTGAGAAAACTTTTATTTCCATTCAGCCGCTGAGTTTTCCTCTTGATTGGAGTGCATCTTGGAATGTAAGGTTATAGATGCTTTGGAAGCAGCTCTGGCTAGAATGAATAGCACAGAAAATGGTTGTGGGAGGCAGAGGATGAGAAATATTGTGGCGATGACTTTCTTTAATGCATGGGCTAAATCTGAAATCCTTCCTCTAAGTCAAGCGTCCCAAACAGGTCTGAAACGGAGAGAGCATTAGAGGCGCCTTCATTTCACAGATGACAAGACCAAAGCCCAGAGAGGGGGAGTAACTGATGCAAGGTCACACAGCAAGGTGGCTGAGACAAGCAGCCCATGAACACGGAGGAGCACTGTCATTGATAGCAAAGTCCTCTAAGTGGGAAAGCAAGTAAGAGGGCTGAGGCAATGGTTGTGGAGCTTCTCCTGGGAGTCAGATGCTGTGCCAAGCACAGTTCCTCGTTATTTAACTTTTCTGGGCCTCAGTTTCCTCATCTGTAAAATGGAGATATTAATGTCTACCTCAGGGGGTTGTTGAGATGACTTATCATAGGAAGGGCATGTGGATCAGTGCCTGGCATGTCAGAAGCATCTAGAAGAGTGCTTAATATACACCTCAAATGTATTATTGCCTGTAACCCTCACTGTGCCCAGTGAGGTGGGCACCCAAACTGCCCCAGCTGAGCAAGTGAAGCAAAGGGTTCAGCGAGGCTGAGAAACCCAGCTGGGGTGGCAGTCTATAAGGGATCACAACCCGGCAGTGAACTTGAGAACCTTTTACACTCTTAAGCTCTATTTTCAATAACTATACTTTGCAAGGTTAGGTGAGTCTTGCCATTGGCATAAGGATGCTGAGAACAGAGAGGTTAAACTGCAGGCCCAAGATCACACAGTCTGGAAGTGACACAGCTCTGACTTGTCCAGCTCGGGACCGAGCTCCCCGAGTCCCAGTCCACTTGATGCCTGTTCCAGGGAGATTCTTCTGAGATACAAATAAATGCTCCATCAGAGAAAGGATGTCATCATGTCCTTTCCTACACTGATAGATCCCAGGTGCATAGTAGGTGCTCAGTAAATCTTTGCTAGATGAAAGATTAAAAGGATAAAGAATGCAGGTGCGGGAATGCAGACATGAGGCAATGTGATCTAGGACTCTGACCTGAAACTGACGTCTCCTTCCTTCTCTTGCTCTTGTCCCTTCCGGCACCAGGACTTCCGCAATATCCATGCCTTCCCGAGACAGGGGCCTGCATGCCGGACACCATCACTTCCGCTCCTGCAGCCCTTTGAGTCCCTACTTGTCGGGCCCCGTGAGGCCGCCGTCTATCAAGGGCATTTACTACCACAGGGCCCGGAAGGTGGGCGCGCTGGATGCTTCCACGACGGCGGACCTGAAGAAGGAGATGCTGGTCAACGTGGGGGGCCGGCGGTACCTGCTTCCGTGGAGCACGCTGGACGAGTTCCCGCTGAGCCGCCTGAGCAAACTCCGCTTCTGCCGGAGCCATGAGGAGATCGCGCAGCTCTGCGACGACTACGATGAGGACAACCAGGAATTCTTTTTCGACCGGAGCCCCAGCGCTTTTGGGGTGATCGCGAGCTTCCTGGCTGCCGGCAAGCTGGTCCTCCTGCGGGAGATGTGCGTGCTGTCCTTCCAGGAGGAGCTGACCTACTGGGGCATCGAGGAAACCAACCTGGAGAAGTGCTGCTTGCGGACGCTGCTGCGGAAGCTGGACGACCTGGCCGAGCTGCGCCGGGAGGAGGCCCTGCAGCGGCAGCGGGAGGCCGGGCGGCCCGCCGTGCACACGTCCCGCTGGGGGCTCTTCATGAGCCGGCTGCGCGAGATGGTGGAGAACCCGCAGTCTGGGCTCCCTGGGAAGGTCTTCGCTTGTCTGTCCATCCTTTTCGTGGCCACCACAGCGGTCAGCCTGTGCGTCAGCACCATGCCCGACCTGAGGGCGGAGGAGGACAAGGTGAGTGGTCCATCGCTCCCAGGCGCGGGTGCCGGGGACCCTTGGGACTGGGGGCCCACAAAAACGTTTTCAGGTCTTTTCAGACAAGAAGCCAAGAAATGAATATGATCCAGGGTGCACTGTGTTCATTTTCAGACCAAGGCAGTTGTAAAAGATATTTTATACATTTTTTGTTTTTTGAGAAAGAAACACATGAAGGGGACCCATGAAAGTCAGGAGGGGCCCTGCCCCTGAGAGCAAACGCTGGACATTGTGGTCTTAATGGGCAGAGCTGGCCCAGCCCTGCCTCTCCTAGCTCTGAGCGGAGAGAATCGCTCCAACCTCTCTGAGCCTGTTTCCTCCTCCATGAGACACTTGACATCACTGTGAAGGCTCACAGACTCAGTGCACCCATCGTGTGTTAACTGAGCAGCTATTCTGTCCTGAGCAGTAGACCAGGTTCAGATTTCCTACCTCCTTAAGCCAGCCTTCTCATGGGCATCTCACCTCTGGCATTCCATTGTCAGAGGAATAAACTAAGGCTCAGGGCACTTAGCATCTTCGGAGTAATCTAGCGAAGATGCCGATGACAGAAGAGATCCTCAGCCCTCATTCCTGACCCTCCCAGTCAGTCCCTCCCTCCAGGGAACTCATGGAAGAGTCAATCTAGAAGTGACCCTGCCCCAAGAGGCCAGAGCAGAGACATTTGCCTGCCCACTCCTGCCCTCTCTGGTAGCTCAGTGGTAAAGAACTGTCTGGCAATGCAGGAGCTATAAGAGATGTGGGTTTGATCCCTGGGTTGGGAAGATCCCCTGGAGGAGGGCATGGCAACCCACTCCAGCATTCTTACCTGGAGAATCCCACGGACAGAGGAGCCTGGTGGGCTACAGTCTATGGGGTCACAGAGAGTTGGACATGACTGAAGTGACTTAGCAGGCCCTGTCTTTCCGGGAAGCTGTGAGATAAACCTCCTCCCCACCCCCACCACATACCCCAAGGGGCCAGATGGTCTGAAATGTGAGTTAAAAACCTAGCATTTTGTTGGGAAGTTTATTGGAGAGCTTCAAACTGAGAATTGGACTGTTTCCTAAGTGAAAATGTTGCTCTATAATCCTCCGTGGCTCCCCATCACCTGACTCATGGAGCTTACATTATAGCAGAGAGAGAGAGCCGATCATTAAAACATATACATAAGGTTATGCAGGCTGTGGTTGGTTTATAACCAGTGTCAGTTGACCTAAGTTCTCTTCCCTTAAACATGTATTCCAGGGGCGATCAGAGAAGTTTCCAGATGGAGGGGACATAGATATAGAACCAGTCAGTGCTTCACACTGAGCAGGCTCTCAATAAATATTTGTTGAATGAAGTATCTTGCCCTTGCCCAATCTATACATGTTACATTATAAAGCAAATCAACCAAAATGTTTTGACTTTCAGACAGCTTTTTTCCCCATAGAGAGGACTGTAGCTCTAATTGTGGACTTTTTTTTTTTTTCATTCTTTAGCACAAAATTATGTGATTTAAGAATTTTCTTGTTCACTGAAATATTTACTTGTGGACACTGCAGTTGAAAGATTAGGACAAAGTAAGGAGCCTCCATCTCCTATGCTCCAAGGTTGCCCTGGATCCTAGTTGCTGAAGAAGGACTCCTGGATTTTTCACAAGCCTGTTCCTCTGAGAGATTTTCAGGGAGCCAGGATTTAGACTGTGCAGAGAGACAAGCTCTTTACAAAGCCTAATGCTTTTAAAATTACCCAGGGTATGAACCCAGATTGGTGTGACAGGGACCTGGAAAATTCAATTAGAGGTGAGTGAGAATCCTGCAGAAGCCATTTCTACTCGTGGAATGAGAGAGTTGGTGTTCCCAGTCCAGTCGCAAGCTCCGTGCAACTGGGAAGCCACCACTGGGTGCTCTGCCTAGAGAGGGGCAGCGAGGCTCTGCCCTCCAAAAAAAAAAAAAAGTGTGTGTGTATTTTGCTGTTCTGATGGTAATTCAGAGAGCCTGGAGGCTGAGGACCAGGCAGGCTTTGTTCTTTCAAACCATGCCCTTACATTTACATAAAAAGATGATGTTCTTTCTCGGCCACACACGCCTGGTATTTTGTATTTGGCCTCTGGACATCAGTCTGAAAGCAGCGATTCAGCCCCGGCTGCAAAGCTGGGCAGCTGCTCCTGGGGACAGGCAGGGCCCTGGAGGTGTGGGGGCCCAAGTTGTTGTCCCAAGGGGACATGACCCACAGAACTCCTCCATCAAACATAGAGAAGGTGTCACCCTGGGATGGAGAATCAGCACACATGCAAAGAAAGCACTTTCCTTCCCTTTTTCTTCTAGCTTCTTACAGCAATATCCCTTAAGTAAACTTGGCAGTTGAGGAGCAAGGTCTGTGCCCAAGATTGCAAATTAAAATGGAAGAGGAAAGTAGATGGACAGGAAGGACCAAGCCAAGTACCTAAAGCCCCTCCGGAAGCATGTGGACTTCACTGGGTTCCCTGGCGGAGCTCAGCCCCAAAGGAATGAGAGAACTGATGCTTATTAAGTGCCCTTCAGGAGGCTGGCATTGGACAGGATGGACTTAATCTTTGTAACAGCTTAAAGAAATGGATACTATAGCTACGACCATTTTTCAGGAAAGGAAACTGAGGCTCAGGGAAGTTTTATCACTTTCCTAAGCTCAAAGCAAGAAAGCGGCACAGCCAGGATTTGAGCTCACCTCTACCTTGCTCCAAAACCTGACCCTTCATGATAGAACCTTCTTCTCACCCTCCTGGGTTTGAATCTTGGTTTCACCCCTCATGAGCTCAGTGATCTCGAGAAAGTCACTTACCTTCTTTGAGCCTCAGTTTCCTTATCTGTAAAATGGGGATGCTGTTAGCCCTTTCCTCAGGGGATTATGGTGAGAATTAAAAGAGTAATATTCGTGTAACATGATTGGAACAATACCAACACATAAGAAGTGCTCAGAAATATTAGTCATCATCATTATTCACTTATCTGGTGCTATTTAACAGGAAGTCATCACATTTATCCTTTTATTCATTCATCAACAGTCATCTGTGCCAACTAAATCCACTCATCTAGATGCTGCAGATCAGACAAATTCCTCACTTTCCTGGAGCTTGTATTCTGAACATCTCAGCTCCATTTTTAAAGTTCACATAACATAAAATTAACCATCTTAAAATGAACAATTCAGTGGCATTTAGCAAAATTCATAATGCTATGGAGCCAACACCTCTATCAAATTCCAATATGTTTCTTTCTTAAAAAAAACTTTCCTTTTAAGTTCCAGTATATTTCGAAGAGAAAAACCTGGGCCAGTCAGGCAACCACTCCCTACCTCCACCCACAGCCACTGGCAACCACCAGGCTGCTTTCCATCTTCGCGGATTTTCCTATTCTAGACACTTCTTATAATGGAACCCTACAGTGTGTGGCCTTTTGTTTCTGGCTTCATTCACTCCATATAATGTGTTCAAGGTTCCTCTGTGTTGTAGCCTGTGTTGGTACTGCACGGCTTTTAAGGGCTGCATAATATTCCACTGTCTGTAAATGTCACAGTGTGTTTGTCCATCCATCTGATGATCAGTTCCTCAGATTCTTTGCTTCCCTCTGCCGGAGTCCTCTGCACGATTGTCAACCCTGCCATTCAGCCCTAGTGCCCTATTCGAATAGCCCCTGCCCAGCGTCTCTGCTGGTCAGAACACCTTGTCCTCCCTCTGGAGGAAGCTGCAGGTCACTGGGCAGCTACAGCTGAACTCTCGGTCCTTTCATCCTGAGGCCCTCCTCCCTCCTTTCTGCTACCTGGCTCTGCCCTGGGACAAGCCCCTTTGTGCCTCTATTTATTCACCCACAAATGAGGATCATGGCACACCTGCTCAGACGGAGCCCTAGGACCGATGGTCTAGTTCTCCTGTGTGGGCACAGAGCCAGCACTGGCCGTCTTCCCCCACCTCTGGGACCCACTCAGGCCCCTCCCACGTGCACATCTGCTTTGCTCCTCACCTCTCTCCCAGCTCTCAGGACCTCAGAGGATAAGCACAGGCATGTGCTCTCACATCCTCCCACCCCCCTGCCCTCATTTTAGCTTCCACTTCCGCCCAGAGGCATGCTTGGGACTTCGGGAATGTTGAGAAGGGACACAGTCTGGGTAGCAGCTCTGCAGAGTGCCCTGGGCGGGGGCGGAGCCACCAGGGGTCTGCGGGTAGGACCTTGGGGTGCTGCGTCTCCCACTCCCTCGTGCCCTCTGCTGTGCCCCCACTCTCACGGGGACTGGGAAGGAAGGCAAAGAGATTTTTAACGATCAGGTGGATCCCCGGTGGTCCCTTGCGATCTCCGGGGGTCCCTTGCGGGAAGAATTCTCTCCTGCTGTGGTTGCAACTCACCTTTTGGGTTGCAGGCACCCCCTCCCCCACCTTGAATAAAAAGCCTCCCGCTGGACCCAGCATCTCCTCCTCCATGGTCCTTTCTTGGACCATGAATCAGCTCTGTATAGTACTGCCTGCTCTCTGTAGCTTCTCTGTGTTCAGTGACGTTTGGTGATGGCTTTAGAAAAGTCTTCTTAACTTGCTTTGGGGAGTTTGGGGGTTCCTCGCCCCCAGCTGAGTCTCCCTAATATCTCACCCAACAAGCGCCAATACCCATTTCCCGGACGGGGGCCCGCCTCTCCTGAGTACATGCTTCATGCTGTCCCTCCTGCCTCACCATGCTCCCCTGGTGTCTGGGGTGTTCAGTTCCTAACCTGCCCCTGCTTGCTCCACACTCTCCTCAGAGCCCTCAGGGTTAGAGGTGGGGAGAGGGAGGGAGGGAGAGGACCAAAGGAGAGGAGGGTGGCAGAGAGAGAGCTGGCTCTTGCAAGGCATGAGTCAGCACCGCCAGCACCCCGAGACTAGGACCAGAGGCACAAATGATGGGATTCATGGTCAGGAGGAAGGAAAGCAAGGATGGTGGAAATGCTGAATGGAGCCGTGAGACCAGCACTGAGCTAAGAGGGTCACACTGGCTGTGTCCCCAAAGGGGAGCTGTGTCCCCAAAGGGGAGTTGCTATGAGAGAGACAAAGGGTGCAAGGGAGGCTGCAAGGTCAAGACTCTGGCCCTGAGTTCCCCCCAGATGGAACTTCTAGAACTGGCCCTGGCTGTACCTGCAGCCGTCTGCCGGACAGCCTGTCCAGATGGTCCCTGAGGGACAGTGGCTCTGTCCTCAGAAAGCCGCATCCACCCCTTGACCCCAAAGCCCTTCAGAGCAGCTCCACTCCGGAGCTTTGGGGAAGGACGGGGAAAGACTGTGGGCCACCCACTTCACCGTGCCCAAACCGATGCAGCCACTCAAACTTGGGTTTCTTTTTTATTGAGATATAATATACCATCTAATGTTCATCCTTTTAAAGTGCACAAATCAGTGACTTTTTTAGTATGTAGTTGTGTAACCATCCCCACTAATTCCAGAACATTTTTATCACCCTAAAAACCAAACTTGCACGTACTCCTGGTTACTCCCCACCGTCCCGCCCCGCCCCTNGCCGGGGGCGCGGGAAAGAGGGCTGGGGGGTGGGAAGGCGCTGACCTTGGCTGCCTCGTAGGTCTGCAGGGCCAGCAGGTGGGGCTTCCCCAGGGCGTGGGCAGCCTGCCGGAAGGCCCGGAGAAAGGCGGCCTTGCAGAGGCGGGAGGGGGGCCCGGGGGCAGTGCTGCGGAGAGCAGAGAGGGGCCCAGCGTCGGGGGGCAAAGCAGGCCTGAGCCAGTGGCCACGCCACCCTCTCACAGCACCGCCACCCCGGCAATCGTGGGTGGGGTCACATTGCTGCTAAGAGGCTGGTGGCCAGACGCACCTTCTTTCCCCACAGGCAAGGGAATGGGGACCAACCCCTGGGTTGTCAGACCCCCCTCCAGCCCACCCCCAGGCCCTCCTCACTCGGCCTTCACACGCCCGGTGGCCACATCCACCACCTCGACGTCAGAGTCCCCCAGGCTCCAGTTGAGGCTCAGGCCCTGGCAGGTGTTGGGGGTGAGGTTGGAGGGGGCCACCGAGGGCCCTGCAAAGAGGTGCAGCGTGGTCCGGGTGTAGGGGGCCGGCAGGCACGGTCCCATGACCCTGTCGAGGCTGGGCCGGGTGTGGATGGCCCGGCTCAGGGTCGGGGGGTCGTGGCAGGTGTCAGCTGTGGGGTGCAGGACAAGGGCTGAGTCTCTGTCCCCCCATCTCCCCGCCCCATGGCGCGCCCCTGCCCTCCTGCCCTGCGGAGCTCACCCAGGACCAGGCTGGTGGTGTAGAGGGGGGGCAGGAAGTGGGCCAGCAGGCCCCCCGCTACCCCCAGGACGGCCCAGCGCGCCAGCTTGTCGCTCTCCGAGAGGCAGCCCACGTGGGTGTCGCGGAGCGCGGGAGCCACGTAGCACACCGGCTTCAGCTCCCCCTGGATGTGGGCCTGCAGGCGGAGTGGGGGGCCGTGCAGCAGGCCGCCCTCCAAGGACGGAGGGAGGCTGTGGAGGACCGGGGTGGGGGGTCACCCCCATGTGGCGCTCCCGGGTGTGGCCCCCCCAGGCTCTCCTCCGCCTGGTACCCCACATACCAGATATCGTAGGCGGCTCCCTTGGGGGTGTTGCTGACATAGAGGTGCAGGAAGATCCGGGGCTTGAGGGCGAAAGGTGGCCCGGGCCCTGGCTTGGGGGCCAGCACGGACTTCTCCTTGCCCATGGGGCCCCCCTGCGTGGCCAGCAGGAGCTGCCGGAACAGGAACCTGGGGGCGGTGGAGTGGCAGCTGGGGCGGTCCCGTCTCCCCGGGGCTGGCCGGGCAGAGGACCCCCGCCGCCCCTCACCTCAGCAGGGCCCGGCGGGCCACCACCAGCCCGTGGCAGTCGTGGAGCTGCCGGCCCGAGAAGTCCAGCCACCCAGAGCAGCTGCCACTGCCGGTGCCCAGCGCCACCAGCTGGTAGGTCTCCTTGGCATGGCCCCTGGCGCCCGGGACCTCTGAGGGGAAGGAGGCAGAGAAGACCGGCCTGAGGCAGGGGGCCCAAGGGCCTTCCCAGGGAGGCAGGGGCAGGGCCGCCCTACCTCGCTCCAGGATGACTGCGGCCACGGTTCCCTTGCAGGCCCAGTACGGCGAGCTGGCGTCCACCAGGCGGTCGAAGCCCGCGCTGACCACGGCCGCGCAGCGCTGCTCATGGGTCACGATGTTCTCTGCAGGGAGGGAGGGGGCAGAGGCGGCTTCACAGGCGATGCCCTCCCATGCTGGGGGGATGGGCGTCAGTGGGGTCTCACCTACCTATGCTCAGAGGAGCGAGAGGAGGCTGGTTGGGGGTCTTTGGGGGCTCTGGAAGAGAGACAAAGGGTGGGCTGTCGTGGGTGCTGGGGACTACCCTCCCATCCTTCATCCTTCAGGAATCCAAGAGGCCCCACTAGTGAGTGGTGTGTGTTGGGGGTGGGGGTGGGGGGCTTGGGTCATCCTCCAGAAGCCAAACAGCCCTCAGCTGCCCCCAGCAGTCCCTGGGCCCAGGGTGAGTGGGCTTCAAAGGATGTTAGGGCAGGGGTCTGCCCATGTCTCCACCCCCAGCTCCCTACAGGCTGGGTCCTGGTGCCCAGATGGTCTCTGCAGCACCTCACCCCAGGCGCACGTGTGTTCCCGCCCCCGCCGCGCCCTGGGTTACCTGCCCCTGCAGCTGGGCCCTCCAGCTGACGTCGGATATAGTAGAGGGCAGAGAGAGCGGCCTGCTGCTTGGCCTCTGGCTTACTATCGGCGGTGCCCGGGGGGCAGACCACCCCATCCAGCTCCACGGACACAGAGAAGGGCGAGCAAGGGTCTGGGGAAGGAGAAGCTGAGAAGTGGTACCATGCGCCTCATCTTTGTCCCAGGCGCTTCCTAGCAAGACCACAACACCTGCCAGCAAAGATGACCAGAATGACGGGCAGACAGCCTGCGGAGCTCTGTCCAGGTCGGTGCAGGCCTCAGCATGCCAGGCCACGCCCGCTCGCAGATCTGCACCAGCCCCTCTGAAATAGGTCCCTGTGACCCTGTTGTACAGAGGGGGACACAGCGGTAAGTGGACAGCGAGCCCAGGTGCTGTCAGGACCTAGATCCAGGGCTGCACTGTCTCCAGGAGGAACGTCCCCTGTCCTCTCTCAGACACACTGCTCTATTTCTTCTTTACAAGAAGCTCGTCTTCCAAACATGACCACTCCAGGTGTTACTTGTGACACAGCAGAGACAGATGAAAATCCTAGAACAGGGGTCAGCTGGTCAAAGGGCATAAATTCATTTCCATTCACAGTATTTGCTGTTACCTGCTGCTAAACTGTCTCCCAAAAGGGCTGCCTGTTTCTTTCGAAAAGAACCCAAATTTCAGTACCCCTCCCTAGCGTGGAGATTCATCTACTTTAAAAGAGCAACAAGAATGCCAGTTAGGGAGACTTCCCTGGCAGTCCAGTGGTTAAGAATCTGCCTTCCAATGCAGGGGAGGTGGGTTCAATCCCTGGCCAGGGAAGAAAGATCCCACATGCCTTGAGGAAACTACTGAGCCACGGCTACTGAGCCCACGGGCCACAAAAGACCCCACATGTGTCATGAAGACCCCGCATGCTACAACTAAGACTCAAGGCAGCCAGATAGATATTTACAAAAGAATGCCAGCTGGGACATGCAGAAGGAAGGCTGGCGTCAGGACTCTCCGGCAGCCAGTGGGGTAATAATCAGCTCTGGCCACAATCATCAGAGGATGCGACAACCACGGGAGGGGATGGAGTTCTAGGGACCAGGATGGTCACACTGCCTCAAGACGCCCCGCTTGGACGACTGATGACACACCCGGCAGGGAAGTGAAGGCACCTGGCGACACCACCTTGATTAGGCCCCCCAGCTGACACCCCAGGGGTAGAGTAAGGAGATCTCGGGCCCCCGGCGGGATGCACGCCACAGACACGAGGCTGCCACAGATGCCTCCGCTGGTTATGCATCACTTGAACCCAATACTGAGGAAACAGACGAACCCAAACGGACAACTTTGAACAGAATAACCAGACCTTATCCTTCAAAATCATCACTGTCCTGAAGCCGAAGACAGCCTGAGCAATTGTTTCAGATAAAAAGAGGTTAAAGAGGCTGATGTAATAAATCATGCTGGATGGGGAAAAAAAAAAAAAGTGCCCATCACTGTGACAAGTGGCAAAATTTGAACATGGTAACTAAGGAATAGTATTATATCAATGGGCTTCCCCGATAGCTCAGCTGATAAAGAATCTGTCTGCAATGCAGGAGACCCTGGTTCGATTCCTGGGCCAGAATGAGCCACTGGAGAAGGGATAGGCTACCCACTCCAGTATTATTGGGCTTCTCTTGTGGCTCAGGTGGTGAAGAATCCACTTGCAATGTGGGAGACCTGGGTTCGATCCCTGGGTTGGGAAGATTCCCTGGAGAAAGACTACCTACTCCAGTATTCTGGCCTGGAGAGTTCCNAAGGGATAGGCTACCCACTCCAGTATTATTGGGCTTCTCTTGTGGCTCAGGTGGTGAAGAATCCACTTGCAATGCGGGAGACCTGGGTTCGATCCCTGGGTTGGGAAGATTCCCTGGAGAAAGACTACCTACTCGAGTATTCTGGCCTGGAGAGTTCCATGGACTGTATAGTGCATGGGGTCACTTGTTAAGTTTCCAGAATTTGATCCTTCTGCTGCAATTATATAAGACAATGTCCTTGTTCTTAGAAAATATATGTTGAAATGTTTAAGGGGTAATTAAGCCTTCAGATTGTTCAAAACAAATCAATGTGGATATTTATATATAAATATATATATAGAGAGAGGGAGACAAAGTAAATGTGACAAATGCTAACTGAAGAATCTGGGTGAAGAGTTTATGGGAGCTCTTTTATACTATTCTTAGAAAATTTACCAAAATGAAGAATAGAAATGACAAAAATTGCCTACCCATGTCGACAGTGGAAAGAGGGACCTTAGGCGGAAGGGAGTGGCAATATTACTCAGTGGTTCAGCTCAGGCTCTGAAACCCGACTGCCCCCTGGCAGTTTCAGCCTCTCTGGCCTCAGTCTTCCCATCTGGAAAGCAGTGGTAATGGTATCTGCCTTTCTTGAGGAATACTTGTGAGGACTCAATGAGTTAATGTGTCTGAAGACTTTCAAATCACACTTGGTCTGTCACCCAGAACTCATGAACGTTAGCTGTCATCTCTGGTATTGAATTGATTTCCTTTTTTTTTTAGTTGCAGCATGCGAAGGCTTAATTATAGCATGTGGGATCTAGTTTCCCAACCAGGGATCAAATCCGGGCAACGGAGCTCAGAGTCTTAGTCACTGGACTACAAGGGAAGTCCCTGTTTTCTATATTCTTGATGCTCTGGCATTTGGGGATTTAATTCTGGAGAAACCATCCCTCCCAGGACTAGCTAATTCCTAGACATAGCGAACAACTTCTCTGCAAGCTCACTCTTTCATATAAAAACTGACCAATCCAGAGCTCACACCCCAACCACAGAACTCTCTGACAAGCCAACATTCCCCATGCCCTAAATCACCCCTGAGGCCAGGTACTAGGCAGCTAGGAACCACCCCATAACCCTTAAACTTATCCAGTGTCTTGCTTTTATCAATCCTAATCTCACTCTGCATAGGTACCCTGCTCCAACCATTCTTTCCCAAGAAAACCCAGTTAATACCTGGGGCTGTGCCTGCCCCGCTCCTCGCCACCCCATCCTTTCCTGCACATCCCTGCATGGCCATCTGTGCCTCCTGTTTCTAGGAATCCATACTTACCCCTTTGTGACAAGCACTCTGACATCTGCTGTCTTAACATACCTGATTAAAATAAATCCCAGGTAGATTTTTTTTAATACATTATCTCATTTTGAGTTACTCAGTTTGAGGTTCTCCTAGGAAGTTTTACAAATGCTCCCCCAAATTCTTAGAAGCAGGGAATGTGCTGGTTGGGAATCTGAATCTAGGAGGGACCTGGTGTATTGATCTTGTTGGTTCCAGGAGGACTATAACCATTACACCTGTATACAGTATTGCCATCATTGAGCTTTATCTGATAATCTCTTTGAGTTGGGGTGGGCTGGCCCTCACTTAGGCATCTCCTCTCCAATGCTGGCATGGTAACTGTAATTATATATAATTGACCTTCAAAAATGCCTGCTGAAAGGCTGGTAGCTTAAGGCAGGTCCTTTAACCAACCTGAGCTTCAGATTTGGCTAGTTAGAAATCTGGGGTACCTGGTGCCCCTGGCACCATGCTGCTCACAGCAGGCCTATCTCGGGCCCCAGGCTCAGGCCCAACTCAGTCTTCCTGGCTTCATTTGAGAACAGCCCAGGGCATGCTGCCATCCCAGCCTCCTGGGCTCACCTGCTGTTTGGCTTTCTCGAAATATCAGGGAGACGCCCAGATCGGCCGCGTACTGAGTTAGTGAGGCCACGGCCTGGCCCGGAGGCGGGTCTTTGAGCTGCAGGCCCAGATGTCTGGTCACCTTTGGGAAGTCGCCGGTGGGCCCTGTGGGTGGTACAGCGACCCTCAGGGACCTCCCCATCCTTCCCGTGCCCAGCTCCCCAATCCCTGCCCCAGCCAGGCCTCACCATCCCCAGCCGCCGCCGAGGCCTGGAGCTGCCGGCCCGCTTCATCGTTCTTTGCGTTGGGGGCGGGCGCAGGCTCTTGGCCTAGACTGGCCGAGGGCCTCCAGAGGCTGGACCTTGGGCTGATCTGCAGTGATGCTGCCAGACGGGGCTTCCTGCGGCCACTGTCGTCGGTGCCCAGAGCTGTGCTGGCCTGTGAAGCCATGGCTGGACTCGAGGGCTGGAGGGGACAGCACGCAAGTTCTGGCGCCACCAGCACCCTTTTACTCGCCAGAGAGAGCGCCCACGTGGGGAGCACGTGGTACAACCGTCAGCGTATGGTGAGCTCCGCCTCCCGCCTCACTTGTAGCCAATGAGAGCCCAAAAAACTGTAGCAGGACAGTATGCCCAGCCAATGGGAAGGTCAGTCTCCCAGGCAGCCTGAGCCTGGATGTGGACTAAGTGGCCACCTGGCCAACCTCCTTACTTCAAGGGCGGGGCTCCGGGTGTAAGGTGAGGGTGGAGGTCAGGGCCCTCCTATCATCTTCTCTGCGCTTGTTTGCGTGGTATTCGGAAACAAAGACCAGGGGAGGAGTCTGGGGACCCAAGTTCAGCACCTCACCCCTGCTGCCATCCAAAGATGCCCTGCACTCCCCATTTTGCCAGCCTGCCCTCCCCAGCTGCTTAAGCAGCTGAGCCTAGAGGAGGATGGGAGGTGCTCATTCTCTAAGTGATGGTGTTTTCATTTGTAGCAGCCTCACAGAATCTTTGCTGCTGCTGCTGCTAAGTCGCATCAGTCGTGTCCGACTCTGCGACCCCATAGACGGCAGCCCACCAGGCACCCCCGTCCCTGGGATTCTCCAGGCAAGAACACTGGAGTGGGTTGCCATGTCCTTCTCCAATGCATGAAAGTGAAAAGTAAAAGTGAAGTAACTCAGTCATGTCTGACTCTTAGCGACCCCATGGACTGCAGCCTACCAACCTCCTCCACCCATGGGATTTTCCAGGCAAGGGTACTGGAGTGGGTCGCCATTGCCTTCTCCCACAGAATCTTTAGGGCCTACATTTAAAATCTGTTCACCTTAAGCCTTCCTGAAGCCAACTGTAAGTGTTCCATGTGGGCTTTAGCTAAAATTAGTCATTTGATATCCTGTCCTCCCCACTCCACTCCTGCTTTTTTTTTCCCCTCAGAAGTCAGTCTGTGTTGGTTCGTAAAAACAAGTCAAGATAGCAACTCTTAAAAATGAGGGTCTAGCGATGAAGGAGAAATAACAAAAATAAAGTTAAGGATGAAGACAATTTACATGTAGCTCGCTACCATGCAACATGGTTGCTTGAAGGAGATGGAAATTTTAAGTCTTGAGGAGCCAGTGACTAAGAAAACGTGACCAGTCACTGAATTTATGGTCTGTAAGTTGTGTTACTGTTGCTACTGCTGCGGCTGCTTGCTGCCTTCGGATGTGACAACACGAGCCAGGACGGGCGCAATGTGGACACTAAGGCATGGAGAAACAGTTGGTAGCACCTGTTAACATTTGACTTGGAAGAGCAGATGTGGAGCAAGGTAGATTCAATCTCCCAAACGGTTCAAGGATTGACCTCAAGAAAGACAATTCTGAGGACTTTCCTGGTGGCTCACGGTAAAGAATCTGCCTGCAATGCAGGAGTTGCAGAAGACGCAGGTACGATCCCTGGGTCAGGAAGATCCCCTGGAGGAGAGCATGGCAACCCACTCCAGTAGTCTCGCCTGGAGAATCCCATGGACGGGGGAGCCTGGCGGGCTTCAGTCCATGGGGTCGCAAAGAGTCGGACACGGCTGAGCGACTTCACTTTTCATTTCCTTTAACTTAATTTCCAGTGCCCACGGCGCCGTCGGCACTCGCATTCTCCCTCCGCCCGGGAGGTGGCGCTCTGGAGCGTCCCTGAGGCCGGGGTGGGAGGCGGGACTTCCTGCCTTCCAGGAAGCATTTCCGGCCCAGCCCGGGGAGGTTGTTTATCGCTTCTGTGGGGCCGTCGGGTTGCGGGCTCGAGAGCTAGGGTTCTGCCTTGGGGCTCCCTCGTGGCACGAGGGTCAGGCGAGCGTCACGCGGAGGTCGGTTTCCCCGGCGAGCACGGCCAGACGGGATCACGTAAGTGCGCGTGCTGCCCCGACGGGACGGAGAGTCGGGTTCCGCTGCTCCCGTCCACAGGCTCCAAACTGTGTGGCTTTGGGACGAGTCGCCCAACCTTTGCAGAGTGGGTGGTGAGCAGCCGCTAGCTCATGCAACGGAGAGCGTCACGCCGTTGTAAAGCGTCGTAGCAACAACTGTCTGGCACACAGCGCTTGGTGCGAGATGCCTGCTGCTCTTGGGTTGAAATTCTGGGGCCTCGACGTGGAGAGGGAAGAGACGGATGGGGAGGACGTGGGCGGGAAGTCGAGGCTGTCTTGTCTCGGAGCTTTTCTGAGGTCGTGGGCTCCACCAGCTCCCTCAGCCTCCCTGCGTTTGTTTGAGACTGTCTAGTTCCTCATTCGTGGATTTGTGCCTTCAGCTTTTACGTACTAATTTCAGTTCATTTCAGTCGCTCAGTCGTGTCCGACTCTCTGCGACCCCATGGACTGCATGCAGCGCGCCAGGCTTTCCTGTCCATCACGTAGTAAATAAGGCAGGCACCGGGGATAAAGTCCCTTCCCCATGCGGACTCTTCAAAGCAATTTGGAATCACATAGGTTTACCTTTAAATATTTTATCACACTTCGCAATTCGTGCGCCAGAGGAGGGATTGCAGGGTGATGTAGGACAAGGCTGGGGGAACCAGGAGAGGCTTCCTGACTCAAAGTCTGAAGGATGGGGGCAGATTTAATAGGTGGGTAGGAAGGACAGTCATATTCATTTTTAGTGGAGAGAGAGTGTGAAAAGGTCCTCTGGTGAAAAGACGCATTCCCACCACTGTCCTCTCCTGTGATGGAGGAGAAAGACAATAACGGTCAGATGCCAGGAGGTCAGAAATGAATCAGATACAGTTCCTGTCCCAGAGAGTCCCGAAGAAGAGATAAGGCATGTAAATCACAATTAGAATGAGGCTGACCCGTGCCCTGATAAACACATTCTTTTGACAAGTTTTTTTACTTTATTTACATGACTGCACTGGGTCTTAGTTGTGGCACTCAGAATCTTTAGTTGTGGCATTTGAACTCTTAGTTGCAGCATGTGGGATCTAGTTCTGTGACCGGGAGTTGAACCTGGGCCCTCTGCATTGGGAGTGAGGTGTCTTAGACACTGGACCACAGGGGAAGTTCCTCCTTTGAAAAGTGAAAGTGCTAGTCACTTAGTTGTGTCCAACTCTTTGTGACCCCATGGACTGTAACCCGCCAGGCTCCTCTGTCCATGGAATTCTCCAGGCAGGAATACCGCAGAGGGTTGCCATTCCCTTCTCCAGGGGATCTTCCCTACCCAAGAATCAAACTTCAGTCTTCGGCATTGCAGGGAGATTCTTTACCATCTACCAACATTTACTGTGTGGTGAGCACTTTGCAAGGTGCTCAGAGTACCTGGAGGTATAGAGGTTACAAAACACATGGATACATGTAGTGGTAGCTCTAAGAGGAAAGGTTTTGCATCATCGGGCTCAGGCTGGTGCTCGCTTCTGGCTGCAGGGAGAGGAGTGGTTCAGAACTGGGGTTTTGGAGCTGCTGGAGGATCGCGCTTTTGGCCTTGGGCAAGTTGCTCTTTCCCGGCCTGTTTCCTGACCTCCATACTAGGGGCAGGAGAATAAAACTTGTAGTACCATGTCGGGCAGATGCTGGCACTCACTAAGTGAGAACTGCTCTTATTTTTGCAGGTAATAAAGGATATTCCGGCTGCTTATTCTTCTCGAGCACTTTGTATTTTGTTGTTGTTCACACTCTTTGTGACCCCACAGACTGCAGCACACCAGACTTCCTTGTCTGTCACTATTTCTTGGAGTTTGCTCAAGTTCACGTCCATTGAGTCAGTGATGCTATCTAACCATCTCATCCTCTGCCACCCTCTTCTCCTGCCTTCAATCTTTCCCAGCTTTAGTCCAATGAGGCGACTCTTCGCATCAGATGGCCAAAGTATTGGAACTTCAGCTTCAGTCCTTCCAGTGAATATTCAGGGTTGATTTCCTTTAGGATTGACTGGTTTGACCTACCTGCAGTCCAAGGGACTCTGAAGAATCTTCTCCCACACCACAGTTTGAAAGCATCAATTCTTCAGCGCTCAGGCTTCTTTTTGGTCCAACTCTCACATCCATACATGACTACTGAAAAAAAACAAATTTTGACTATATGGACCTTTGTTGGCAAAGTGACGTCTCTGCTTTTTAATACACTGTCTAGGTTTGTCATAGCGTCCCTTTCCAAGGAGCAGGGATCTTTGAATTTCATGGCTGCAGTCACCAAAGCCCTTTGCCATAAACATTATTATTCAACACACAATTGGTTCCTTTTTGTTGGAAGACACTGTACTTGACAGTGGGAAGGCAGACAAATAATAACTCGTCTCTGGCTTTGGGGAGCTTCAGTTTGTCTTGAGAGTGTAGCCTAGAGTGTGAGGCTTGTCGTCTAGGTAGGACTGTGTAATTATAATGTAGTACGTGAGAGCGTGATGGAAGCTGACCCCCACCAGCCACCTTCTAACTTTGGCCCGCGTCACTCACCACCTAGTTTTTCCCATGGCTGCCCAGTTGCTTCTCACATACTTCCTGCCCCAGGACTCTTGTTCTTGCTGTTCATTCTGCCCAGTACTCTCTTTCTCGTAGTGGGCATGTTTGTCTCTCTCCTTAGGCTCTGTGTGTGCCGAACATCACCTTCATGAAGCTGCCGATGCTAAAAAGCACACCCTCAGGCCCTGCCATCCCTTCCCTCCTGGCAGGTTGCCTGGTTTTGGTATAGCACCTACTATTCTCGGGCATTCGGCAGCATGTTCATTTGTTCTTCTTTATCTGCTTCCCCAAAGAGACTATCCTCCTGTTAAGACAGTCTTCACTCTCCCAGGAGCCCCGGAAGCCGCTGTCCGGTNGGTCTGCCCAATAGTGGGATTGCTGGGTCATAAGGCAGTTCTATTTCCAGTTTTTTAAGGAATCTCCACACTCTTCTCCATAGTAGTTGTACTAGTTTGCATTCCCACCAACAGTGTAAAAGGGTTCCCTTTCCTCCACAACCTCTCCAGAATTTTTTGCTTGTAGACTTTTGGATCACAGTCATTCTGACTGGCTTGAGATGGAACCTCACTGTGGTTTTGATTTGCATTTCTCTGATACTGAGTGATGTTGAGCATCTTTTCACGTATTTGTTAGCCATCTGTATGTCTTCTTTGGAGAAAGAAGTTTAGTTCTTTGGCCCATTTTTTAATTGGGTCATTTATTTTTCTGGAATTGAGCTGCAGGAGTTGCTTGTATATTTTTGAGATTAGTTGTTTGTCAGTTGCTTCATTTGCTATTATTTTCTCCCATTCTGAAGGCTGTCTTTTCACTTTGCTTATAGTTTCCTTTTTTGTGCAGAAGCTTTTAATTTTAATTAGGTCCCATTTGTTTATTTTTGCTTTTATTTTCATTATTCTGGGAGGTTGGTCATAGAGGATCCAACACAACATTGCAAATACTTGAATAAAATACTTGCTTTTAAAAAGAGGTGCCAAGAAACTAGTACCTATAATAAAAAAGAAGCAGTCAAACAGATACAGAGAACAAACTAGTGGCTAACAGTGGAGAAAGGGAAAGAGGGTGGGGCAGCATAAGGATGGAGAAATAAGAGGTACAAACTATTAGATATAAAATATGCTGCAAAGATATATTGTACTACATAGAAAATATATCCAATATTTTTATAATAAATGGAGTATAACCTGTAGAAATTGTAAATCACTATATTGTACACCTGTAAATATAATACTGTACAGCTACCATACTTCAATAAAAAAATATATTCGTATATTTCCCCAAAAAATGGTACCAAGAGCAATATCTGGCCTACACAGAGGATTATAAAAAACCCAGCATCCCACAATCCAGACCCTATGTGATAAAAACTGATGCCTTCTCCTTGAAGACCATAAGCCACAGAAATGATAGCCATCGTATGACATCTCCAGTTTACAAACCTTTCCATCCCTTATTTCTTTTAATCCTCACCTTCTCTTGTCAAGGTAAGTATCTAAGGAACGTTCTCAGGACACCTATTTCACAGACAATGAAAATATGTTCAGAAAGGTACAGTGACTAATTCAAAAACATGCATCAACTCTGTGCAAAAGCAAGATACTAACCCAGATCTTCTGACTCCAAACCCACCGCTCACTGGCAACAACACACACACTAGATTCTCTGGGCTGAGAACACCTGGTTGCAAGTGCCACGCTCTTGGGATGTTATGAGAAAGCCTCAAGAGGGCCCTCGCTAAGGGCAGGATGTCCACACAGCAAATGAGGACACTGACACCACAAGAGGGCATCTTAGGTGTGAGTCTAACATCTGTAAAAGGGACTAGATTAGCTTCCTCCCAGCTGTGACATGTGAAGATTTAATGATGCTGTAATGAATGTAACCACCCAATCAGTATGCTTAGCACACCACTGATAGTACCTCTTTGGCGGGCATACTTCTTTGATTTCCAAATTATCAGTCAATCTCCTCCAGATCCTAGTTCCAAAGGAAGGAGAAAGGGAGCCTAACACAGACCAAACACCTGCTAGAGAAGGTGCAGTGCCAAGTGACTGGCAAGAATTATCTCACTGAAATCTCACAACAAGCCTGTGGGATAGGTGTTATTTTTGCCATTTAATGGATAAGGAACTGAGGCTAAAATGCTAAGTCACTTAGCCACACTCTCAAGGTAAGGAGAGTCAGGATTTTATAATAATACCAGACTATGTAACTCTAAATTCCAGGCACAGTCCATTTACCACCTTGCTTGCCAAACATGAAAAAGTAGAAACATGTCAAGCTGGTCTGAAAATGAGCACAGGGAAGCACACTATGTTACCTCTTCCTCTTCTAAATGCCTATTTCAAAGTCACTTTTACTTTCCAGGGGGCTTATATGTCTTCATTAAAAATACTGGCTGGTTGAGATTTCCCTATAGTCCAGTGGTTAGGACTCTGCACTTCCACTACAGGGGACACAGATTTGATCCCTGACCAAGGAACTAAGATCCCGCATGGCATGGCCAAAAAAACAAAAAAGCTGAGTTTACTTATAATTAGATTCTCAGCAGAATCAGAAACAGAACTGCCCCACCTCTGAGGAGCTCTGAGTTTCCAGACCCTCCTTTCACCCGCTGCTAGATTCTTTTCTTTAAAAAAAAAAAATTCAAGCTAGTTAATATGGGGACTATAGCCAATATTTTGTAATAACTACAAATAAAATGTAACCTTTAAAACTTGCATCAAAGGTTTTATAAATAAATTTAGTCATATAATTTCTAAATTATAAACAAATAGAAAATCGTGGCTCTCATTCTGAGCCAGAATGATCCAGCTAAGCTGTTTTCCATGGTTTTTCCAGTAGTCACATGTGGATGTGAGAGCTGGACTATAAAGAAAGCTAAGTGCTGAAGAACTGATGATTTTGAACTGTGGTTTTGGAAAAGACTCTTGAGAGTCCCTTGGACTGCAAGGAGATTAAACCAGTCACTCCTAAAGGAAATCAGTCCTGAATATTCACTGAAAGGAGTGATGCTGAAGCTGAAATCCCACTACTCTGGCCACCTGATGCAAAGAACTGATTCTTTGGAAAAGACCCTGATGCTTGGAAAGATTGAGGGCAGGAGAAGAAGGAGACAACAGAGCATGAGATGGTTGGATGGCATCACCGATTCGATGGACATGAGTTTGAGCAAGTTCAGGGAACTAGTGATGGACAGGGGAGCCTGGTGTGCTGCAGTCCATGGGGGTGGTAAAGAGCCAGACATGACAGCAATTGAACTGAGCCCTCAGAAATTATGTGGGATAACTTCAGACAGTAAAGAATTTGCCTACAATGCAGGAGACCCAGCTTTGATAGCTGGGTTGGGGAGATCCCATAGAGAAAGAAATGGCAACCCACTCCAGTATTCTTGCCTGGGAAATCCCATGGACAGAGGAGCTTGACCGGCTACAATCCATGGGGTTGCAAAGAGTCAGACATGACTAAACAACTAACACTTTCATTTTCTAATAAACTGTTGTTTTTAAATGACAAAATCTGGGATATTTGTCCCGCAGCAGGAAATAACTAACTCAGGGAGCCTTTGAGGGATGACTGATTCTCTCAATGTCACCCACAGATTAGCCACAAAATGAGGTCTGAATGTCACCCCTTCACTCTTTACTCCCCCAAGTTGCCTCCACAGAAGGCTCATTCCTCACACGGCGGAAAGCACTGCCCGTCGTTAATGTACAAGAGCATCTCCAGGCTGAGGGACAAGAGGACTGAGGACCCACAGGATGGGGAGGATTAAGGGAGAAGTAAGGGAGGGAGGTGTTAAAGAACTTGAGTCACCTTGGCTTTAGGTTCACCTCTGCTGGGCATTCTCTGAAGCCACGTCTGTTTTTCAGGAGGAAGGAACAGGAACCGTTCACTGAAAGAGCCCGCCAAAACCAGGTGCTGCGCAAAATGCCTGCTTGAGTTGTCTCACAGCAGGAGACCCTGAGGAGGAACTCGGTGCTGCCTGCTGCCGCTGCAGCAGAAAAACTGTCCTGAAAAATCTCAAAGCAGGCGAAAGGAGCCGGGAGACCACCAGCCCACAGTATATCATAAAACTAGCCTGGGAGAATTTGGGGGGAACCAATGGGTGGGAGGGGTTTCTGCGGTGGTAAAGAATCCACCTGCAAAGCAGGAGACCTGGGTTAACCCCTGGAGGAGGAAATGGCAACCCACTCCCATATTCTCCCCTGGGAAATCCCATGGACAGAGTAGTCTGGAGGGCTACAATCCATGGGATTGCAAAGAGTCAGACAGGACTTAGCAACCAAACAACAACAGAAGGGAGATGTTGGCAGCCCACATGTCCCACCCATATCCCAGGAACCCTTGCGCTGGAAACCATTTTAACCAAGAGATGCACAGGCCGCAAGTGAAAGTATTAGTCCCTCAGTCATGTCCAGGCTCTTTGCAACCCCATGAGCTATAGCCTACCAGGCTCCTCTGTCCTTGGAATTCTCCTCCCAAGAATCCTGGGGTGTGTTGTTGTTGTCCAGTCACTAAGTCGTGTCTGACTCTGCAACACCATGGACTGCAGCATGCCAGGCTTCCCTGTCCTCCACCATTTCCCCTAAGTTTTCTCAAACTCGTGTGCATTGAGTTGATGATGCCATCCGACCATCTCATCCTTTGTCTCCTCCAGCCCTCAATCTTTCCCAGCATCAGGATCTTTTCCAATGAGTCGGCTCTTTGCAGCAGGTGGCCAAAGTATTAGAGCTTCAGCTTCAGCATCAGTCCTTCTAATGAATATTCAGAGTTTATTTCCTTGTGGGTAGCCATTCCCTTCTCCAAGGGATCTTCCCAACCCAGGGCTCCACCCGGGTCACTTTCATTGCCCAAGAGAGGGTGTTGAATTGGACAAAATATGGGCACAGACAAGATGATTGGCCAGAGACAAACTGGAAAGCTAACCTCGTTACCATAAAACCTAAGACTTCAAGCAGCTTAGCTGAGCAGTTCTTCTGGGTTCCCCCACCCTGCTGCTCTCTGCACTGGCACCCTTCCCCAATAAGGTCTTTTGCTTTGTCCATATGTGTATCTCCTCTGACAATTCTCAGGCTCTGGGAGGGGCTCCCCTTCCCGCTAATAGATGGAGCATCATTAGAAGAATGTATTCAAAGAGAAAAGCAAAACCCATGTCCCCAGACTGTGGAACAATGGTGGGCCACTAATGAATTTAATTATTCAAAGCAACTCACAACCTGATGGAAGAGCTGCATTTTTAGAAAACTCATCTTCTGATTATATCTCAATCTCCAGATGCTTGAAATAGAGCATCTCTTATTGCAGACCCATCAGTCAAACCTCAATTAGATATAGAGCTATCCACACTAGCTAACTGGTTTAATTTGTCAGTGTCTTACAAAATAATAATCCTATTAGATAATCCATTTGCAAATCACATATGGAATTTATTTGCAGAAGCCAAAGGCAGCAAGATGCAACTGAGACCATAAAAATGGGCTCTGCAAGATATCTATTTCCAGGAGCAATTCTTTCATTGTATGCACATTCAGAAGTACATGCCAGTATCTGTCTACAAAACATAACATTGCCACATGGCTATTTTTTTAGAGGAGACAAGGTAGTAACCAGGAGTATTTGGACAATATAAATTTGCATCTGCAAAATGTCTGCCTAGAAAGTATTGATTTTTGCCTTCCCGAATAGCCTATTAAAGGGAAACATTTTTCTAATGCTATCCAGGGGCCCTGCAGGAAATCATTACTGGTGGTGACTGTTGTCTTATGATCCTTTGGAATGGGAGCTTTAAATATGAACATAAAATGTGAAAAGGAAGGAAGTGATATGCAGAAGCCTGCCTGGGTGCTGCCTTTTATTCATTGTCATCCCCTAGTCTATTTCTCCAGGCAATTAGCCGAAGGTATCATTCTGGGAACCGAGCATTGAATGGCTCCTCCTTCTGCAGGAAATTTTTTCAGAGCCCAAGGCTGGATTCCTAATCTGGGCTCCCTAACCCCGCCACATCCCCATCCTTTCTACCTCTTCCTGGAAACCCACTTTTTCCCATCACCAGCTTCTCAGTAGGGTTCCCGCTCTCGTGTGCGTAGGCTAAAGCATGACACACACTGAGCTCGGGCTGCAGCACAAGACCAGGAAAAGCTAGGAAAACCTCCGTGCAGATATCTCTGCACCAGGGTAGGTAGAGGGTGAGGGGCGGCAAAGCATGCTGTCTAAAGGTGTGGCATCGTCAGAGACTGTTGAGGTGGGCACAACACAATCTTACTTAACAAAAGATCACCCTCCGGGGATCTTTGTAAACCTTCAGATCTGAAAGCTCCATCCTAGTGATGAAGATGTGAATGATGAAGATGAGGGAGATAAAAGCAGCTCGGTTCTATTGAGTACCTACTGTGAGCACTTGCTCCCTCATGTACTCCCTACAACAACTCTGGGAAGTAGGCACTATCATCCCCAATTTACCAATGAGGGGTACATTTGCCTTTGGTCACTTACAATTACTGAAGTGGAATTCAGATTCAAGAGCAGTGGATTCCAAAGCCCTCACTCTAAGCCACTGACCCCATCAGAGGGATCAGACTAGATCTGCTCATTAGGTCTTCCAGGCTGCTGGCGGGCTTTCTCTATAATAGTTACAACAAGCAAGTGCTGTTCTCACGCGGTGGCTTCTCTTGTGGCGAAGAACAGCCTCCAGGGTGCATGGGCTCAGTAGNTACATGCCCAGGAGTGGAATTGCTGGGTCATATGGTTAAAAGCCTCTTGATGAAAGTGAAAGTGGAGAGTGAAAAAGTTGGCTTAAAGCTCAACATTCAGAAAACGAAGATCTTGGCATCTGGTCCCATCACTTCATGGGAAATAGATGGGGAAACAGTGGAAACAATGTCAGACTTCATTTTTTGGGCTCCAAGATCACTGCAGATGGTGACTGCAGCCATGAAATTAGAAGATGCTTACTCCTTGGAAGGAAAGTTATGACCAACCTAGATAGTATATTCAAAAGCAGAGACGTTACTTTGCCAACTAAGGTCCTTCTGGTCAAGGCTATGGCCTTTTCCTCTGGTCATATATGGATGTGAGAGGTGGACTGTGAAGAAGGCTGAGTGCTGAAGAATTGATGCTTTGGAGAAGACTCTTGAGAGTCCCTTGGACTGCAAGGAGATCCAACCATTCCATTCTAAATGAGATGAGTCCTAGGTGTTCTTTGGAGGGAATGATGCTAAAGCTGGAGCTCCAGTACTTTGGCCACCTCATGTGAAGAGTTGACTCATTGGAAAAGACTCTGATGCTGGGAGGGATTGGGGGCAGGAGGAGAAGGGGACGACCGAGGATGAGATGGCTGGATGGCATCACTACTCGACGGACATGAGTCTGAGTGAACTCCAGGAGTTGGTGATGGACAGGGAGGCCTGGCGTGCTGCGGTTCATGGGGTCGCAAAGAGTCAGACACGACTGAGTGACTGAACTGAACTGATACTTATTCTGTAAATGTTTTAATTTTCTGAGGAACTGATATACTGGTTTCCACAGTGGCTGCACCACTTTATATTCCCACTAGCGAAGTGTTAGGGTTCTAATTCCTCCACATCTTTGTCAGCACTTGTTGTTTTCTGTTTTTTTTTTTTTCTTCTTTTGATAGTAGTCATTGTAAAAAGGTGGTAAATCATTATGGTTTTATCATTTGTGTTTCCTAATGATTAGTGATGTTGAGCCTTTTTTTCATTTGCTTATTAACCATTTGCATATATTTTTTTGAGAAACGTCTATTCAAGTCCTTTGCTTCTTTTTAAAACTGGAATTTTGTTGTTTCAGAGGTTCTCTGTATGTTCTAGGTATTCATCTGTTATCATTATGTGACTTGTAAATATTTTTCCCATTCTATGAGTTGCCTGTTACTCTGTTGATACTGTTTTTTAATGCACAAAAATTTTCAATTTTCATGAGATCTATTTTTTCTTTTGTTGCCAGTGCAAAGAAAAAGCTTTTTTTCTATAATTTATTTAATTTCATCCTAGTCTTTGAAAGATAATTTTCCCAGATATTCAATTCTGTAATTTTCTCCCATTGTTATGGCCTCCATTATTCCTCTGAAGAAGTTGGCTGTCTTTCCTCAAAAGCTCTTCAGTTCAGTCCAGTCCAATCCAGTTCACTTGATTCGCTCAGTCGTGTCTGACTCTTTGCGACCCCATGAATGCCAGCACGCCAGGTCTCCCTGTCCATCACCAACTCCCGGAGTTCACTCAGAGTCACGTCCATTGAGTCAGTGATGCCATCCAGCCATCTCATCCTCCGTCGTCCCCTTCTCCTCCTGCCCCCAATCCCTCCCAGCATCAGAGTCTTTTCTAGTGAGTCAACTCTTCGCATGAGATGGCCAAGGTGCTGGAGTTTCAGCTTCAGCATCATCCCTTCCAAAGAACACCCAGAGCTGATCTCCTTCAGAATGGATTGGTTGGATCTCCTTGCAGTCCAAGGGACTCTTAAGAGTATTCTCCAACACCACAGTTCAAAAGCATCAATTCTTCGGCGCTCAGCCTTCTTCACAGTCCACTGACTATTTTAGGATCCACTTTGGTATTCTGCATTTCCCATCCAGCATCTGGCTGATCTTCACACATCAGATATAGCGGAATGTTCTGGATGTTTGCATTTCCATCCAGAGGCCATTTCTTGGCTGGGACTTTGTTCCCCTCGCTCAGCACCTTCTCATGAAATCATTGGTGTTTGTTTTGAGCAGCAAGCCCTCATGGCCACGGGCCTCACGGCCCTGACTGTCGCCTTCTGTGAGTTCCGCAGCTCTGACCCGGCGCCTCTGGTGAAGCTCTTGGGAGGTGGGGCTCGTGCCTCCCAGCTGGTGGGTGGGGGAGCCTGCATCCCACTCGTGTGTTTCCAGTTCTTTCCTTCCCTTGTGTCTCTAAGCCCTCTGCTCATGGAGCTTTGTGGGGGAGGCGAGGGGGCTCCATGCTGCCCCCCACGCACCGCAGTGATCTCTGTGGGTGGGCTGCGCCAGGCCCCAGAGCACTGTCCAGGAGTGTCTGCCCCAGTCCCAGCCCCTGCCAGCTCCTCACGAGCCCCCAGGGCTGCTTGCTGGCCCTTGTAGCGGTCTGAGGGTCTTTCCCAGCAGGCCCTGGCCCTGGCCCCTGGTATCAGGTGCATCTGCCCAGAGCTGCTGTGGCCACGAGCAGCTGAGAGGACGGAGTGTTCCTCAGCTTAACTCCCTGCCGGCTGAGACTGTTGCCTGTGCCTCCATCCACGGGGGTCAGTGGACAGCTGAGAGTCCTGCTCAGACGTCAGCGAGAAGTGCGTGAAGCCCGGGCACCTCCTCATGGCGGGCAGCCCCAGGTCAGAGCCGCCGTGCAGCCGCAGAGCCGCCGCCACTGGAGCGAGCGGCCAGCGCGCCTGTAAAGCCCGTTAAACCTCGGGTGGGAGCCCTTGAAGGCCGCCAGGCAGCTGCTCTTCACTCTTGGATTCCTGCCAGCTGAAATACTTCCCATGGTAATTGACTCTCAGAACCCCTTCTGCCAGGAGGCTCGTTTGGAGTCAGGAAAAGAGATGTCCCAGCTCTGCACGGGGGCCCACAGACCTGCCGGGCGGGCAGGCGTGAAGAGCAGACGGCCCGCTGCCCTGGCCTGGGCTCCTGGGTGTCACCACTGGATTCTAGTAATTGAATAAGAGTCGAGTCTAGTCAGGTGATAGTTAGCATTTTGTAGCAAGAAAGTATTTTTTAATTAGGACAAGTACATTTTTTAGACATAATGCTATTGTACCCTTAGGATCCTGAGGTATAGTGTAAACATAGCTTGTCACACACACGGGGAAACCACAGACTTTATGTGACTCGACTTAACTGAGATACTGGCTCACTGAGGTGGTCTGAGACCAGACTTGCAGGAGCGCCATGGAATGTATGCCTGTGCTTACTTGTGGCTGATAACCGCCCATCTCAGAGCAGAATCTGCAGAGCAGGCTTGGGAGAAATCAAGTGCTTTTCTGCGCTGAGGACCATTCCCGCCTCCCGCATGAGTGTGGCTCCCATTGTGCTCTGTGTCCACACTCCACCATCCGGGTGGAGGTCACCGTGGACTCAGTCTGGTGGCCGCAAGGCTGCCAGGGTAGATTGACTGCAAGAGTGTCCCTGCTCCACTCCCAAAGACACTCTATGAAGCCACCGTCACCCCAATACCAAAATCAAAGACACCACCAAAAAACAAAACTACCAGTATTACTGATGAATGTAGGTGTGCGAATTCCCAACAAAGTATTGACAAACCAAATCCAGAAACACAGAAAAAGATCATATGCCAGAACCAATTTGAATTCATCTCAAGGTCAAAAGGATGGTTCAGCATACACAAATCAATGTGATAAAACATCATTAAAAACAAAAGATTACAGCCACTGATCATCTCAATAGATGCAGAAAAAGCATTTGATAAAATTCAACATCCATTCATGATAAAAATCCTAATGAAAGTGGGTCTCAAGGGAACATATCACAACACTGTGACAGCTGTTTATGACAAACCCACAGCCAATATAATACTCAATGGTAACAGCCTTGCCACTAAAATCTGGAACAAGACAAGGATGTTCACTCTCATCACTGCTATTCAGCATATTATTAGATGTCCTAGACACACTGGTCAGACAAGAAAAAGAAAAGGTATTCAGAGTGGTAGGGAAGAGGTAAAATTGTCATCATATGCAGATGATACAGAAAACCCTAAAGACCACACAAAAATTACTAGAACTGATAAGTGAATTCAGCTAGGTAGCAGGATACAAGTTAACATACAGAAATTAGTTGTGTTTCTTTACATTAACAATGAAATATAAAGGGAATGTAAAGAAACAATTCCTTTTAAAACTGCATCAGAAAAGTACTTAGAAATAAAGGAGGTGAAAAGCCTACCAGGCCCCTCCCTCCATCTGGAGTGGATTGCCATTTCCTTCTCCAGGGAATCTTCCTGACCCAGGGATCGAACCCGGGTCTCATGCATTCCAGGCAGATGCTTTAACCTCTGAGCCACCAGGGACGCCCAAGACATATGTAGAGTACTATAAAACATGAGCAAAGCAAACTAAAGATGATTCAAGGAAATGAAAAGCCACCCATGCTCTTGGGCTGGAAGAGTTAACACTGAAATGGCCATGCTACCCAAAGCAATCTACAGATTTCATGAGTTTGCTGTCAAATTGATATTTTTCAAAGAACTAGTCAAATAATCCTAAAACTTATATGGAACCAGAGAAGACCCAGAATTGCCAAAACAATCCCGAGGGAAGAGAACAAAGCAGGAGGCACACCCTCCCAGACTTCAGACAGTACTACAAAGCTACAGGCGTCGAGTGGCGTGGTACTGGCACAAAAAGAGTCATATGGATTACTGGAACAGAAGAGTGAGCCCCGAAATAAACCCATACTCCTGTGGTCAATTAGTCTTCAACAAAGGAGGCAATGGGGAAAAGACAAGCTCTTCAGCAAGTGGGAAAGTGGGACAACTGTGTGCAAATCGATGAAGTTAGACTATTAGCACACCACACACAAAAATAAACTCAAAATGACTTAAAGACTTTAAGAGGAGACACCATAAAACCCCCAGAAGAGATTGTGGAAAAACATTTTTTGACAAATTGTATCAATGTATTCTTAAGTTCCTCTTCCAAGGCAACAGAAATACAAAAAACAAACAGATTGGACCTAATCAAACTTAGAAGCTTTTGCACAGCAAAGGAAACCATAAACAAAATAAAAGACAACCTCTGGACTGGGAGAAAAGACTTGGAAATGATGCAACTGACGAGGGCTTAATTGCCAAGATATACAAACAGCTCACACACCTCAGTAACAACAAAACCAATAAAAATGGGTGCAAGATCTAAATAAGACATTTCTCCAAAGAAGGCATACATATGGCCAATAGGCACAGGAAAAGATGCTCAACATCACTAATTGTTCAGTTCAGTCCCTCAGTTGTGTCCGACTTTGCGACCCCATGAATCCCAGCACGCCAGGCCTCCCCATCCATCACCAACTCCCAGAGTTCACTCAGACCCAAGTCCATCGAGTCAGTGATGCCATCCAGTCATCTCATCCTCCGTCATCCCCTTCTCCTCCTGCCCCCAATCCCTCCCAGCATCAGAGTCTTTTCCAGTGAGTCAACTCTTCACATGAGGTGGCCAAAGTACCAGAGTTTCAGCTTCAGCATCATTCCTTCCAAAGAAATCCCAGGGCTGATCTCCTTTAGAATGGACTGGTTAGATCTCCTTGCAGTCCAGAGGACTCTCAAGAGTCTTCTCCAACACCACAGTTCAAAAGCATCAATTCTTCGGTGCTCAGCTTTCTTCACAGTCCAACTCTCACATCCATACATGACCACTGGAAAAACCATAGCCTTGACTAGACGGACCTTTGTTGGCAAAGTAATGTCTCTGCTTTTGAGTATGCTATCTAGGTTGGTCATAACTTTCCTTCCAAGGAGTAAGCGTCTTTTAATTTCATGGCTTCAGTCACCATCTGCAGTGATTTTGGAGCCCCCCAAAATAAAGTCTGACTCTGTTTCCACTGAAATGCAAATCAAAACTTACATGAGGTATCACCTCACACTATTAGGAATGACCATTAAAAGTCTATGACAAATGCTGGAGAGGGTGGAGAGAGAAGGGAACCCTCCTGCACTGTTGGTGGGAATGTGAACTGGTGCAGCCCCTGCGGAGAACAGAACGGAGGTTCCTTAAAGAACTAAAAATAGAGTTTCCGGATGATCCAGCAATTCAACTCTTGGGCATACATCTGGAGAAAATGAATTCAAAAAGATACAGGCACCCCTATGTTCATAGCAGCACTATTTACAGAAGCAAAGACAGAAGAAACCTGTCCATCAGTGGATGAAGGGATGAAGATGTGGTACAGATACACACTGGACTGTTCCTCAGCCATAAAAAGAACGAAATGATGCCATTTGCAGCACCATGAATGCAGCCAGAGATTCTTACACTAAGTGAAGTCTGAAAGAGAAAAGCAAATACCATAGGGGATCACTTATGTGTTGGATCTGAAATAACACAAACAAACATATTTAGGAAACAGAAGCAGATTCAGGCATAGAGAACAGACTTGGTGGGGAGGTTAGGTGGGGAGGGAAGGACTGGGAGGTTGGGGTCAGCAAATAGAGCCATGATACATAGGATATACAAGAAGGCCCTACTGTATAGCACAGGGAACTGTCCTCAATATCCTGTGATAAATCAGAGTGGAAAAGATGCGTTGGAGTATATTTATATACAGATGTATATATAACTCAATCACTGTTGTACAGCAGAAATTAACATTCTGAATCAACTATACTTCAATAAAATGGAAAAAAAAAAAAGTGTCCCTGATCCTCACTCCTCCGTGTTACACATGAGACTGCCGCTCCCAATAGGATGAAGGGTCCATCTCCCCAGCCCCGGAGTCTGGGCTGACCCTGTGGCTTGATCTGACGCACATCATGTGGCTGAAGTGGTGGTGTTCCAGTTCTGAGGCAGGCCTCAAGGGCCTTGCAGGGGTCGCTTCCTCCTGGCTCACAGGGACAAACCTGGGCCAACCTGTTGGTGGTGACAGACGAAGTGGAGGAGAGGCTAGCTGCCCAGGGAACGGCCAGCCAAGACCAGCCCAGAGCCGGATGACCCCAACTGCTGGCCTGTAGGCCTGTGAGCAGTCATCAGCACTTGTGGCTTCAGGCCACAGAATCTGGAGTGGTTTGCTAAGCATAAGGCTGCCAGAGAGAACACAGGACACTCACTTAAATTCGAATCCCAGATCAGCTGCAGACACGTGTTGCTTCTCTGAAATTCAACTTTAACTCGGTGTCCTGTGTTTTTACTCGCTCAATCTGGCAACCCTATTTAAACAGCAGTGTTATGGACTGGATTATGTCTCTGCTCAAATTCCTATGTGAAAGTCCTAACCCCCTGTATTAGAATGAGGCTCTGATTTGGAGACCGGGCTTTAAAGAGGTGACTGACTGAAAATCAGTGTGGACCCTAATCCCATCTGGGGTCCTTGTAAGAGATGAGGACACGCAGGGGGGCGCACACGGGGAGCGCAGGCACTGGCCCAGGCGAGAGGCCTCGGAGGAACCGGGCCTGCAGATGCCTGGGCCTTGGATGGCCAGCCTCCGGCCCGGACGGAGATAAACGTCTGTCGTTTAAGCTGCCCCCTGGGCGGGGTTTGTCACGACCACGCAGCTGAGGCGCAGGTGGGGGGGGGGGGGCTGCCTGGGGAGGGGGGCTGCCTCCGGGGAGCGGGCACGCTCGGCCAGGCCCGCTGAGTGTGGTCCCTGCTCCCCACCCCAAGAATCGCCCCGAGGAGCCTCCTGGGCCAGCTAAACGGGGAGGTCGACTCCTGCTTCTGGAAGGTTCTCTACGAACTCTCCCTCTGTGGTAAAACCTCGCTCAGGGGACCCCCGTTAAGCGGCAGAGGAGCGCGCTCCCCAGGGCCGGTGGTCCGCCGGGCGCCGCCTTCCCAGCTGGGTCGCCAGGCGCCGCGGAGCCGGCGGGACCCTGAAAGCGCCCGAGGCGGTTCCAGTCCCGGCACCGGGGCGGCCTCCCGCGGCCCTCGTCCCGCGAGGCTCCCTCCCGGAGCAGGGTGCCCGCTCCCGGGCCGCGCGCGGACGCCTGGCCGGCTCTGGAACGTGGGGCGGCTCCGCGCCCGCCGCACACCCGGGCTTCCCGCCCTGGGCTTGGGGCTGGTTCCCGGAACCTCCTGCAGGCCGTGGAGCCGCCGCTGCAGAAAACGGAAAGAGCGCTCACAGAACCTTCCAGAGCCCAGGGAGGAGACCGGACCCAGAGCTGCGCGGGAGGCCCCGGGCCCACGAGGCCCGCGGTGGGTTCCGGCTGGGCCTGCCGCCGGGTCTCCGCGCTCCCGGCCGGGCTGCAGCGGAGCGCGTGGCCGCCGCCCCGCGTGGAGTGCCGCGTGGCCGGCTGGCAGCGCCCGGGCCCCGGGCCGCAGGCCGCCGTGGGCTGCACGTTGGCGCGCCGTCCGGGGCAGCACGCCCGGCCTCGCCGAGGCGGAGGCGCCGGGCCCGGGAGCCTCGCCGGGCCATCCCGACGTGGTCCTCAGGCGGCGGGGCCGCAGGGGGCTGGTGGTCGGGGCCAGCCCCGCGGGCGGCTCAGCCCGGGCAGGACGCCGCTGCCCCTGCCCGGCGGCAAGGCGGGGCTGGAGGGAGCGCCGCCGGGGCCGCGCTGCCTGCGCGATCCTGAGCGGGGTCGCGGCGTCTCCTCCGTCCCCGCGCCTGCTCGGAGCGCTGGGACCCGGGGATCCCGCGGTGACGAGGGGTGGGGAGTCTCCGCTCCCGAGCCGACCTGGATAGCCGGCTGGCCCCTCAGGGTGGCGGCGCCCCGCGGGGCCTGGAGGGCTGGAGTCCCTCGGCTCCACAGCCGCCCAGCCTCCCGCCCCGAGGAGCGGGTGCAGAGGGGCCGGGGTGGGCATCGGGCTCCCGTGGGCCCGAGAAAGCCGCGAGGAGAGGGCGCGCAGAGCTCCCCGGCGGGGGGGCACGTGGCCCTCCGCGGAGAGCAGGTGCGCTGGGGAAGGCAGCCTGCGTCCTTTCCCGTCGGAAAAGGGCCTTCAGCTGGGCCGGGCTGCAAGCCCTGACGGGCCCGTGCTCCGTCCCGAGCCGGCGGCAGCGGCTGCAGGGCGCCGGGGGCTGTGGGCCCAGAGGCCCCCGGGGCAGCGGGGTGGCGCCGGCGGGGGAGCGCGCTGCTCGCGCCAGGCCTGGCCCTGGGCGGCCGGGAGCTGCCGCGGTGCGGGCGGCCCGGCTCGAGGCCGCGTTTCTGCGCAGGCGGGGCTGGTCATTTGTCATCCTGTCTGTAACGACCCAGGCCTCGCCTGTGCCTCTCTTCCCTTCGGCTGTTCCTGAGTCATCTCCTGCAGTAAATCCGTTATCTCGTAGGCGACACGAGCCTCTGAGCCCTTTCAGCCTCGCTGGCAAATTAACCGAACCGAGGAGGGGGTCGCAGGAACATCCAATCTACAGCAGGCAGGAGGGGCGCCCAGGGGCAATCTGGATGTGTGGCGGCGGGGCGGGGCGCAGGGGCGGGACGTCTCGTGAAACTGACAGTCCTTCCGGGTAGTTTCAACCAGGTTGAATTGCAGGACCCCCCAGCTGCTGCTGGAGAATTGTTTGGTGGTGGTATAAAAACAGATGCATTGGAATTGGTATCAGAATTTAGGAATATTTAATTCAATTATTTTCATTGCTTCTTGTTTATTAACATGAACATTTAAGGTTATGAATTTTTCTCTGAGGNATGGTGTACGTGTTCCATTTAATGACCCGATGTTAGTGCATTATCGCTAACTAAAGCCCGCAGCTCGCACGTAGTGTTGGACATTCTGTGGGTTTTCACAGTGCATATAGTCCTGTATCCACCGTTAGAGTCTCATGTAGAATAATTTCACCTAAAAATGTCAGCGCTCAGTGATCCTTGACCTTTGCACTGTCTCCGTAGCTCTGTCTTTTCCAGAATGTCAGAAGTTTAAGCTCAGGGTGTGTAATCTTTTCATACTGGCATCTTGCAGCTGGCAGTAGGCCTTTAAGGTTTCTCCATATACATGCGTACTTGGGTCTGTGTCTCGAGAGCTCGTTTCCTTTTTTAATCACTGAATATTTATTGCATGCATGTACCGCATTTATTTATCCATGCACTTATTAACAAATATTTTGAATGCTTCCAGTTTTTAACAATTCTGAATATCGCAGTAGTTTTTGTCTGGACATTTGTTTTCAACTCAGTTGGGTAAATACCTAGAAGCGTGATTGCTGGATTATATGGGAAAATTGTGTTGAGCTTTGTAAGAAATCTCTAGCATTCCAAAAAAGCTTTGCATTCCCACCACCAGCAAGTGAGAGTTCCTGCTGCTGTTCCTCGCCACCAGCACTCGGTATTGTTATTTTTTAAAAGGAGCACAGTGTTGCTTTTTGGACTTCGTGTAGCGTTTCTCACCTCTCCATAAGAATACTAACTAGCGTTTTGGGGCAGGTTTCTGCCTGCTTCCTGCCTCGCTTTGGGTGCTTCGGTTTCCTTTTCTGAGGTCACCGTGTTCTCTGTCCCTCACGCTGGGCTTTCTGCGTATGTCCGGCCATCCTTGGCGTTCCGTTCACAGTCGAGCTAGCTGGATGCTCTGTGGTTCCGGCTGGGGTTTTAGATGGTGAGCCGGCAGGGGCAGTTTCACCGGGGGGATGCCAGATGTCTGATCTTCCACTGGGTGGAGGAGGTGGCCAGCCTGCTTCCTGCTGCTCGTATGTGGGGAGAGGAGTCTGAGGGTGGCCCCTCTGCGTCGGCCCTGGCCTCGCCCTGTCTCTTATACACATCTAGATGTGTATAAGAGACAGGGGCGGCCGGGAGCTGCCGCGGTGCGGGCGGCCCGGCTCGAGGCCGCGTTTCTGCGCAGGCGGGGCTGGTCATTTGTCATCCTGTCTGTAACGACCCAGGCCTCGCCTGTGCCTCTCTTCCCTTCGGCTGTTCCTGAGTCATCTCCTGCAGTAAATCCGTTATCTCGTAGGCGACACGTCCCTCTGAGCCCTTTCAGCCTCGCTGGCAAATTAACCGAACCGAGGAGGGGGTCGCAGGAACATCCAATCTACAGCAGGCAGGAGGGGCGCCCAGGGGCAATCTGGATGTGTGGCGGCGGGGCGGGGCGCAGGGGCGGGACGTCTCGTGAAACTGACAGTCCTTCCGGGTAGTTTCAACCAGGTTGAATTGCAGGACCCCCCAGCTGCTGCTGGAGAATTGTTTGGTGGTGGTATAAAAACAGATGCATTGGAATTGGTATCAGAATTTAGGAATATTTAATTCAATTATTTTCATTGCTTCTTGTTTATTAACATGAACATTTAAGGTTATGAATTTTTCTCTGAGGAGCATTAACTCCTCTGTACTGTTTTTAGTATATCTGGATATTCCAAATGTGGGTTTTGATTTCTTTTTTAATCCAAATGTTGCTTAAGAGAGAGCTTTAAATTTTCCAGGGCAAGGGCCTTTATATTGGTTTTACCTCATTTTATTGAATTGTGTATAGAGACTTTTTCTGTACTTATTTTTTAACAAATAAAATGTGTATAGTTTAAAAATTAAGGTTATAGCACACCAAGCTTAAAAATCCTGGGCCCTGTTCGTAGTATCTCTGATCACAGTGTTTCCTTATACATTCTGCCCTGGAATAGCCCTATATTTGTTATTGTTATTATTCAAACACATTAGGTAATCTCCCAACTTAAACTGGGGCCCAGCACCTGGCGGGTGCTCTGAGTCTCCTTTGTCCTGAGTGCACCCCTCATCTGGGGTCCCCGTGCCCCCCTCCTTGATCTGTGCCCTCGTGTAACGGGGTGCGTCCTCCAGGGGCTCCTTCACGGTGTCTATGGGGAAGCAGAACTTTGAGGCCGTGGTGCTCATACATGCTGTGTGTTATGTTACCCTTTAAAATGCATGTTTTGCACTTATCCTTGATAATAGCATGGCTGGGTGTTGAATTCCAGGTAGGAGTATTTTCCCTCAGTATATGGGGCTCCTCCAGTGTCCACGCTGCTCTGAGAAAGAGGACGCCACCAGCCTCCAGCACGCCTTTGTGGTCTGGGCGTGTCTTAATTCGGGTCTTTTTTCACTCTTTGGGCCCTTCACCAGGCCTCTCAATGTGGTGACCAAGGTTATGCAGTTCTGGAATGTTCTCTGTTATTGTTTTCTGTGCTGAGTTTTCCCTGGTCTCCCTGATTCCTGTTGTTTGGACATTGGACATCTTGGATCCACAGCCTGGTTTTCTTTCTTCCCTTTGTCCATTTACCTTACTCTCTGGAAGATCTCAAATCTGTCTTCCAGTCATCCTGTCTAATTGTAAAATTTGTGTTCCCGCCGATTTACTTTCTGAGCACTCCTTAGAAATTGTTCCCTGAACTTCCTGTGTTGTTTCCTTTGTGGATCTTTCCGTATTGCTCAGAAGACATTCATGTAACTTTCACTTTCAAGTTTTGCTCTGCTGCCTGTATTGGAGGTCCCCCGAGACCTCTGTTTTCCATGTTGGGTGATCCTTACCTGTCTATTCATATTTAAATGGGAGGCACTAAAAGCTGATTAAACGCACGAGTATCTACGAGCTGCACCCGGAAGTCACCCCAGTGCCCATGGACGGATGAAGCAGCGTATCCCACAGTGGACACTGTGTTGCAGTGACAGTGAGTGATCTGTACACGTGCTCCTGCAGGCAGTTCTCACACATGTGATATTATGCAGAAGCAGTGCACACGTGCGGCTCCACTTACAGAGCCCTGAGAGCAGCGGAAGGGGTCTGTGTCACCAGACGCCAGCACCTGGGGCCAGCCGGGGAGCAGGGGCTGCTGGGATATGGGGACAGGTGTGCTGAGTGAGTGAAAGTCCGTCCAGCCGGACATGGGCGGTGTGGGAGCGTCACCGTAGCTGAAAACGTGCATGAGACTGCATCTGGGGGGGGTCTTGTGGATGGGGGTGACCCCACGCTCTCCCCTGGTGGGTGGACTGTGAGTGCACGGCGTGTGGGGTTTGGAATCTTGTGACCCCATGTGTAGACTTTCTGCTGCTCCCCACTCCCTCAGTTAGAAGCCTCACGGCTTCCCCTGGGAGCCTCTGGCCTCACCTCCACGAGAATACATCTGTCATCTTCTAGGGGTGGGGAAGGGGTTGCCCTGGCTGTGCAGATGGGTGGGGAGCAAGGCCACCCAGCCCCAGCCCCAGGGAACCCAGAGTCTCTGAGTCCCAGCCTTTTTGGGAGTCAGCACGAGCTGGCTCGGTTCTACATGGCTTCCCCAATCCTGGCATCCGAACAGTTTTTATCTCCTTGTGCCTTCTCCGTTGTCTCTCTGGGCCTCTAGTTAAGAAATGAGGGGCCGTCTGGATAATTCTTCGAGCCTTTATTTTTTCTGTCTTTGCCGCCTCCTTCTCCTTCTGTCCTACTTCCTGCTAGGTTTCTTCAGCTTTACCTCCCAGTCCTCACATAGATGCTTTTTAAAAACAGCATTGTCATAGTTTTATATTTTTAATTAAACTGTTTATCTTGAGATCAGTTCAGTCCAGTTGCTCAGTTGTGTCTGATGCTTTGTGACCCCATGGATTGCAGCACGCCAGGCTTCCCTGTCCATCAAGAACTCCCAGAGCTTGCTCAAACTAGTGTTCACTGAGTAGGTGAGGCCATCCAACCATCTCATCCTCTGTCATCCCCTTCTCCTCCTGCTTTCAATCTTTCCCAGCATCAGGGTCTTTCCCAGTGAGTCAATGAGACTTTTCCAATGAGACTACCTTGAGATAGTCACATGCAATTATAAGGGATAATGCAGAGAGACCTGTGTTTTTTACCCAGCTTCCCACTGGTGACATAGGAAAGTATCACAAGCTGGATGCTGACATTAATGCAGTCAGAACACAATGTCACCACCAGGATCCCTGCACCACGCGTTACAGCGTCCTCTCCCCCATCCTTGGTCCTGGGCAGTCACTCATCTCTGCAGTTTTGTAATGTCATTTCGGGAGTGCATGTGAATGGAATCATGCAGCGTGAAGGCTTGTGTAACTGGCTTTCTTCCGCTCAGTGTGATCCCCTGGAGAGTCGCCCTGGTCGCCCCTGCGCTGGTAGTCCGCTTCTTTACTGCTGAGCAGGATCCCATGGTACAGATGGACCACAGTCTGTTTAACCATTTACCTGTTGAAGGGCATCTGAAATATTTCCGTTTGGGGCTTATAAATAAAGCTGCTCTGAATATTCATATTCAGATTGTTGCAGAAACACGTTTTCACTTCTCTATGACAAATGCATGATGCATTTGATGATATTTACGTTTCGTTTCATGAGGAACAGCCACTCTTTTTCTGAGAGACCGCCACTCACAGCAGTGTGAAGGTAACACAGCTTCCCTGCATTGACACCCGTATCTGGTTTTGTCGCTGTTTCAAATGTCAGCTCTTGTGATGAGCTTGCCTCACTGCAGTGTTAACTTGCGTTCTTCTGATGGTAACGGCACTGAGCATCCTTTCGGGTTCTTACTTGCCATCAGTACGTCTTCCTCAGTGAACTGTTTCTGTGTTTTGCCCATGTTCTAACTGGGCTGTTTGGTTTTCACTTGGGGAGTGCTTCATACATTCTAGATAACTAGTTTTGTTGTGGTTGATGTTGGACTGGTGGTTTGCAGCTAACCCTCCCAGCCTGCAGCCTTTCTTTTCATTCTGTTAATGTGGTCTTTTGTAAGCAAAAGTGTTCGATTTTAATGAATCCCAATTTATCCGTTTTCCCTTTTATGGGTCATGCTTTTGGTGACAGGTCTAAGCACTCGCTCTTGATGCTGAAGATTTTCTTCTGTTTTTTTCTTTTTCTGAAGTTTTATAGTTTTGCATTTATATTAAAATCCATGATCCATTTTGAGTTACTTTTTATATAACAGGTAAGGTTGAAGTTCATTTTTGTCCAGCTGTCATATGGAAAAATAATTACATTTATGTTTTTAGAAGTTTTAGATTTATAGACAGATTGAGTGAATTGTGTGGAGAGTTCCCATATAGTCTGCCTTTCTCGCGCTTTTCACGTATGCTCGGTAGTGTCCACCTCTGTGATCCTATGGGCTGGGTAGCCCACCAGGCTCCTCCGTCCATGGGATTTTCCAAGCAGGGTTGCCATTTCCTCCTCCATAGGATCTTCCCGACCCAGAAACTGAACCCACAGCTGCTGCATCTCCTGCGTGGGCAGGCGAATTCTTTCCTGCTGGGCCACCTGGGAAGCCCCTCTCACGCTTAGTTTCTCTTACCAGTAGCATCTTGCGTGTATATGGTGTACGTGTTCCATTTAATGACCCGATGTTAGTGCATTATCGCTAACTAAAGCCCGCAGCTCGCACGTAGTGTTGGACATTCTGTGGGTTTTCACAGTGCATATAGTCCTGTATCCACCGTTAGAGTCTCATGTAGAATAATTTCACCTAAAAATGTCAGCGCTCAGTGATCCTTGACCTTTGCACTGTCTCCGTAGCTCTGTCTTTTCCAGAATGTCAGAAGTTTAAGCTCAGGGTGTGTAATCTTTTCATACTGGCATCTTGCAGCTGGCAGTAGGCCTTTAAGGTTTCTCCATATACATGCGTACTTGGGTCTGTGTCTCGAGAGCTCGTTTCCTTTTTTAATCACTGAATATTTATTGCATGCATGTACCGCATTTATTTATCCATGCACTTATTAACAAATATTTTGAATGCTTCCAGTTTTTAACAATTCTGAATATCGCAGTAGTTTTTGTCTGGACATTTGTTTTCAACTCAGTTGGGTAAATACCTAGAAGCGTGATTGCTGGATTATATGGGAAAATTGTGTTGAGCTTTGTAAGAAATCTCTAGCATTCCAAAAAAGCTTTGCATTCCCACCACCAGCAAGTGAGAGTTCCTGCTGCTGTTCCTCGCCACCAGCACTCGGTATTGTTATTTTTTAAAAGGAGCACAGTGTTGCTTTTTGGACTTCGTGTAGCGTTTCTCACCTCTCCATAAGAATACTAACTAGCGTTTTGGGGCAGGTTTCTGCCTGCTTCCTGCCTCGCTTTGGGTGCTTCGGTTTCCTTTTCTGAGGTCACCGTGTTCTCTGTCCCTCACGCTGGGCTTTCTGCGTATGTCCGGCCATCCTTGGCGTTCCGTTCACAGTCGAGCTAGCTGGATGCTCTGTGGTTCCGGCTGGGGTTTTAGATGGTGAGCCGGCAGGGGCAGTTTCACCGGGGGGATGCCAGATGTCTGATCTTCCACTGGGTGGAGGAGGTGGCCAGCCTGCTTCCTGCTGCTCGTATGTGGGGAGAGGAGTCTGAGGGTGGCCCCTCTGCGTCGGCCCTGGCCTCGCCCTTGTGCCCTGGGCACTCACCTCCCCACTCCGCACCCCACAGAGCAAGTCTGCAGCCCTGTCCCGAGGGTGGCTCCGTGAGGAGTCAGGCGCAGGCCGCACAGGGACTGGCTGGGATGCATGGGGACTGTCCAGCCCTCTCTTCCTGGCGCCTTTTCCTTTCCTGCTGGAGTCTCAGTGACTCTCCTCACCAGCCCTTGGAGGCAAGACGACTTCCTGGCCTATAAGCAGGTGTCCTTCTTCACACCTTCCAAAACGCGAGAAGACCTCTGGCCACCACATTGCCTCTGATGTCTCCTGTGTGGGTTCAAATGTTTAAACACCTTAAGTTCTTTTAGTGTGGTCTTGGGTGAAAGCAGAAAGAAACTCATATGGTCAGTCTATCATCTTTATCCCAAATCCCTCAATTATTTTATAAAAATAAAACTAGTACATAGAAAAAAGTCCTCGAAACCTCCCAGGAGCGTGTCGAGTGAGAGAAGAGGCGGCCCTTGCCACCGCCTGCTGCCACGTTCACTTCCCCGGGGTCACTCTGCTGACTGGCAGGAGTGCGCGCGTCTGGTGTGTGTGGATGCGTGTGGGTCATCACAGACCCAAAGCACACACACCTGTGGGCACACTCCCCACCCAGGCTGTGACTGCACCATGGGGCGGCTGTGGGGCATGCCTCCTGGGTCCCTTTCTAGAGTCCCTTTCTAGATCCCTGCCCGCAAGGAGAGTACGCAGGTGGCATCAGGTTCTGAGGCAAGATCCTGTCTCTTGGGGAGCCGGCCCGGGAGCACAGGCTTGCCCATCTCAGCTCCAGAGCTCCCACTGGGTGGCCGAGCCGTGGGGTCGGCATGGAGATGGGGGCCCCCCGAGTCCTGCCTTCCCTGGCGGTCGCCTTCACAGACCTGCAGCACGGCCCTGATGGGGCCGCAGCGGCCGCGGGTGCAGCAGACCCGCCCTCTTCCTGACCCGGATCCCCTCCCGTGTCAGTCCTCAAAGGCCTGCCCCTTCCTGTCTGTTGTTTTCTTAATTGTCAGCTACACCATGAGGCATGCGGGATCTTAGCTCCCTGACCTGGGAGCGAACCAGGGCCCCTGCGGTGGAGGCTCACAGTCGACCACTCGGCCACCAGGGAAGGCCCGTTGCCCCTTCCTCCTTCTTTTTTAAAAAATTAATTTATTTTAGTTGGAGGCTAATTCGGAGAAGGCGATGGCACCCCACTCCAGTACTCTTGCCTGGAAAATCCTATGGACGGAGGAGCCTGGTGGNCACTGGCGGCTGCAGGAGCGTCTGAAAGCGCCCACCATAGGTGCGTTGGGTGCTGGGGCGTGTGGGGAGCCATGCCCCCGCCAGGCCGTCTGGTCACTGTCCTCCGTCCCCAGGTCTGGTTGCTGCCATCCCGCCCCCCGCCTCCACACCAGTGCTGTCGCTCTTCCAGCTTTCTGCGGCCGGAGATGTCTTCCACCAGCGCTTCCACCTCCGGGCAGACCCCGGGCCCAATGCTCGTGCCGCCGCAGCTTCCTGGACACCCCAGGCCACTGCCTGCTGCAGTCGGTGGCTGGAGGACCTGCTGGAGGTGCCCCTGGCTCCCCCGGTGTGGGCGGCACCCACCTTCTCCCACCGCCGACTGCTGGGATGCTTCGAGCCACAGAAGGTGGAGGGGCCGGTGCCCGAGGGTTTCCGCAGGGCCATGGCCCAGGGGCGGCTCCTACAGCAGAGGGACCTGGGCTTGCTCCCCCCAGAGGAGCGGCCCCCTGCCCCCGAGCCTGGCCCAGAGGATGAGCTCAGCGAGCGTCTGGAGGCAGCCTGGGAGAGATGTGNCGCCCAGCCCAGACCGTACACTGCCCGAGGCCAGGCCCCATCCCCCAAGGACCCCGCCCTCCCAGGAGCTCACCCAGGAGCCCTGGGCCCAGGGCATCCCCTCAGAGCGGCAGCAGACCCTCCGGGACTACATGGCTGAGCTGCCGCTCTGCACGGACACCCCAGGAGGGGCCTCTGCGCTCTCCTCCCAGACCCCCAGTGTCCGGGCCACGCCCTCCAGGCAGCACACCCCCCGGGATGGCATAGTCCAGCAGCCGCCAGGAAGGGACACCCCGGAGGGCACCACCCCACCCTCCTCCCAGACCCGCAGCGTCCTGGCCACACGCTCTAGCTCTCAGCGGCTCCGGAAGAAGCCCCGCATGGGCTTCTGAGGCCCGGGGAGGTTGCCAGCGCCAGGAGCCTGCCATCCTCTGTAAGCTGCGTCTTTCGTGGTTGAGACGGAAATCAGAGAACAGTTCCCAGGGGGCAGACCTCATGTTTCTGGAACACCTTCATGAGCAGGAGACGCTCAGAAGCAGTCAGAGCAACGTCGGGGGAAAGAGGACAACAAAATAGTCGTTTCTCCCATAGCTCACAGTCTCAGGGCACATGGTGGAGCCCTGGCAGCCCCGTCCTGAAGGTTGGTGTCACTGGGATCCTTTCCAGCTAACTGTCATGCTGGAGACAGGGGTGGCAGGTGTGCTTGGGCCCCTGGTGACCACGGGGCCGGAGCCCCGGCTCCTCGGTGCTGTGGATGTTGGTGAAATGAGCTCCCTGGCCGGCCCGCGCTTGCTGGGTGTTAGCAGTGGTTTGTGGTCAGTGTCTGTGTGACGCAGTTCCTAGGACAATCTAACGTGGAGAGGGAGGCACTTTGGACCCATGTTAGGGGTTGAATAAACCATGACTGAGCCTGGTGTCGAATGATGGACTTTCTCAGGCTGGCTGCGTCCCCTACCATGGCTTTCCACACTCTGTGTTAGGTTCTCACCCTCCGTGGCTCTGTGGCCCCAGTGAAGAGCCTGCTTCTGCTGCAGGGAGATCACCCCACCCCACCCCTGGGAATGACACAGGCCTCGGGGTGGGACCTGGGTTTCTTCTCNCCACACTCTGTGTTAGGTTCTCACCCTCCGTGGCTCTGTGGCCCCAGTGAAGAGCCTGCTTCTGCTGCAGGGAGATCACCCCCCTCCACCCCTGGGAATGACACAGGCCTCGGGGTGGGACCTGGGTTTCTTCTCAGAAGAATGGAATGATTCTTGTCTCAGTACCTGATCGAGTGAAGGACCTGTGACTCACACAGACGTTCGATAATCCAGTAATACAAGGGCCTGCGTGGATGCTGAAATGTTTATACCGTGACATGGTTTCCACTGCAAGTGACCAGGCTTGTGAGAGGCTTGCAGCGCGGGGAGCACGGGGCGGTGCCTGCGGGAGAAGGGAACTGGGGCCCACGCCCTCGGCAACCACAGCTCGGAAGGGAAGGGGAGCCCGGGTGAAGGTGACCCGCCCCTGCTGGGGGGTCAGGCCTGGGCCTGTGCCCTCTGGTACAAGAGCAGAGGCTCAGTCCAAGGCAAATTCAATGTCCTCCCAGTCTTCTCCTGCCTCGGACCCCAGGTGTTCCACAGGCTTCACCTCAGATGGGACTTGATCCTTTTCAGGGCTGTTTCCTACAGAGTAGGCAAGAGGTGGCTCAGTGTTCTGGGGAAGTGTGGTCAGCCCTCACCCCTTCCCGTGTGCCGGCCTCGAGATGGCCACGCAGCGTGGGTCAGAGTGGGGATCGTCTGCACCAAGGGCTCCCCGTTTTGGGTTCGCAGTCGGGGAGCACAGTCTCGTAACACAGAGCTACCCCCGTGTGCTTGTGAGTAGCAAGCACTAACCAGCCGCCCCAATGGTGCCTCTCTCTGGTCACGGGCACAAGCCCCCAAGCTGGAGGGCCGGGTGGTGTGTGGTAAGTGGCTTCTCTTGCCCCACCACCAGGCACTGTGGGCGCTGCCCGCACCTGCCACAAGTCCCTTCCCAGCTGGCACGTCACCTGTGCCATTCTGGGCATCCACGTGTGCAGCACCACCCTTGGGCCAGCTGCTGCCCTGGTCTCATCCCGTGTGATGAGACTGTGGTGTCACTGGTCCCCTCCTTGGTTGGGAAAGGCCGAGCCTGGAGGTGCTCGGGAAGGGGGGCAGCCTGGCAGCTTCAGCTCTCTGGCCAGTAACGCTGCAAGTCGCCCAGGTGAACACACTCTAGCGGCCTCTGCAGTCTCTGGATAGGCTGTGAATGACCCACCACCACCACTGAGAACGTGGGATCCTGACCACAAAGGCCCAGGTGGGCCACCACTCTGGACTTGGGTGGTCTGCTGTCTGTTTCCCCACCGAGAAGCTTTCAGCCCCTATGACATTGAAGTCAAGGGACATTACCTGGAGCGGGGGCTGGCAGCAGGTCCCCATAGCCGTCCTCAGTGCGTGGGGCAGGCACGGCTTCCCCCTTGCAGACTGGGGGCAGGGGTGGCGGTCCCGAGGGCTCCTGGTTGTCACCCAGCTCCTGGATCAGCGGGCGAGGGCCCTCGCTCGCTCTCCTTTGGGTTTCCGGGCCCCTCTCCGGGGCCACTTTAAGTATGTCTGTGAAGGGCATCTCAGTCTCCACCCTCCAGGAGGTGTCCTTGGGGACTGCAAATATACTGGAAAGCGTGTCCGGGGATGTGTTTTCCAGCGCTAGGAGTGAGATGTCATCCACGTCAGGCTCGCTGGCAGCGTTCAGGCTCGAGACGACTGTAATCTTTGGAAAGCACTGCTCCTGTTAAAAGGAAAAGATGGATTGAGCCGTGCTGTTTTCACAGTAGCGTCCCTAAAGTGCATGCTGCTAATTCTGCGCTTCTGTCCGTCACACTCTGACACCACACCAGGGCGGCCCCCCGGGAGCACAGCGCTGACCCCGAGGTGGTCGTGAGCCCTGCGGCCAGGTCTCCACTGGCGCCCCCTCCCTTGGGTCTTCGTGGGGCACGGGCCCACCCTCTCTGATCCTGCTACACCAGCCCCGACCTGGGTCCTGAACCAGGCATCTGTGAGCCCGGGCTCCTGGTGGGCTGCCCCTGCACCGGCTACCTAGCCCTGCGTTGGTGGTCAGGCCCCCAAAGAACTGGGTTCTGTGTCTGTGTCCTTGCTGTGACCACTGGCTCCCACCCTGAGATTACACCCCAAGCTTCTCTCTCTCCTTCAGGTCCCGAGGGGCTCAAGAATCAGGTCACTTCAGGAGACATCCACGTTGAGCCCCTGCCCTCTCCTCCCTGATCTCTCCTTTCCCTGCCCGGGTGTCACTGTCGTACCGGCACTCGCTAGATGGACACACAGAAACGTCAAGGACAGAAAAAAGTCCAGGCAATGATGTACAGTACACGGTTATTAAAGATCAGTGATTAAAGATCTGTTCCCAAAAAAACCCCCCAAGTGGCTAGTTGTAGAACCTCAGAGAAGGGAGCAGCAGTAAAGCTTTCCTGAGGCTGAGGTGAAGGTCCCGGGTGTGTGAGGCATGGGACTCCCCGACATGCTTGGTCATCCACGGGGCTGGGAGAGGAGGAGGGAAGTGGAACTGCAGGCATGCAGGTGAGCTCACCCTATCCTGGTCGCCCAGAGATTCGCCGGCATTCACATCTTCCAAGTCGGGCAGGTCCTGGAAGAGGAAATGACCCTGGTCAGCGGGAGGGTGCGCTCTCAGCATCCAGTCCTCGGAAGAGACGTGGCCACCCCACCAATCAACCACAGAGTGTGGAGGGGCCCACGGAGCAACCGAGACACTCGAGCCATGTGCGCATGCAGCACACTCACGTGCACACTCGAGCCGCATGTACATACACACGTGGCCACTCGAGCCGCGCGTACAGGCAGCACACACTCTCCAGGTAACACTCCAGGTACCTGGATCTGGTCAGTGAAAGAGCTTCGTAGTAAGGTGTGACGTGTTTCAGAAATTTCCACCTCGTTCTCCACTTCACTTTGGTATTACCCAGTTCATCTGGGGGGAATTGTACCTCCTACATACAAATACGGTCCCGAGGACGCTACCTGGCACAAAGTGAGTCTTTCGAACCTTTCCCAAAACTGGGGTGGGGAGGCAGCGTTTTTCTGTTCTGTGTCTTGGGGTATCTTCATCTGTAGCGCCCCAACCTGCATGTGAGGCAGGCAGATGCCTGGACTCCAGAGCCAGACTGCCTGGGCTGCTGTTCCTGCTCCACCGTGGTCTGGCTGTGTAGCCTTGGGCAAGGTGCTCTACTCTCTTTCTCAGTTTCCCCGTCTGTAAAATGGGGATGATAGCCTACCTCTTAAGAGTTACTGGAAGGGTTAAATCAGTTGATACAAGAGGTATTTAAAGTGGTGCCAGACAAAAAGGAAGAACAGTCAGTGTCAGCGTAGCATCGGGGTCCTGTATATGGTTGGTTCTCAAACATTAGGGCTGAAGTGCCCACTTTTGTTGTATCTATATTAGACCCACTCAGAAAACTGGAAACGCCACTCTGAATGCTGACTGCTCAGTTGAACCTTTCTGAGCCACGTGAAATTGTGAAGTTGGGAGCGAAACACGAGTGTTGCAGTTTGTGAAGGAAGCAGGCAGAAGGCAGGCAAAGACACACAACACGGTCTGAATGGAAGGAGCTCGCTTGTGGGCAGAGAGGTGGCTGTTCTCTGGGGAAGCAGGGTGTAAACCTAAAGATGGGGGGACCAGCCCCTGCTCACCCCCTAAAGCACAGTTCCCAAGAGTCGTGCCAAACGTGCATATCCCCAGGGATGCATTCTCATGGGCACAGCGTGGAAGGCTGTCATCAGAGTGGACAGGCTGCAGGGAGGAGGGCTATTCCCAAGGATGTGATCGGGCCCAAGGTCAGGCGGCACCCCTGAATCGGCCCTGGGGGACAGGATGCAGGCCAGGCCAGGAAGATGGGCAGCTGTCCCAAAAGCACGCAAGGCTCTGCTGATTAAGTGTAGCTTTCCCAGCAGTTCCATCTATGGCCAGAAGGAGCTGCTGAGAGGGTAACTTCTCATGGGGAAATGCATCAGGAGTTTCGCAGACATAGTTCAAGGGGTCCGTCTGGCCAGTGCTCTCAGTCTTGAAGGTGCACAGGTATGGACTCCCCACCGCCCGCCCCCAGGAGAGCTTATTGACTGCAGATGCTGAGCACTGGGTCTGGGTGGCACCTTCAGGGGAGGCCATGCGGGCCAGCCCACGGGCCCCACTGAACTCAGGATTCGGAAGGTTTGTCTGATCAGACACCAACACCGGCTATGCCGTGCATGCTTTTCTGCAGGTGCACAGGCTACGTACGTCGATGAAGAGCTGCTCCTTCATCTTCAGTCTTGTTGCCTCCAGATTTTCAGCTCCATCGGGCTCTGTGCCTGATGCACTTTCAGTGGCCACAGTTTGGGGAGCCAATTCTAAGGACAACAGAGTTACAGTAATCTTGGAGTCTGTTTCATACACGGCAGTCAGATGGGCAATTGCGGTTAGGGTGGATTCCAAGAGAAAGGCCAGAACCCTCCAGTCTGAAGACCTCCAGCCCTTGTGACAAGAGCTGAGGAAAAGGTTATGTGTGAAAGGGAAGGGAAGGGAGAGAGCACCCTCTTTCTATGGCCTGGAGATGGAAGCTCCAGCCAAGAGTCTATGCAGAACATGCAGGAACCTTGGAAAAAGCATGATCGCTTGACTAGGAGATGAAGAAAGAAAGGCCATGGTGTCAGCGGGCAAGTTTCACAGCACCTCCTGCTGCAAGAGTGTCAAGGAGACCCGCGACGTCCTTGCAGGGTTGCCCAGGACGGGGGTCCTTTCTTCCCCCTAGTCCCCTCCTGCCACCGCCCGCTGCTTCCTCTCCAGCCTCGGTCATCAGAGATGAGTGGCCCCGCTCTGCTCAAGTCATGTTGTCCACCTTGGGGACTGACTAGGCCCCGTTTGACTCAAGAGCCACACTGGGGCACCCAATTAGAATGAAACAAGCAAGTGGATTTAGAAGACTTAGTGTCAAAAAGAGGAACCTATCTCATGAATAAACTCATGTTGATTTAAGTTATATTCTGGGTGGGTCTGCCCAGTCGTTAACTGGAGTCTCTTTGTGACCCCGTGGACTGTAGCCCGCCAGGCCCCTCTGTCCATGGGATTCTCCAGGCAAGAATACTGGAGGGGGTTGCCATTTCCTCCTCCAGGGGATTTTCNGCCCAGTCGTTAACTGGAGTCTCTTTGTGACCCCGTGGACTGTAGCCCGCCAGGCCCCTCTGTCCATGGGATTCTCCAGGCAAGAATACTGGAGGGGGTTGCCATTTCCTCCTCCAGGGGATTTTCCCGACCCAGGGATCAAACCGGCGTCTCCTGTATTGGCAGGCAGATTTTTTTTTTTAACCACTGCGTCACCTGAGAAGACATATTTTAGGTGTTCTGGGTTCGATAAAATACAGTTAGTGTCTTGCCCATTTCCTTGAACCACGCTGGACTGGATGCTCTAGACGCAGTCCAGGCCCCGCCCGTGGTCCTGCCGTGAGGTGGCATGTGTACATCACTTCCCAGACCGAGCGGTCAGGGTGGAAGGCAGTCCGGGGCCCCAGTTGGAGCTGCCCCAGGTACAATGTACCTGTGCTTCCTCCACCACCTACCTGCCCAGGCAGCTCTGGGGCTCACTGGCAGGGCCTCAGCGGGGAGCACCCCTTTTGGCTCCCCGACATCCAGAGGCAGCTCTCCTAGGGGGTGCGGCTCTCCTGGCTTCTCCGGGAACAGCTCATCCTTGGCCTCGAAGCTCTCCTTGACAAACTGCTCTATCTTCTGCCTCGTTTCTTTCTTTTCCTGAGGCTCTTCCTCTCCTTCCACTTCGGTGTCCACGTCCCCAGCACCGGCTGGCGCGGGCTCCTCCCCTGAGCACAAGTCCACAGGTGAGCCGGGTTGGTCCTAGGAGGACAAGGCAGGACCCGCAGCAAAGGCCGAGGGCGGGCAGTGGGGGCCTGAGGCAGGGCGGTCACCAGGGTGCCGGATAAACAGGCTGCACAGCCACTGGGGGTTGCCCAGCAGGTGCAGTGCCCGCACCGGCTCCTGGAAGACCGTACCGGGTGCTCTCAGGAGATGCGGGCTGAGAGACGGGGCTTAGGGCCACGATCTTTGCCCTGGCTTTCCAGCAGGTCAGCAGGTCAGGAACGTGTGTGTGCGCACACGTGCACCAAAATGTTAACACCTGACGTGAGGAGATGACACAGGTGTTCATCTGACCATTGTTTGAACAATGTCCGAATCAAACGTTGGAAAAGGGGGGGAAATGCATACTGCAGGAGAACGTCTATTTTATGGGAATGTGAGTGGGCAGAAAGCAATAGAGCTGTGCCACTTTCTTCTATTAAAAAAAAAGTATGCACTACACTCATGAGGAAAAGCCAGGAAATGCTCACACTGAACACTGAGCAGTTCTTGCTGCAATTCTGTGATGACCCTTGCTTGTCTATATTTTCTATGTGTAGTGTAGTCACAGTTTGTAATTAGGTGAAAAACACCGTCATTTAAAAGTACACATGGAGGACATCCTTGGTGGTCCAGTGGTTAAGACGCCTTGCTTCCACTGCAGGGGGTGCGGGTTCAATCCCTGGTCGGGGAACTAAGATCCCGCAAGCCAAAAAAAAAAAGAAGGTACACACAGGGCCCCTGACTCTTTCCTCTTGCATGTAGGAAGAGGACGGGATTCTTACTTACTAATGTGTCTTGAGCACTGTCCTTAAGTGAGGTCGAGGGCAGACGGATCCGTAGGCCTGTGAGCAAAGCGTTCCCGCCCTCGCCCCCCACCCCAGGATGACTCTCAGTGCAGCTCGGGGGCCCTCCTGTGCCTCAGGCTCGCACCTCGCTCCTGGCTCGCTCTGTGCCGCTTCCTCTCCTCCGCCTGGCGCCTGATGGCTGCCAGGGCCTCGATGCTGTCCGTGATCTTCTTCCGCTCTCTCATCTCCCACTGCTGTCTCTCCTCCTTCTCAGCCGCGTACCCTCCCCGGGCCCAGGCCTCTGCGCAAGCTCTGTTTAGGATTAAAAACAAAAAACAAACCCCAGACCTCATAAGTCAGGGGTGGGGGGTGAGGCTGGTCTGAACTGTCACACGTTAACAGTAAATCCAAAACATACACTCTCTGACCAAACTTGCTCTTTTTCCCCTATATCAAACTAAAGGCACAGAGGGCATGTGACTGTAAGGAGACATAGGCACAGGCACAGTTTCATCTTGAAAGTTCTAGTGGTTTGCAAAGCCTGTCTGGCTATAAGGTCAAAAGCACGCGTGACAAAAGCAAAAAAAAATAGAGAAAGTGAACTCCACCAAAATTTAAAAGGGGTGTCATGTAAAGAATCCTGTAAAAAGAAGAACCCACAGAAAGTGAGAAAACAGCTGTAAATCAGATACTTGACTGGGGGTTGTATCTAGACTACATGAAGACCTATTACAGCTCACACAAAGTCACCACAACCTGAAGGTGGGCAAAGGTTAAAAGAAACTGCACTGGGAGAAAATACTCGGAAGAAAGTTAACCGCTAGATGGCTTGTTATCTAAAACATACAAAGTGTTTTAAAAGTGGCCAAAGAACTGGACCCCTCACCAAGAAGTTAGGTAGGAAATAAGCTCATCATTGGGTGACATCAGGAGAGTGCAAACCTAACCACTTGACACCCAATGGAACGGCTAAAATCCAGAGCACTGACAACACCAAAGGCCAGGAGGATGTGGGGCGACAGGAGTGCTCCTTCAGGGCTGGTAGGAATGCAAAATGGAGCAGCCACCTCGCGAGACAGTTTGCCAATTCCAAAGCAAAGATCATCTTACTGTATAATCCAGCAATCGTGCTCCCAAGTATTTACTCAAATGAGTTGAGAACAAATGTCCACACACACACACACACACACACACACATACACACACATACCTGCACACGAATATTGATAGCAGCACTGTTCACGACAGCCAAATAGTGGAAGCAACCCTAATGTCCCTCAACTGATGAAACGTGGCCTTCCCAAATGGGAGATTATTTCACGGTGTTATTTTGGAAGCATTTACTGACGCAGGCTGCAATGCGGGTGAACCTTAAAAATATGCTCAGTGGAAGAAGCCGGTCACAAAAGACCACGTTATCCTATGACTTCATCTATATGAAATGTCCTGAGTAGGCAGATCCATATCGGCTCAGTGGTAGATCTGAGCCTGCCAATGCAGGAGATACAAGAGACATGGGTTTGATTCCCGAGTTGGGAAGATCCCCTGGAGGAGGAAATGGCAACTCCCATACTCTTGCCTGAAAAATTCCATGGACAGATAAGCCTGGTGGGCTATAGTCCGTGGTGTTGCAAAGAGTTGAACGTAACTCATCACACAGCACACAGTATATGCAGTGTCCAGAGCAGTCTAATCCACAGAGATAGAAAGTAGCTTTGTGGTTGTTGGGGCTGTCAGAGGTGGGTTGGGGAATGACTGCTCTAATAAGTAAGGATTATTCTGGGGAGTGATAAAACTATTCTAGAATTGATTGTGGGGGTGATTGGACAACTCTTAATATACTGAAAAACCATTGAATTGTACACTTGAAGTGAGCATACTGTTCTAGGGGCCAGAGATAAGTAGGTTAACATGAGACAACTTGGCTTGCTCTACTAGACCTGCCCTTTTACGGGGAAAGAGACTCTAAAAGAAGAAACAGGTATGTCAGAGGCAGATGTGTCCTACAAAAAGAAATCAGGCTAAAGAGACACTAGATGGAAGAGGCAAAGGTGTGGCTTAGATAGGTGGCTGCTCATGGAGATCTTCAGAAGGTCACAGGTGAACAAACACCTGTGAAGATCATCCCAGGTTGAGAGAAGGTCAAGGACCCAGTGCGGTACAGCTGGGGAGTGCTGAAATGAGGCTTCAAACCCAAGTGAAGCCAGCTCTTGAAGAGTCCTGCTATATCGTCCAGGGCAGGGGTCTCCCTGCAAAGGGCCCAGCTCTTACACGTTCCTGCTGGTCGCGCTGCCCCAGGGTGCAGCAGGGAGCTCCCATCCCTGCCCCGCCTCCAGCCCCGCCCCAGGATAGCCGAGAGTTCCCACTGGTTCCCTCCTGCTTGCGTCCCACGTGATACTAACAAATAATCACAAAGACCTGAGGTCGGTTTTGTCTCCACTTTCCAGAGACAGCCTGAGGCTGAGGAGGTTGGCAAGCTTGACTAGGGGCATAGGACCCGCAGCTGCAGAGCTGGGCTTTGCGGTCCGCCCCGAGGCCCTGCACGCCGGCTGTCTGCCTTAATGCCCAGGGCTGGGTGCCAGGGAGCTGGGAGCATCTTGGCCCGACTGCGCACAAGCAGGGATTCTGGCTGTCTCGCCTGGTCCGTGTGGAGGCTATCCCTTTGAAATTTGTGTTAGTTTGACTAAAACTTGTGAGTTCAAGTGTGTTTTTAAATGTTGGGTAATTCCAAGCTTCAGACTGCACTTCCTTTCAGGCCGTCCCAGTTACTGAGGTTTTATTCTAAGCTGGAATGAATAGCAGCCTCAATCAAAAGGTAAATAAAAAACGCAGATCAAAGCAGTGATGATACACATGGCAGCCCCAGGTTCAATATTCTTGATATGCAAAGAGCTCTTCATGAAACAGAGCTTCCCTGGTGGCTCACATGGTAAAGAATCTGCCTGCATCGCAGGAGACCCAGGGCTGATCCCTGGGTTGGGAAGATCCCCTGGAGAAGGAAATGGCAACCCACTCCAGTATTCTTGCCTGGGAANGCTTCCCTGGTGGCTCACATGGTAAAGAATCTGCCTGCATCGCAGGAGACCCAGGGCTGATCCCTGGGTTGGGAAGATCCCCTGGAGAAGGAAATGGCAACCCACTCCAGTATTCTTGCCTGGGAAATCTCATGGACAGAGGAGCCTGGCGGGCTACAGTTACGTGTCGTAAAGAGTCAGAAACGATTGAGTGATTATCACTTAAGAATCAATAAGAAAAATCTACCCAAAAGGAAATTGGAAAGAGGTCAGGAATTCGATATTCACAGGAGGAAACTTTAGAATGTCCAACAAAGGTGGTAAAAACGATGAACTTCATCTGTTTCTTGAAAATGCAAATGACATACTATCTTCACTCATCAATTAACCTGGCTACATTTTTTTTAAACATGGCTGTGTCTGGGAAAGTTATAAATGATACATTCTAGAAACTATAAGTGCTTTTTAAAAGTCTTAAACTACAGTCTTTAATCCAGCAATACAATTCAGAATTCCACCCTAAGGAAATAACTAGCCATGGGATCAGAGACTTCATATAGAAGGATAATTATCAAAGGATTATGAAAAAAAAAAAACAGGAATAAGTGCTCAAAACAGGGAATTTCCTATTATAAACAGTCATGTAAGCCATTAAACTTACCTCACTGGAATATATAACAAATGTGTGGGAATGCTCAAAAATCAGAAAATTTAAAAACTTACCTGTTGAGCATGCTCAACTGTTACATAGTGTTATTAAAGGGCTTTTCACTCACTTACCTGTCCTTGGGAAAAACTGGTCTGTCATCCAGGTATGTTAAGTGTTTTAGCTGGACGGTGAGTGTCTTTCGGTAGTTGGGGATGTTCTTAATCACCGGGTTCCCCATCAGATTCAGCACACGCTGGAAGCACAGAGGCAGAAGAACCTCATTAGGCACTGAGAAAAAGATGCATTTAAAACATATCACTTGCGTGTTGCGCTGAGAAGAAATACAAAGACAGGGAGTGTCCACACGAAATCCCGAGGACAGTCTCAGAGAAGCCGGGGCTATCACTGTTCCTGTGCTGTCAGCATGCCATCAGAACCGTCCTGAGAATCGGGTATCTCTTTTTCTACTTGAACTTGAACCCTCACTGTCCTTCCAGAACAGTGCTGGAAAACACTCCCGGAACCTTTCCCGAGGGGGGTGATTTTGCTTGCCCAATCTCTTTTACTGGAACCAATCTCTGATTGATCGCTTTTCTGTCCTTCCTGGCCAGGACCTGTTTTAAGAAAATGCACCCAGCGGCTGGACAGATGAGAGACGGTGACCGAGGGGACAGGATGCAGAGCGCCCTCTCAGCTACCCCAAGGCCCCTTCTTGCCAGGCTTACAGGTCTCCTGGATGTCAAGCCGGGACCAGGAGAGGGACGGCAACAGAGCAGTGCCATGCGCGTTCCCCCGTCCTTAAATCCTGTCGCCTCCTCTCCGGGGGGGGATCCGTCAAGGTGACATGTGGGTGAAGCATTTAAAATGGGCTTGCCTAAACTGGTGAAATGGTTTTTATATCTAAAGTGCTTTTTGTTGTTGGAGAAAATGAATATATTGTGAACTGGTCAGTTTAGCATTTTGCAAACTTCCTTCTTATCTGGCCATCATGGTTCTTGTCACATGTTCAAGTGGCCTGTCCTATAGGGCTGGGTGTGGGGAGCAGTGCGCCCCAGGGCGGGCATTAAACGGCTGTGCACGCACACGTGTACGTGGGTGTGGAAAATGCAGAAGCCACCAGAAAACAACCATGAGACAGACGCCTGCAGCAAACTCATCTGCTGCAATCCTAACCCCAGTGCCTCAGAATGTGACTGCATTTGGAGATAGGGTCTTAGAAGAGGTGATCAAGATTAAATGATGTCACTAGGGTGAGCCCTGATCCCATAGGTCCTTGTACAAAGAGGAGATTGGGAGACAGGCTGTGAAGGCCATGTGAGGACTCAGGAAGAAGATGACTGTCTTCACGCCAAGGAGAGAGGCCTCGGGAGAAAGCAAGCCTGCCCCACACCTTGATTTAGGATTTCTAGTCTCTGGAATCATGAGAAAATAAATTTCTATTGTTTAAAACACCCAGCCTGGTACCTTGTTATGACAGCCAGGTCCCCAGAAAAGTATTACTATTCAGCTGTGAATTATCATGACATACGCTGGTGACTATGTGAACGTTAAACTAGTTCTTGGTGCCAGTCTGCTCTGGAGATTACTCCTGAACTATGCTTTCCTAATATCAATAACCTCAGATATGCAGATGACACTACCTTTATGACAGAGAGTGAAGAAGAACTAAAGAGCCTCTTGATGAAAGTGAAAGAGGAGAGTGAGAAAATTGGCTTAAAACTCAACACTGAGAAAACGAAGATCATGGCATCTGGTCCCATCACTCCCTGGCAAATAAATGANTGACACTACCTTTATGACAGAGAGTGAAGAAGAACTAAAGAGCCTCTTGATGAAAGTGAAAGAGGAGAGTGAGAAAATTGGCTTAAAACTCAACACTGAGAAAACGAAGATCATGGCATCTGGTCCCATCACTCCCTGGCAAATAAATGAGGAAACAATGGAAACAGCGACAGACTTTATTTTGGGGGGCTCCAAAATCACTGCAGATGGTGACTGCAGCCATGAAATTAAAAGACGCTTGCTCTTTGGAAGAAAAGTTATGACCAACGTAGACAGAACATTAAAAAGCAGAGACGTGACTTTGCCAACAAAGGTCCATCTAGCCAAAGCTGTGGTTTTTCCAGTGGTCATGTATGGATGTGAGAGTTGGACTACAAAGAAGGTTGGACGCCGACGAACTTATACTTTTGAACTGTGGTGTTGGCGAAGACTCTTGAAATTCCCTTGGACTGCAAGGAGATCCAACCAGTCCATCCTAAAGGATATTAGTCCTGAATATTCATTGGAAGGACTGATGCTGAAGCTGAAACGCCAATACTCTGGTGATCTGATGCGAAGGATGGACTCACTGGAAAGGACCATGATGCTGGGAAAGATTGAAGGCAGGAGGAGAAGGTGACGACAGAGGATGAGATGGTTGGATGGCATCACTGACTCAATGGACATGAGTTTGAGTGAACTCTGGGAGTTGGTGATGGACAGGGAGGCCTGGCATGCTGCAGTCCATGGGGTCACAAAGAGTCAGACATGACTGAGTGACTGAACTGAACTGATGCTTTCCTAACTGTTTTCTTTTAAATGGATTCACTTTTCCCTTGCTTATCCAGGCCCTAAGCAGGAAACAATGAACTGAGGGTTTTCGTGTGCTATTTGGAAAATATTTTTTCCTAGTACACACGACACATACACACTGAAAAGCAAGGAAATTGTCCCAGGCTGCTGGAGTTGAGGCCAGAAGATACAGCAGCTGCCTGCGGGGGTTGCCACGGACTAGAAGATGGGAACACTCAAGCACCCCAAATTAAAATGACAGAAAGGTTAAGTCCCTCCAAATACTGGATCTTTAAATCTATCTGTCCACAGTGATAAAGAAAAACCCTTCACTGTCATCTTTAGAGGGCCCTAGGTTCTGGATCCATTTCTCTGAAAACTGATACATAAAAAGAATAACAAAGACGCCTTCATCTCAGTGTTTTCTGCTACACTTTACATTAGGGATGTAAATTGTTGATGAGCAAAAGTGCTTTTTGTGGAAGCCTCGCCGCTAAGAAAGGCAGAAGGAATAAGAGAATTAGAATATGATCCCTGAGCGACTGCTAATGAACTCACACAGGGAGGCAGTGTGCCCGGGAGCTGTTGGAACAGTCGGGGGAAGGGAGGCCAAGTGCTGGATCAGACTGAAGCTGGATCCGACTGACAGCAGTCAAACCCACTAGTCACACTTAAAGCCACAACAAGAGGCAACCAGGTGTTACGCTTGCCCTTACTGATGCCACAGCTGACCGCAGGGTTATATTCTGAGCCTGGATCTGACCAGGTCTCTGGCTCCATCATCATTTTACAGGAGATACTGGAGACAGCAGAACACATTAGACCACACCATGAGGATGCAGTTGACTAAATCCAGGGTGTGGCTGACATCCAGAGGGACCCGGTTTCTTCAGCAGATTCTTGGCAGAAGGTGGTGGAGGGGAGAGGAAGAGACAAGCGGGGAGGGCTGTAATGAGATGCATAATCCAAATATAATGTGTGGGTCTGGTTTGGATTGGTAAAATCTGATGGTCTTAAAGCTCAACATTCAGAAAACTAAGATCATGGCATCCGGTCCCATCACTTCATGGCAAATAGATGGAGAAACAGTAGAAACAGTGAGAGACTATTTTGGGGGGCCTCCAAAATCACTGCAGATGGTGACTGCAGTACTCCTTGAAAGTAAAGTTATGAGCAACCTAGACATCATATTAAACAGACACATCACTTTGCCAACAAAGATCTGTCTAGTCAAGGCTATGGTTTTCCCAGTGGTCATGTAGGGATGTGAGTGCTGGACTATAAAGAAGTCTGAGGGCCAAAGAACTGATGCTTTTGAACTGTGGTGTTGGAGAAGACTCTTGAGAGTCCCTGGGACTGCAAGGANAATATTCAGGATTGATTTCCCTTAGGATTGACTGGTTTGATCTCCTTGCAGTCCAAGGGACTCTCAAGAGCCTTCTCCAACACTCATTTCAAAAGCATCAATTCCTCAGCTGTTAGCTTTCTTTATGGTCCAACTCTCACACCCATACACAACTACTAGAAAAACCATAAGGATGTATCATGGGATTAACTGGCTTTCCTGATAGCTTAGGTAGTAAAGAATCCACCTACAATGCAGGAGACTCCAGTTTGATTCCTGGGTTGGAAAGATTCTCTGGAGAATGACAACTTACTCCAGTATTTTTTCCTGGAGAATCCCATGGACAGAGGAGCCTGGAGGGCTACAGTCTGTGGGGTAGCAAAGAGTCAGACGTGACTGAGCAACTAACACTTTTCTTGGTCATGTCTGTGATGACTCCTGTGATTCCCTGGTGGATCAGAGGATAAAGCGTCTCCCTGCAATGTGGGAGACCTGAGTTCGATCCCTGGGTCGGGAAGATCCCCTGGAGAAGGAAATGGCAACCNTAAATTCAGTTTAAGGTCTGTTTATTTCTCCTCTCATCTGCTACAGTTTTTGGCTTATGAATATGTTTGCTTTGTCGTTAAATTATATATATATATATATATATATATATATATATATATATGTTTTATTTGGCTGTGCTGGGTCCTAGTTGTGGCATGTTCAGGGATCTAGTCCCCTGATCGGGGATCGGACCCGGGTGCCCTGTGTTGAGAGTGCAGGGTGTTAGCCACTGGACCACCAGGGAAGTCCCAAACCCGAAGTTTTGATGAAAAAAGGGTGAGAGCAACGGTGAGGCAGAGCCACCCGACTCACTCGTTCCCAGGTCCCGACCCTCAGAAATAGTATCAAATAATAATTTCTTAAGTTGGTAGGCGTGGGGTTAATTTGCTAGGCAGCAGTAGACAATATAGGCACCTCTCTGTCGTCCTCTTCTTCCCACCTCTTGAATACGGGTCCCCTGGGGTCTGCCCTCCTGTGTCATCTCATCACTGCTACACCTAGACACTGAGTGGAGGATTTGGGAGGGGGCAATGTGGATGTGAGGAGACCAGCTAGGGGTCTTTCCCCCACCTTTAAAGGATGTTGCGGCTGGAGCTCTCCGTGAATCTCCCTGGCACAGTGTGTATCTCCTCGTGGTGGCCGACCTGTCCCCCAAGACACCAAGAGCATCCTCAGCATATCCGTCTTTGTATCTCCAGCACTGCGCCCTGTGCCGGCCCACAGAAGGCTCTCAGTAAACATTTACTGAATAAAGGGCCATGTGGATGGCCCAATGAAACAGGTTGACCATCCCAAATTCAGCATTAAGTGGGAGTTATTGCTCTGCTTTGTCACTGCGAGGAAGAGCCCTGTCTATGAACCTGAACTTAAGTTGACGTATGACCATTGGACACCACCACAGTCCTTCACAATGTGTCCCTCCCAACTGCAGAGTATTTACAAGTAGTTAGTGGTCTGGGAAAATATGAGTCCTTTAGCAAATACAAATAAAAGATGCCAGTATGTTTCCCCGGAACTCATATAAACTCTAGTCATGTAAGACTCTTCCAAGAAATGTTATTGCTTTCCCATACATCTCCATTAAACCTTGAAATTTCTGGTTAAATGTAAGAACTCTAGATGATCCCTGTGAGTAATTCTTTATACTGCTAGGGTCTTTCCATCTGACACAAGGTACCTCCTCCACCCGATCCTTACCTTTATAGTGTAAATACAGCGTATCATTCAGTGCTGGGGTAATGTAAAGCTTGTGCTGTTTGCAAAGCTTTTGCAGAAACTTTTTAGTCATTCTGTCGGATGAAAAACATGAACGAGAAATTGATTTCAGTTTGTCAGCTGTAAGATATATCCCGTAAATTCTTTGCCACATCCATTCCGTCTCCAAATTCCACAACCTTCTGGATGCCTGATGACACTGCTTGCTTGTTTATAGCTTTCAGGGCCTCATCCAATATTGTGACTTTCAGCATTCTTAGAAATTGCAGTGTATGTTCTCATGGAAATACCTTTGTGTCATCAAGAACTCCTAATGTGTGCCTCTCGCCAGGTTTGGCATTAAAGTTTAATAGATTGCAGTTAGTTATGCCACAGAGGCATAACTCTGACTCATAACTAAACATCCTGACTCTGTTACTAATCCTCAGACAAGGGGCTGTCTAGTTAATCTTCATGAGCCCCAGTTTCCTTATCTGGACAAAGGGGTGATCATAAAATCTACCTTAATGTGTAAAAGTGTACGGGGAGCGGTGGCAGCATGCCCACATACCTGGCGCCACGATCATCCTTGTCGGGTGTCTGGTGTGCTAAGCGACCGTCTGACCAGCTGTCACCACTCTGCTTCTGCTCACTGAGGCAGAAAGTGTTCGAAGGACCCACACATGTTTCCTTAGGATCCTTCATTTCTGTAAGATAAGAGATTGGTTCTGTAGAGAGCAAGAAATGTATAAAAAAAAATTTCCCTCTACTTCAACTTGATGAATAATTGTCTGCCTTTAGTGTAGAATCAGTACTATTTAAATATATCACAATTTTTGAAGCATTGTTAAGGATTATGAGAATTTCACTTCTAGGCTGATCTTTGAAAAAACCTCTTATACAGGTGGACAAGCGGATGTGTGCAAACATACTCACTTCTGCATTATTTTGTAATAGCCAAAACCAGTTAACAATGCAAATGTCCATTCACAGGGACAGGTTAAATAAAGCAATGGGTCATTATTCTGCCTTGCAATAGAATGCACAGATAGAGAAAGAGAGAGACAGACATGACTGAAAGAATCCACACAAAATTCTAGAGGAGGGGAAAATGGAATGGGACCAGAAATAGTGATGGGGTAGGGAGAAAACATCAAATATATCTGAAATGTTCTCTTTATCTTTAGAAATATTTATTTGCGCTGGATCTTAGTTGTGGCATGTGAGATCTTCAATCTTCATTGTGCCAGGTGGGATCTTTAGTTGTGGTATTGTGAGATCTAGTTTTCTGACCAGGGATTGAACTCAGGTCCCCCATGTTGGGAGCGTGGAGTCTTAGCCAGTGGACCACCAGGGAAGCCCCCAATGCACTGAATCTTAAGGGCTGTTTGCTGCTGCTCTCTGGGTGTCCCTGCGGACTAGACAGAGATTAAACATTCTGTGTCTGGGACTGTGTCTTACAGTTCCCCATTTCCCACTGCATACAATGCCCAGCTGCAAGAGGCGGTTTAGGGTAATAAAGAATGTGTATGAGTGTGAAAGTCACTCAGTTGTGTCCAACTCTTTGTGACCCCATGCACTGTACAATCCATGGAATTATCCAGGCCAGAATACTGGAGTGGGTAGACTTTCTCTTCTCCAGGAGATCTTCCCAACCCAGGGATCGAACCCAGGTCTCCCACACTGCAGGTGTATTCTTTACCAGTTGAGCTACAAGGGAAGCCCAATAAAGAATAGGTGCTCAATATATATAATAATTGATTGGTTATATTAATACCAAAACTACCATTTATTACTGACCCACTGTATGCAAGTCACTCTAATTATAACTATCCCGGCTTGCGGAAGATGAGACTGCCCTAGAGAGAGGTTAAGCTCTGGGCAAACCGCCGTAAGACTGGCAAGTTGCAGAGGGGTAGTGTGAACCCAGAGTAACAACAAATGTGTGTCCATAGCACAACATGGTTTCCCTATAGCAACTCATACAGGGCTTGCCTGGACAGTCATTGCTTATACTTGTTGGCTGGGTTCAAAGAATGAAACACAAATCAAGCAGTTTCTTTTATCAGTCCCTAAAAGTTTTCCCTTATGATTGAAGCCAAGCAACAGGAGAGGCTATCTTCTAAACCTATTCGGGAAAACTTTGGTGAGGAGTCACCAGGTGATCCCAGAAACACCAGCTCACCATTCACTCTGTCCACCACAGATCAGGCACTGGACTGGACACTGCCAATTCATTTGGGGTGTCTGCCCTGACATAGCTTGCCATCCAGTGGGAGAGAGAGCCTTTGATCTTACATGGTGAAGGCAATGAAGGGATACATTCAAAAGTTGAGCTGTGAGGGGAATGGTTTCTTGGGTGAGGCCTTGGGCTCTTGGCGGCAGATTGTCCAAGCATAAGTCTGTTCTACCATTGACTGGCCGAGGGTAATCTGTTTGGAGTAAGTTCTTTAACTTCTTTAAGTTCCAGGTAAATTATCTGTGTGACTTGGCAAGAGGAGGGCCTGCCGCAGAGGGCTGGCCTATGGTTGGAATGTGGTGAGTGCATGGTACACAACCTTCAGTAAGTATGGGCCGCTGCTGTTATTTTTTGGCCGCGTCTTGTGGCATGCAGGATCTTAGTTCCCCGATCAGGGATGGAAACCCATGCCACCAGCAGTGGAAGCTTGGAGTCTTAACCACTGGACTGCTAGGGAAGACCCTGTTATTATTATTACGGTTACTGCTGGCTGTGAAGACCAGGTATGTGGTGCTGGGCGCAGCCCGTTGCCCCCTCGCCTCCCTGGGGCGGTTAGTCGGCACCTTCCTTGCTGCCACCTTCGCCTGCGTTCCCGTGGTCACCAGCCGACTTCTCCACACCAGGCTCCTGCGCGCAATCTTGCTCCGCTACCCCGTCCATCACAGGCTCTGAGGCCTCGGGATGCATGTTTATTTCGGAAACACCGAACACCCCGTAGCAGTGGGAGCCCGGTTCTGCGGGATCACTGTGGCCCCTAGCCCACCAGGCCACCGGAGCCCGCGTCGTTGGCGGCCCAACGCTTCCCTGGTCTCCACGGCAACCACTGCACACGCGCAGTCAGGCGGACCTGAGCGTCGGAACGCCGGGGGCGGGTCCAACAACGGCCACGCCCCCGGCGCGTGCGCGTGTCACGTGGGGGCGCGGCCCGGGGAGCTGCTGCGGCGGCGGTGACGGGGGCGGCGGCCGCGAGTCTTTGGCGGGACCAGCTTCCAGGCCGGGCCGTCTCTGCAGGTACCGCGCCCCCTGCGCGCATCCCCGGGTCCCAGACCCTCCTAGGCTCTCTCGGCGCCCGGCGGAGCTTCGGCCCGGCTGCTCGCTCTGCGCCCCACCACGCCCCCCGGGACCAGTGCCCTCCTTGCTGAGGCCCTCGGGCCCTGTGGTCCCTCCCTTCNATCTCTTTCCCGGACGTGACCCGGGTGCTGCCCACGAGGCTCTGGAAGGCACCCATTTGTGTTTCTTTACTCTCGTTTCCAAAGGGACTCGGTCTGAGTGGGGTTTGTTGTCTTCGTCTTTGTTCTGAATGAGAAGTAATTCAGAATAAGGGCGCTCTTGGAGAAAGGGCCCCACCAGCTCTCCAGCGGCCGTGGTTTGTTGGGCCCTGCCGGGTGCTGGAGGGGAAGGATTATGGGGACCAAGGAGGCTGTCGCTGTTCCGAAGGGACGTGCAGCCCGGCGAAGCCCAACCCAGCGGCTCGCTTGGTGATGTCAGCAGGATGCCCGCCTGGGGGTCTCAGAGTGGGGTTCGCCAGGCAGGCCTCTGGACTTTAACAGACCTTGATCTGAATTCCCACCGCCCACTTCTTAGCTGCAGAGCCTGCCTGTGCCACTCTACCTCGGTAAGCCTCAGTTTCCATGTCTGTAAACTGGACATGATTACAACTCTGCCTGGAAGGATTGATGAGAGAAGTGCCATGATAGGAAGAAAGCAGTTAGTGGAGTCTTTTGCAGAAAGCCAGATTTTAACCCTGACCGCTGCAAATAGACAATAACTGACATTATTGAACATTAAATTACAGTGGCTGATAGCCAAGGTTTATTGAGTGCTGATGTTCCCAGGCTCTGAGTGCTTCATATGTATGATCTGATTTAATTTTCATTATAATCTTAGGAAGGAAATATTAGCCCCATATTTGCAGGTGATAAAAGGAAAGCTCCGTGACCTAATGAAGTAACTTCACCCAAAACACACAGCTCTTACATGGGGAGCCTGGGTTCAAATCTAGGATGTCTGTTTTCTGAGGCCTTGGTTGTGATCACTACAGTNAGCCCCATATTTGCAGGTGATAAAAGGAAAGCTCCGTGACCTAATGAAGTAACTTCACCCAAAACACACAGCTCTTACATGGGGAGCCTGGGTTCAAATCTAGGATGTCTGTTTTCTGAGGCCTTGGTTGTGATCACTACAGTAATATTCCACAGACACAGATAGAGCTCAACAAATTGTTTTTTTAAAGCAGATTTTTTTTGGAAATAAAAATCAGATAACAGTTCACCATTTTAGCCATTTAAACGTGTGCTGTTCATAGTAGCATGTTCACTGTCCACAACCATCACCACTGTTTAATTCCAGAACATTCCCATCATTCCCCCAAGAAATCCCACCCCATTGGCATTCACTCCCTATTTCCCACTCCTCCCACCTTATGGCAGCCCTCCTCTCCTTTCTGTCTCTGGGTTTGCCTTTGCTGGACATTTCTCGTACATGGAGTCTCATATAACGAGTGGCCTTTTGTGTCTGGCTTCTTTGGCTCAGCATACTCTTCTCTAGAGTTGCCCATATCATAACGTGTATCCATACTTTGTTCTTTTCATGGCCGAATAATATTCATCATGTGGAGAGACCACATTTGTTTGTCCGTTCATCTGTTGTTGGACCTTTGGGTTGTTTCCACTTTTTAGCCATACCGGTTTTTGTGTGAGCCTAAGTCTTCAGTTATCTTGGGTCTGTACCCAGGAGTGGAGGCTCTTATAGTTTTAATTCCCACTGCACAATGGAGACCTGAGACCGAGGGGTATTGGATCTTGAACAAGAACGCCCATGTTTTGACTCTCTCCATGTAGTTTATGTTAGCGGTATACTGCAACTTGGCACAGGGAGGTAAGGAAACTCCAAAGAGTCATGATACACCAATAACAGCTTCATCAAAGTGCTGATGCAAAGTTGGAGAAGCTTCTCAAGTTATTTCTACCTGAGTGAAATCTGAGCTTTGAACACAAGGCATTATTTGCTTCTATTTGTTAAATAAATACTGTGTACCTAGCACCATGCTAGGGTCTGGGGAGGAACAGTAGAGATGGATGCGACCCCAGCCTCACACCATCACAATGCCACAGGTGGATTAAAGGCTTGAATCTGAAAAGCAGAATTGTAAAAAAAAGAAAGAAACTGGAAAATAATATGGAAAAATATCTTTCTGACCTGGGGCTAAGATGGGATTTCTGAAATGAGACGTAATAAGCATAACCCATACAGGAAAAAGATGGATAAATTGGACTGTGTTGATGTTGATACTAAGACATTCATTTCATCAAAAGCAGTTATATATAAAGAGACAAAGCATACAGAGGACTAGTATCTAGAATGTAGAAAGAATACTTAGAACTCTGAAAGAAAAAAATAGACAACACGATAGAAAGAAGGTCACAAGGGGACTCCCGTGGTGGTGCAGTGGTTAAGACTCTGCATGTCCAGTGCAGGGGGCTTGGGTTTGATCCAGCATGCTGCGTGGCTCAGCCAAAATAAATAAACACAATTTTTAAAAATTAAATTTTTTAAAAAGTTGATTTGAAAAGAAGTAAGATCAAAAGTTAGAGACAGTCATTTCATAGAAGAGAAAACACAAACAGCACATAAACGTCAGAAGGGAGTGCCAGCCTTATTAACAGTCAGGAAATGCCAGTGCAGACAATGGTGAGGTCCCGTTTCACAGCCAGCATTTGGCAGGAGGTGAACTGTTGGATGTTGCCAGCCATTGAGAGGAGGCAGCATGAGCTCACACTTGCTGGTGGTGGGCGAGTAAAGTGGCTCAGCGCTCTGGCAGCATCTGGTTGAACACATGGATGCCCTGTGGCTCAGCAGTTCGATTCTTAGGCCTGTCCCTTTGAGAAACTCTTGTGTATGCACAAGAACGTTGACAGCAGCGCTGTTCACAGTTGTAAAGTCAAAACCAACAAGAACAACCCATCAGCAGTAGACTGGACATGCGATTGTGTCTGTACCATGAGACGGTGCAGCAGTGAGAGTTTATGGCCTGCGGCTGCGGAGGTATGCCTGGGTCTGGAAAGCATCCCTGAGTGAGAGGAACGAGTCACTAAGGGAGACATGGGCTCGATTCCTTATGTAAGGGGCAAAACCAGGCAAAACGGAGTACTGTTATTTCAGAATGTGTGGTAGGGTGGGATACCACTATTTACCAAAGAAAGAAGAGAGCGAGGGAATGATTACATCAGACCTTGGGAGACTGATTACCCCAAGGGTGGCGGAAGGAGATGTGACCAGGGAGGAGGCATTGGGCCTTCTGAGACTCTGATTTGATTTGTGGAGTCCTGTGGCCCCGTGTTTTTTTATTCTTTGAGCTGTGCATAATAGACAGCTTTGGTGTACAGTTTTCCAATTTTCTTAAATTGTTTAGTCGCTCAGTCGTGTCCGACTCTGCAACCCCATGGACTGCAGCGTGCCAGCTTCCCTGTCCTTCACCATCTCCTGGAGTTTGCTCAGTCTTATGCCCATTGAGTCGGTGAAGCCATCCAGCCATCTCAACCTCTGTCATCCCTTTCTCCTCCTGCCCTCAGTCTTTCCCAGCGTCAGGGTCTTTGCCAATGAGTTGGCTCTTTGCCTCAGGTGGCCAAAGTATTGGAGCTTCAGCATCAATGCCTGTTTGGAATTCATGGCACATGAATTTTTACTTTCTTTTAACTTTTAAAACCTTTGGTCTAATTTTTTTGTTAAGTTTTCCCAGCTGAGCTGTGAGGGAAAGGCATTTGCTGTTTGTTTTTGCTTGCAGCTTGTCCTGAAGAGAAGGCAGAACAGCTTCTGGAGGCCCAGAGCTGGCAGAGGAGGTAAGAGGGGACTGCAGGTGGAGAATGACTGGGGAGAATGACTTGGGCAGAAAGACTGAGGACTCTGTCATAGTCAGGCATCTTTTCTGGACTTTTTCTGTCTCACATTCTTGAGAAAAATGGTGTTCAAGGAGGGGTCGAAGTTCCCTTTACACAGCTTCCCCTTGAGGTGAGGTCATTCCCCAAGGCACATATGACCTCCTTTTAGCTGGAACCTTATTACAGACACGCCTGCCGTGCATTTTTCCCCACAAGTATTTCTTTGGCTCCAATCTATTAGACCTAGATATGTGGTGTCCAGTGTTTTATTGAAAACATTGTTGTAACACCTTAGACATATACCCCTGTTATTTTGAAGAATAGATTTAGTGTTCCAAGTATCTAGTTGTTTGTTTTTTGCTTATGGTTGTATTGCTTCTAACTTTATTACCTTTTGTTCAAAAAGTACTGTGCATACAAGTATCATGTTTTGCATTTACTTTCCTCATGGCCTACTCTTTGAATAAGTGTGACAGATGGCACGTGTCCACTATAAAAGTGTTATTTCAGGAACTCCCACCTTAGGATGGTTGGACTCAGAGTCTCAGTTTTTATGTTCTTCTTTGTAAGGAGCTAGTGTTTTTGGTCACTTCTCTGGGAATCTTGAATCAGCTCTGTCCTGGGAAGCAGCCACTGTGACTGGGAGGGGCCTTTCCAGCCAGCACCTGCCCCCCAGGATGTGGCTCTGTACTGCCAAGGTGTGGCAGGGGACCGCTGGGGAGGTGACCTGTCACTGCCTCGTCAGTAGCATCTGGAAGCTTTGAGAGGCACTCGTGCATAGCATGCAAAGAGGGGACGCCTTTGAGGTGGAGGACTGTGAGCCTGAGGGCTTCCCTGGTGGCTCAGTGGTGAAGAATCTGCCTGCCAGTGTGGTAGCAGTGGGTTCCATCCCTGGGTCGGGAAGATCCCCTGGAAGAGGGAATGACAACCCACTCCAGTATTCTTGCCTGGGAAATCCCGTGGACAGAGGAGCCTGGTGGGCTGCAGTCCATAGAGTCACAAAGTGTTGGACACAACTCAGCGACTATGCGCAGCACAGGACAGGCTCGTAAAGTTTAATGTTTGAGGGGTTATGTGCGCATTGTGGGGCATTTAGGAATCCTACTGCCTGTTTCTTCAGTTTTTTATCATATTTCTTTCGTGTGTTTTGTTGGTTTGTAATTTGGCCTACACATTCATATGCACACTCAACACACACACGCACACATATGTATTTACATTCAGTAGTTTTTTGTTATTTCATGCGCCTGTTAACCAATATGGTGTCATTCTTACAGCGTGTTCCATTCCAGAGGTTAATTTGTTTTCTTCACTCTGCAGACCTTGGTTGAGCTCAAATTGCATTGCAGTGGAGTGGGAGGGAATTCACTTATTCTTCCTTAAGCTTATGCCAATTTTTGCTGCTACTGTCAGGGATTTTTTTCTTTAGTTTCAGAAAAAAACTTAGTTTTTTCTATACAGATTTCTATGAGAGCAGCCACTTCCAGAAATTTCATATAACTTTTGTTTTTGGCTTAAATCTATCTTCTCTTACATAATGTTAGTAAATGCTATATACCCTTGTGCTTGTGCGTATCTGAGCTCCCTGTAGTTTACCTGTGGTCTGTTCTAACCCTTCTGATACCTGCCCCTCACTGAGAGCACGTGGTCGGCTCCGGCCTTGGTGACTCGCCTGGTCTGGTCTAGAAGGAAGTTTATCAGCCTTGGTCGTGCCCGGCCTTTCGCTGCCTCTCTGATCGCAGGTGCACGCACATACACACCAGTTCATTGGCATTTTAAGTTGTTTTGTTAGATGTCAGTCTCTCCTAGGCAGTCGTTTGCTTCATCTTTGAAACCTTAGCGTCCATCCCAGTACATGGCATGTAAAGATGCTTGCTGTGTGGGTACTACAAGAGTCATATTGGGCTTTTCTCTCCCCAAACACAAGGGGCCAGGCAAGGATGACGGTGTGCCAGTGATGCCAGCCAGATGAAGCGTGCTTAGCCACTGTCATTTCAGGAAGCCATGTCTTCAGGTTCGGGGAGTATCTCTTTTTAAAACGTACATTTATGAACATTATTTATACATAATGCAATTTACGTTAAAGAGTATTAGAGCATAGTTTTGTCTCACAGTAAGTTGTAAGGTCTTTGATGCGGAAGTGTTAGTCGCTCAGTCCCGTCTGACTCCTTGAGACCCTGTGGACTGTAGCCCACCAGGCTCCTCTATCCGATATTTTCCAGGCAAGCACAGTGGAGTGGGTAGCCATTCTCTTGTCCAGGGGATCTTTCTGACCCAAGGATTGAACCCTGGTTTCCTGCATTGCAGGCAGTTTCTGTACTGTCTGAGTGACCAGGAAGCCTCCTTTGAGGCCGAAGCTATGTCCTAATAGTGTCTCTGTTTTTCATACTGTGTCTTTACAGGGATAGTAGGTCCTCTGTGCTTGCTGGTTTTGCATAAATAAATTCAATAAAAGAAACATTACTCTCAGCTGTTACGTGGATTAAAAAGTCTATGCCTGTCACTAAGCTGGGCTGGGAACTCCTTAGGGCACAGAGCATATTGTGTTTATTGTCGTATCCATAACATTTAGCTCAGTGCCTGGATTTTAGTAGAAATTTGGTAACTCTTGATAATCATGTTGACTAATCTTGGATGGAAATAACTTTGTAAGCTGCAGATGTTAAGTAATGATATCATAAATTGACCGGATCCACGGACTACATGCATTTGAACAGTTACTGTTATTTGAATGCAAAATTGTTAGGCCCTGATGTCTCAAACATCCTTCTTCACCCAAACTGTGTGTGTTCCTTTCAGTTACTAAGCAAAGACCGCCTCTCTCGCTCCCCACCCCTGCAGGCTGCCATGGCTGCCGTCGACAGCTTCTACCTCTTGTACAGGGAAATCGCCAGGTCCTGCAACTGCTACATGGAAGCCCTCGCCTTGGTTGGAGCCTGGTACACGGCCAGAAAAAGCATCACCGTCGTCTGTGACTTCTACAGCCTCATCAGGCTGCATTTCATCCCGCGCCTGGTGAGCAGAGCGGACCTGATCAAGCAGTATGGAAGATGGGCGGTCGTGAGTGGTAAGAGATGAGATTTTAATTCTTGCCTGATTTAAAAACGAAGTCATCTTTCCCATTTGATCTGTGTTTTAAGTTGGACGCTTCATTCAGGGACTTACTGAATTTAGTCATGTTTTCATGGGATAAAGAAGTAAAGCTTCCTCTGTTAGGATTATGTGCACCTTTCTCACCGCTCATCTTGGAGGGTGTGTCCCTGTGATTTTTGTCCTTCTGTCGCCTCCTGTTTTCCATACAGCCCTGCCTTCCTGCTGCTTGCTTTTCCTTCTTGCTCTCAGTTTTGAAAGTGTCCTTACAAACTGGTACCACTTTCAGAAATGCTTCTCTTCTTCTAAATTTAATTCTCATTTACCATTGTTTCCTAGGAAAGTACCTCCTGACACTCACAGAGACCAGATGAGGCTTTGAGAACAGTCTCCCACTGTGTCTCACAGTCACCTTGGCAAACATAAGGCAGCGCTTCCTCTACCTGTCAGAGTGTCTGGGCAAGCATTTGATTAGCTCGTGTCATTTGTATTATGGATTCCACCTTGTGCTTGACTGATAACTCATAGAACTGAGCTTATTTCTAGTGTGACTCCTTCTCTGATTAAACCCAGACCCGGGGTATTTAAAGTCCATTTTAAGGGTCGCACTGTGAAATGAGTTTGCTCCCTTGTTGGCTTGTCCTGTAGGTGCCACGGACGGGATTGGAAGGGCTTATGCAGAGGAGCTGGCCAGCCGTGGGCTCAACATTATCCTGATCAGCCGGAACCAAGAGAAGCTGCAGATGGTTGCTAAAGACATAGCTGACACCTACAAAGTGGAGACTGACATCATAGTTGCAGACTTCAGCAGCGGCCGCGAGATTTACGACATGATCCGGGAAGCCTTGCAGGACAGAGACATTGGCATCCTGGTGAATAACGTGGGTGTGTTCTACCCCTATCCGCAGTACTTCACGCAGGTCTCTGAGGACACGCTCTGGGACATTGTCAACGTGAACATCGCTGCGGCCAGCCTCATGGTCCACATCGTGTTGCCAGGGATGGTGGAGAGGAAGAAGGGTGCCATTGTCACCATCTCCTCCGGCTCCTGCTGCAAACCCACCCCCCAGCTGGCGGCGTTCTCAGCATCTAAGGTAACCCGTTCCCAGGTGGAAAGTGAAGTCATCATGTAGGAAAACATTTGTCATAGTGGTTTGGTCTAGTTTGTTGAGTTCTGTGTCAGCAGCTGATGTTTGCTCATGCTGTATTTTTTTCCCCAAAATGACCATAAGTCTTTTTTTTCCCCTCTTGATTTCTTTCGAGTTCCCAACAAAATCAGTCTTTCCCTCTCCTGTTTTATTTAACAGGCTTATTTAGACCACTTCAGCAGAGCATTGCAGTATGAATATGCTTCCAAAGGAATCTTTGTACAGAGTTTAATCCCATTCTACGTGGCTACCAACGTGGCCACCCCTGGCAGCTTTCTGCACAAGTGCCCATGGTTGGTGCCTTCTCCAAAAGTGTACGCACATCATGCTGTTTCTACCCTCGGCATTTCAAAAAGGACCACAGGATACTGGTCCCATTCCATCCAGGTAACCAGCCGTGTGTGCTCAGCTCTCGTAATTAAGGTTAAGGCATCCTAAACCTTTCCAAACGATAGATACATGGGAATCTGATTGAAACCTGATGCTGGAAGATGAGGATCGTAAATTCTGATTCTCACATCTCAGTGGTTCCAGTTCAGTCACTGAATTCTCTTCTGTGGATTTATTATGTTAAGAACATTCGAAAGTTCCAGCTGCATGACATCTAGAAGAGGAAATTTGCTGTTTTAATGTCAGTAGAGTAAGCTCCACCCTGCCTTTCAAACCCCCGTTTTCTCTCACAGTACTGACCATGGATGCATTTTGCTCTTTGACCTACCATTTATTCCTGGGATGATTTGGATTTCTTACCTACATGATCTGCTATTCATATCACACTGAGTAAAGATGGAATCGTATCTCTGCATGTAGGTCTGTCCTGCCTATTTAGAAGAAGGGGTGAGTGGGTGTTGATCCCATTTCTGTTCCCCAGAGAGTCTAGCATATGGTCTTGTGCAAAAGCAGGTACTCAATGCAGCATCACCTAAGGTTTTTTTCCTCTTGTATTTAAGGTAATTGGTGATGTTTGTTGGCTTAAATCATTGCTGATCTGAAATTTGTTGTCAATGGCTTTGGATTCTAACCTTGTAATCCTTTTCTCTTTCATCTTTAGTTTCTTTTCGCACAGTATATGCCTGAATGGCTCTGGGTGTGGGGAGCAAATATTCTCAACCGTTCTTTGCGTAAGGAGGCCTTATCCTGCAAAGCTTGAAGCCGGATGATGGTTGGGAAGTTTGACCAACTCGTGGGAGCCTGCAATATTCTACATTTGGAGGGATACATGGAATTTATCTTCTGCATTTTTTTTTTCCCACGACTGATTATTTAGCATACTCCTTTGCGAAACAAACATGAACCTTTTAAGAGTGCTGTGGGAAGGCCTTCAGGGCCGCACAGAGGGCACTGAGTGAATACCGACTGTGGCATGAGAACTGACGGAGGAAACCGAAAATGTGATGTGTGCTTTTGTTTTTTAAACTTTGCAGAAGTTGTGTGATTTATGTTGTTCTAGGAGCTCCAGTAATACGATACTGAAATATGATACAACTTGTCAGCTCTTACAGTCTCACATGTTTCTTAAGGGAAACTATGTCAATAGATGAATTATAACACTGGTTTTCAGATGTCCATCCAGAAAGACTATTGAAAAGTGTTATTTTCTAGGTAAGATTGCTGGTATGATTGGTGGAAACCTGTATTACACTGTGTAGCTTCAGTCGTTTGGCTCTCTGTGTATGAAATGCTGCTCTTCAACTGATAATTAGAGAACCATGTGTGTACATATGTTGTGTACATCCGGGCAACTTTATTTATTGGTAGTTTACTTTAAAAAAGATTTCCCTTCAAGATGTCTTAATGTGGCATCCAAAGGGGTGTTAAAATTCTACATTATTATTTTTCATACTAAACAAGGCCACCTAGTTTTGTGCTATAGGTTTGCCATATATAATATCACCTAAGAATGTTCTGTGTTTTTTTTTTAATCTAAGGAATTCATTCATTCATAGATTTGGACATGTGATGACTGACCGTCAGTCATCTCTTGATTTATAGTTACTGTGGATAAGTAGTGACTGCTCAGCCTATGACCCATTTTATAACTGAAGTTTAGCCCTCTAGAACTTCTTATACCTGATTGTGAAACACTTTTCTGTGTAATATTATTCCATCCCAGTAGCATTAATGATATAAATATCAAGTATTTATAGAATAATAGTTAAAATATGGACAAATTATGTGTGTGAAAAGACATACTGTATCTCTTGAAATCAGAAGCTCATTCTTGATTCGTGTAACAAATTTTTATGTTATAGTGAACACTTTCATTGGTGTGAAGATAATTAATGCCCAATAACCACCACTATATGGGTTTGCACTGAAGCCTACTGTATAGTCTTTTTGGTTCAGGTCTTATGAAGCCAAACATTTTTGAGAACCACATACCTAGTGCTTTGACAATTGTACATCACTAGACGAATATGACAGTATGTGCATATTTGAGATCCAGAGTTTAATATTGCAGCACTGATGCAGAAACCAGTTAACTGAAATCAGGACTTTTATGGAATCGCTTACTCCTGAGCTGATATCCATTACAAGGAGGGCTGAGCATGCTTTTATTTTATGCCCACAGTTTTGCCAGTGACATTGCCTTAGTATTTCCAGACCTGACTTGGACTCAGGATCAGAGGTTAAATTCAGAAGCTCTTCCATCTACAGATCAGGTCTTCGTCACACAAGAGGAAGAACTGCAGTGTGGAAATTCACATCCCAGTGATTCTACACGGAAGTGACGACTTCAATGACGTTAGCTGGAAGCCTTTGTCATTTTTGGCGTTTCCCCACCTGACAGTTAATTGATGGTCATTAAGACTGGAAAAAACTTGACTTCATGCCACATTGACTTGAACTTTGACGTATAATAAGCAGCGATGTGATGTAAAAATACCATATTTATATTTAAGGTGATGTGTGGTACAGCAGTGTCTTATAGATTAGATGTTGGATCATTGTTACATGATGAGACTAAGTAAACCATGTCAGTGATGTTTTAAAATTCTCTTGGCAGAACGTATGTAAATATCCTGATCGGTGCAAAGTTCACGAAAGATGAAAACCAAGGATCTTCCTTAGGTTTCATCTTTCCCAGCACTCATTTGAGAGTCATAATTGGACCACTGTAGCTGGGGTTTCTTATTAAGGATGTGGGAAATAAACCTTTGAAACAACATGTGACCTGAAAATTTAACAATAAAAGCAGTTGCTTCTGCTTCCTTTAGAAGAGGTATTGGTCCGTATGTTTGGAAAGAGAAACATCCCCCCCCCCATAGAAACAAATATTTTAAAATTATAAAAAATTAATCTCTGAACACCTGTGACAGTAATTCATTAAAAGCTGATAATTCAGTCAGAAAATCATGCATAGCCATATGTCTCACAAGTCTTGAAACTACAGAGTTGATTTTTTGCTCTCATTCTCTTGATAGGTTGAGTAAGATAAAGGCCGATTTTTGTTCCTTGACATGGGTGATACGGAGATCACTGGTGGTTTTGCCATGATCCATTTTTCTTTGAGTGGTGGAGATGAAAAGTAGCAAGCTCAAGGAGCGGAAAGAGGGAGATAGTAGAGACAGCTCTTCTGAGGAATCTGGCTTTGTTTTGCTTTCAGCTCAGTTACTTAAAATCTTGGCACATTTGGGTTAAATGGCATCGAGTCTTGACACTGTGTACACTCCGAAATCAGTCTTTCTTTCTGTGTCTCTGTCTCTGGACTGTTACTTTTTAAAATAGCATTCAGGTTAAATAAAGATTTACCTTCCCATGGGATTACAAATGCTTTATTATACACATGAAGTGTTAGCTTAGGGAGTTACCAGAACCTGGAGTGGTTGAAAATGGGTAGACCAGGATTCTGGGGTGCTCAGCCCCCTTGGTAAATTTCCAGGCCACCTCCTGTCATGCCCCAGGCCTCCTGCAGTTTTTAGGGCTCTCAGGAGCTGCAAAGTTCTCCTCCCCTTCAGTGTCACAGGACAAGGATGTTTGCAATTCACTAACCTACCTCTGTTCCTAACAGTGGGGCTTTATATTCAATGGCATAGGGACTTAAAGGGCTGTTAAAAGAACCCTGATTAGAACAGCAGTTATTTTTAAGATCAAGTCCCTTATGTGGTGGTAGGAGGGAAGTGCTCTGGATTTACAAATGCAAGAGTCAGGAGTTCTCTGAAAGTTCCTAACACTGATGTGATCTCAGGAGGTGGGGAAGAACTGATCCCGTGTGGGTTGGTCTAGTGCAACCACATTTATTGAATATGTTGTGTGTCAAAGTCTGTATGTGTATGCTTCATTTAACCTTCATCCTTTGAGGGAGGTATTCATATCTCCTTTGGGTGAGGAAGGTGAGTTCCAGAGAACCGAGGTACAACTTGCCTAAGATCACAAAATCTAGTAGGTGATTCTGTGTTTTTCCACTATATAATATCAGTTTGGTTAAATATTGTTAAAAGGAATGTGCAGTGCTGTGGTTTTTAATATTGGGGCATTATCCAGGTGCTGTGGAAAGGTCAAACAAGATACAAGCAGTTTTACCTCAGGACATGGCACATCATTTGTTATCAGCATGACCTAAAACAGGCTTTCAGTCCTCCTTGCGTGCCAGCTCAGTCATGTCC
>SJYV01038424.1:672741-690167 GCA_006410875.1 Neotragus pygmaeus | reverse complement strand
GACGTGCTGGTGCTCCGCTTGCCTGCCCGCGGGAGCCGCGCCGTCCCGCCGCTCGCCCCGGCCGGGCTGCCGGCCAGTTTCCCCGCCTGGCCCCCTGCGCGCGTTGACACGCCACGGTGGTCGCTCGACTTCCCCGCTTCCTTTATCTGAAGTGAACTTTGACGGAGTCACACCGTGTGCTTGGTGCGGGCCCTCAGTCTCGGAACAGACCGCGGTTCTCGGTTTGCTTCCCAGAGGGGAGCCTGCTGTGGGATCTTAAGGGACCTCGATTCCTGCCCCTTCCATGTCTGGTTTTTCATAAATGCGGGGTAAGAACCTCGTCGGTCATTTGGGTCGGGGAGGTTCTTGTTGACTCTCAGACCCGTAGGAGCTTCACGTCCTGCCTAAGACTGTTGTACACCATCTCCTTTACGTTCATTTAAGATGTTTTTCTCCTTGTCTGGGTTAGCGCCCTTGAGACTTTTGGCCTATTTGCTTATGCAGATTAAGTTAAATATTTACTTTAGATTCCGAAGGACACTTCCAAGTAGGAGAGAGTGGCCTAAGGTCTCGGAGTTGAACTGGAGAATTTCGTTTCCTTTGGCCCTTTAGTCTTGACTGCTGGTAAGTAGCTCGCTCGCTTCAAGGTTTCAGTTTGCCTACGTATAAAAATGAGGGGTTTGGAGAACAGTGTTTTTTTCCCCCCCAACTTTTAATCTGCAACACCCATTTTACATATATATATATATGTATATACACACTTTTTTAACGTGAGCGCTTTAAGGTTAAAATTACTGTTTTTAAGTGTACTTATTCAGCATTTTTTTCCTGTAAATTTGCAGTTGTGCAATCATCATAATCCAGTTCTAGAACATCTCTTCCATCCCCAAAAGATCCCCCATAGTGCCCATTTGCAGTCAGTGCCCATTTCTAACTCCAGCTCCAGGTGACCACTAATTTGCTGTCTTCTTAGATTTGTCTTTTTTGAATATTTTGTGTATTTAGATGGGGTTATATGTGACTATTGTGTCTGGCTTCTTTTGTTTTTCATACTATTTTTAAACTTCATGTTATTTGTACCCTGTATCAGTGTGTCATTCCTTTTTAAAAAAATTTTTTTTTGAAGTATAATTGCTTTACAACGTTGTATTAGTTTCAGGTGCCCAGCAAAAGTGATTCATTTATACATATGTATATTCTTTTTCAGATTCTTTTCCATTCTAGGTTATTACAAGATATTGAACATAGTTCTCTGTGCTATACAGTGCTAAGTTGCTTCAGTTGTGTCCGACTCTGTGTGACTCTATGAACTGTAGCCTGCCAGGCTCCTCTGTCCACGGGCTTCTCCAGGCAAGGATACTGGAGTAGATTGCCATGCCCTCCTCCGGGGCATCTTCCTGACCCAGGGATCAAGCCCATGTTTCTTCACAACTCCTGCATTGGGAGGCAGGTTCTTAACTAGTAGTGCCACCTAGGAAGCTCATGCTGTACAGTATGTCCTTGTATATCTTTGACTCTTTGCTTAGAATTCTCCAGGCAAGAGTACTGGAGTGGGTTGCAGTTCCCTTCTCCAAGGGATCTTCCTGACCCAGGGATTGAACCTGGGTCTCCTGCCCCGTGTCTCCTGCACTGTAGGCAGATTCTTTACCATCTGAGCCATCAGGGAAGCCCCCATATATAGTGATGTATATCTGATAATCCTAAACTCCTAGTTTACCCCTTCCCTCAATATTTCATTCCTTTTTATGGGACACTAATAGTCCACTCTTTGCATGTAACACATTTTGTTTATCCATTCATGCAGGACACTTCTTTCAGATAATGTTTTTTGTTGCCATGTATGAAGCAGATGGCTAGAGCCCTTTTTGTTAGAGGTGGGGAGGGGGATGCCTGGGGTGGCCAGGTGGGATCCTGGCCCTAAGCTAACTCCCTTGTGCTCCCCAAGTACCCTTATAATAAAGAGTTGGTTGCGTCTGTAAAAAAAACGTTTCTAGTCTAGTGCTTACAGAGCCTTAGAAGCTTCTTGGACCCCCATGGAATGTTGCACGCTCCCTTCTGAAGAGTCAGGAGGTTTGATCATCCCCTTCGCATCCTTCTCATGTTGTGTGATTACCTTGTCTGTCAGTCTGGTGGGAGATGGTTCTTGTCCCGCCTGCTGTCTCTTTCCTTTGTGTGGCAGCCATGGTGCCAGAGTAACTAGAGGCTGCAGGCCCAATAGACTGCATGTGGCTCCTAGTGCAGTGCTTTAAGTGAAGTAGGGGGGGGTGTATTTGCATATGCCCCTTTACCTCAGGAGAGAGTTGAGATTCTGCATATATTTTATTGGAAGTCCAGCCCTTGATGACTTGAAATATTAAGAATGGGAGATGGACCTTGGTCTCTCAGTGTACGATCTGAGTCAGCTTGAGACTGATTTCCTCCTCCCTGTGGCCTAATCAGTTTTGACCTGATACAGAAATCTGTTCACTTGGTTTATTAATATCGAGGATGTCTTTTTGCCTAAAGTTAAGGAATGAGTTTAAGATGCGGCAAGTGTGAGCCTCCTGTGTGGCTGGCTGGACCTGGATGGTGGGAGAGTAAAGAGAGTGAGGAGACAGCAGCAGCCTCTGTGAAAGAACAGACAATAAAAACAGTGTGGACCATGACTCTTGACTTTGGTGCTCTTGACTTGCAGGGCTGAATTTCCCCCTACAAAACCTACTGACGGGTGAATGTGCCAGAATGAATTGTTCAATCAGGCTTAAAAATACACCTTTGTTTTAAGATATTGTGGTCTGGCATCTCTCAAATGTTAGCCTGTTAAACAATGGTAATACAGTCAAGTGTGCAGTTAGTTACGAAAGTGGTATTTTTTACAGCCAAATTTTGATTGAACTGAATGGTACCCTTTTGTGACCATAACAGTTTTCTCTGGGTCTGTTTCAGTAAAGGGTCATTAAAAGCACGGTACATCTTCCTAATTAGATGACTGTTGGGTGATAAAAGTCATTTCCCTGACTTGTGTTCTTTAGTTATTTGCAAAGAAACAAATTTGTATGTACTTTAGCTATTCCCAGAATCATAATCCTAGTGACACTGTTTTATAATGCACAATGGAAGATTCTGGGCTGTGAGGAATGTTGACTGTTGCCTGCCAAGGTAATACATCTCTACTTGGTCTCCCTCTTATCCACGTCCCATTGAATCTTATTCCTGGCATTGTATTATTTGAGCTATTTGAGCTTTGTATTTTACATTTAGTATTTAATGTCAAGTATTTTTTGATTGTACCTGTATTGGAGACATAATTATACTTATGGAAAATCCATAATGTTAAATACCATCTTTTAGGTGTACCTTTGTATGGAAAAATAACCAGGGCTTCTACATAAAGAATTTATAGAAATTAAATCCAGTCAACAGTTAGTGGATCCGGAGACAACCCTAACCAGGCCCTATAAGTAAGTGATATTACAGATGATAAATCTGTTTAGAATGAACTAGCAAAAAGCATAACCTTAAGTTAAAAGGCGGACAGATTTTTTAAAACAAATCCTAGAAAGTAGATTCTTTTTCTGGAGGAGGACATGGCAACCCACTCTAGTATTTTTGCCTGGAGAATCCCATGGACAGAGGAGCCTGGTGGGCTATAGCACATGGGGTCTCAGAGAGTCAAACATGACTGAAGTGTTTTAACACGCACACATGCAGATCCCTTTTAACCTCTGCTATGTGTATAATTGAAATTACATTTTTAACATATTTTGACTGTGCACGTTTTGCTGCACAAAGTTATCTTTTTTCATGTTCTTTTTCCCTGGTGCATATAGATAGATATTTAAAAGTGAAAATTTGGATCACATTAACTGTTTTACTTAATATTTCATTAGCACTTCCCCCATATTCTCTGGGAAATCTGTTAGTTTCCTGTGGCTGGTGTAACAAATTTCTACACACTTGTTAGCTTAAAATAACACAGATTTGTTGTCTTGCAGTTCTGGAGGTCAGTATTCTGAGATCAGTCTCCCTGGGCTGAAGTCAAGGTGTCAGCTTCATTCCTTCTGGAAGTTCTAGGGAACATGTGTTTCCCTCCCTTATCTAGCATCCAGAGGCACCTGCAGACTTTGGTGCCTGACCTTCTCCTGGTATCACTTCAGCCTCACGCTCCCACCATCACTCCCCTGCCTCCCTCTTATAAAGACTCTTGTCGTTATGCTGGACCCAAATGGACCATCCAGGATGCTCTCCCCTTCAGAACATCTTTTAGTTATACCTGCTGAGTCCTTTCAGCCATATAAAGTAGCATTCATAAGTTCTGCAGATAAGAATGTGGACATCATTTGGGAACCATTATTCAGCCTGCCCAAGGAGCCTAATTTTAAATTGCTGTATTGCATTCCATAATGTACATGAATTATTTAGCTAGTTTCCTGTTGCAGTTTAGGTGGTCTCTGATTTTTCCCAGTTAAAAGCCTTGAAAATAAATTGTGTGCTCTCAGATTCACACTTCTGTGGATTTCAGGAAAGCCGGTAACCTTCCTCTTAAGAGTGTGCCCTCTGGAGCCAGACCGCCCACGTTCCCAGCCCAGCTTCCCCACTCAGAGACCAGGTGACTCCAGGCAGTGCTGAGCCAGCCTAGGCCTCAGTTTTCTTCTTGAAAGTGCGGTGGGGACAGATTGTTGTAAGGATTAAGTGAGTTAATACATACACATTACATAGGATAGTGCCTGCCACATGCTGAGTGCTCAGTATGTGTTCATTGTTGTTACTACCAAATTTATCAGGCTAAAAGTTTTATACATTCCCATTGACAAGTTTCAACTCTTAAAGGTCATAAGAGTTTTTAACATTCACTAGCAAACTAGGAAAGTATTCAAGTTGAATTCTTAAACTTGATTTCATTTTATCTGGCTGTCTCAGTTTTGTCTGTCAAAATATTACTTGACTTTTATGATTAAATTATAGAGTCACTGGGATTAATTCTAGCAATTGTTTACTATCTCAATTCCTTAATTCCTCAGAATGAGAAATACTTTTAGTTTCTCTTTGAGTAGCTCAGCACGTATCTTGGGATGTCAGGTATCATTCTGTGTGACAGTTGTTGGCTGTGAATCTGCTTGACAAGATCCGTGGTCTGGTTGTGCATACATCGGTTGGTGCAGAGTCTTCAAGAGGCTTAGGCTTAAAGTTGCCTCCACTCCCCTACATTTGCAAATTCATTGAGGGGAGTCCTAGCAGCTGAGACTAAATATAGGACCTTTTTTTTTCCTTTGTATATATTGGAAACCATTTCCACCATTTCAGGAAGGGTGGAAGAATAGTACAAGCCCTTTTCTCTCTGCATTTGTAAGTAAGTTGCAGAACTGATGCCCTTGATCTCCAGTTACTCTAGCAGGCATTTCCTGTGAGCAAGGACCTTCTTCCATAACCACGGCAGCCTTCAGAGTCCAGCAGTTAGTCGTCATACTCCACCACTATCTAATCACAGGCTGGTCCCATGCAGTTTTGCCAGTTGTTCGTTCCAGTAACATCCTCACAGCAAAGGGATCTAGTTCAGTCTTGAGTTGCCTTCAGTCTGGAGCCTAATCTCAGCTGTTCCTTGGTTTTCATTCCTTCAGTACTTAGGGAGGTTGTAGGCCAGTTGTTCTGAAAGTTGTCCCTCAGTTTGGGTCCTGATGTTTCCTCATGACCTGATTCAATTTGTGTGTCTTTGGCAGGAGCCCCTCAGGAGATGCCAGGCTCTTCCACCACGTGTGCCTGGTGGACCTGGGTCTGTTTGTCCCATCTCTGGTTAACTTGATGAAGCATCTCCATCCTAGCATTCCTCTTCTTCCTCTTGTAACTCAGGATTCTGTTGGGAGGCATTCTGAGATCATGGAAAGAGCTTAATCCTCTTTGTGCTTCAGTTTCTATTCTGTGGTTAATGCCATGGCAGACTCGTGTTTTCCTTTTGTCTTCAGCGGGTCAAGATCTGTTACTGTCACCATTTACTTTGATGCTCAGATCCCAGCGGGCCCCTGTGACCCTCCCCACCATTCTGGAGCCCTTCTTCCTCTTTGCCACAGATGTTCCAGATTTGTCTCTTTACCTTGCCCAGCCTGAAACTTGCTCGCTCTCTAAGGAGCCTGGTTTCTTCAGGGAGTACAGTGTTAGGAAAAGCAGTGCTGGGCACTAGTGGGGGTGAGGGAGTCCCTTCTGTGAGAATATTGCTGCCCCCATGCTCTTTCCTTGAGCAGACAGAGCTAAGAGATACCTGTCCATATGTTGGTGCGAGTGTATGTTTCTGCATCTGTCTGTTGAAAACCTTGCATTCACACCAGTGTTTCCATTGTCATCCTGCATGGTTCATTCCAGTGTTTTCCCTTCATGTTTGAGACTTCTTTCTCTGACGGTGAGAAAGGTGCCTCCCATTCTCTGCAAAATATTTATTTGACTGAATCAGTGTCCTTCTGTTGCTGCTGACCCCTCACTCAGATTCTGACGCCCTTCGCCAGGCCCCCTGCCCCCGCCGTCTCCATCACTCCACACAGGCTGGGCTGCTGAGGCTCTCGCACCAACACCTGCCTTCTTGTCCTCAGCCTGTTGTTTTTATAAAGTGTTTTTCCTTTCCTGTGTGTCTGTGTATGTGTTTGTGTTTTCATCCTCTGTGCTTACTTGTGCTTGTTGCTGCATGTGTGTTTGCTACTAGATGGTCTGCCTGGCCAGGGGAACATGTTCTCCAGGTCTGCACTGGGGAGGGAGTGGAAGGAGCCATCGTGGACACGGTGAGGGGTGCCTTCGGAGCCCCACGAAGAAGCAGGGGACTGTATCTTTAAAGCAAACAGGCCAGGGCTGCAGAGGTCTGTAGCTGGTGGCTGGTCTTGCGACCCCCAGTGATGGCGTGGGCACTGCCTCAGTTGTAAGAGAGCATCAGCCTTCTCTCCCCACAGGCTGACTTAAGTTCATTGTCTTTACCTGTGTGTGAATTATTTTGGAACAGGTTTAATGAAAGTTGATGTAACTCAACTTACTGAATCTAACATTTGCTCACTAGTGTCGCTCACTCATATTTGTGTGGTATCCAGTCCAAATGTGTCATAGATTCTGTAGCATTCTATTTGTATTTTATTTTTTTAATTGTTTTTTCACTGTAAGTTCATTTCCTATATCATGCGAGCCTTTGTCACTGTGATTAGCTTTCTCATCTTTGACCTGTAATACGAAGAGCCAGGTATATGCTTCAGGTAATTGTATTCTGTGATACCTCAATGCTGCGAGTACCAAATATGAACAGAAACTTGGGGCTCACTCCCACGTGGCTTCCTCTAAAACAGGTTGGGGTGGCTTTTGGTGTCCCCTGTTGCTTTTCTTCCATCTTTCTCTTCTGGTTGTTGTTAATTGTTTATATGATGACATTCTCTTGTTCTCCATGTTGCTATGGAAATCGGTTTTAATATTTCATTTATATCTGATTAACTCTGTTCCACCAACCTTGGTTTCCAGTTTGAATTAGGCCTGCTTTTCATATCATTTGTTATTATGATGAATGTACTAATTATTATTGCAAAGATTGTTTGGATACTCCAACTGCTTATCTGCGCCTATCCCTGTTTTCTTGTTGATCAGTGCTTTCCTATAGAGGCACACGCGAGTAGTCCTACAAACCACAACCCCTTGCTATTCTCAGACACTAGTTTCTGCCAAAGAATGGGTTTATTAATACCTTGACAAACCTCTTTCAAAAAGGGGCTGACTCCTTGTCCTATATGTTTTCTGCTTAGAAACAAGTAGCGATGGAAGGAAGGACTGTCTCATTGCTCTGTTTTCCCTCTGCTGGGTTATTTCTGTTTCTGATGTGATCTGTGCAGTGTTTTTCTGGACGTGCTACAGCCTGTGTTTTTTGTTTTTTTAACTGCTGCTCTATTCTTCACTGTGAAGAATTACCCTTTTCTTTGCCATTCAGATGTTTTGAAAGGTATTTGTGCTTACATGCAATTTAATACTCAAATCACATTTTTCTCTGGCAACAGCTTTTACCTCACCAACTGTCTGTCCTCTCATACCACATCCAGTAAAGAGAGAATCTGATTTTATAACACAGGTTGAAAGTCTTTAAGTTGAGGCTTAAGGTAAAATATATTTACTGACAATAAAAACTCTTCCATGCTCTCTTGAAAGAATTGGCAGAAAATACTTCAAAACCTGAAAAAGTGTAGTTTGAGTAATTTCAAAGCACAGTGTGTCTTAGAGGGTGGTAGGGACATGAATTGTATGGAAATTAATCTCTTCCTGGTGTTACTTTTATAGTAGAAAGAAAAGGATGTGTACCAAGCTTTTATGGTGAAAAACTGGTGGAATTTAATTGGTAACCCACTCCAGTGTTCTTGCCTGGAGAATCCCATAGACAGGAGCCTTGGATTGCAGAGAGTCCAACACACTGAGGGACTAACAGTGCCCATGGGGAATTAAATACACATGGGGAATTAAAATGCTGATTAGGGCAACACCCTGGGGATAAAGAAATGCACGTGATAGGAAAAGACAAGAATCTGAAATTGACGCAAAGGGAAGGAACTTGAGCAGAGTCATGACTCCCATTCGTTAGCTCAGGGCTATTGTGCTTAGTATTCTGGGGGTTATTTGTTATCCTTGTTTTCCTCATTTATTTTATCCTGTTTTATTTTCGAAGCTGTCTTAAAACTTTCTTTTCCCCCTGAAAGGGGTGAGGAGTAACTAAATTAAAATGAGCCCGTAGATGTTTCTTGGTTGCATCAGGCATTTGTCTTATAGCTGGTGTGGCTTTTAGACCCTCTTATCCAAATTTCAGAGACCGCGAAACCTCCGTGGCTCTGTCGGTGTACTGCTCATGTCCCTGTGTGCTTGCTTTGTTTTGTAGACTGGCCCACAGAGTGACCACTCATCCCCGTTGGCCTTTGGTTCCGTGGTGCACATGGAGTGTAGGACTCAGGGGTCTGGGCCAGAGTGAGCGAAGCCTGAGGCCCAAGATGGAGAAGAAACGAAGAAAGAAATGAAAGCCTTGTTTCAGGCCAAGCCACAAGGGGCCATGAAATTTAACTTTTATTTACGTTGGACAAGACTGTAATATGGCGGATCAGTAATGTTTCAGCTTTTAGCTGAAACAAAAATTAACTTATAATCAAGAAAGAAAAAAGTGCGATTTGAGTTTATGCGATTTTATGACCGTACTCACTACGACCATGAAGCTTGTCAACATCTGGCTGCTTCTGCTGGTGGTTTTGCTCTGCGGGAAGAAGCATCTGGGTGACAGACTGGAAACGAAACCTTTTGAAAAGGCCCCATGCCCCGGCTGTTCCCACCTGGCTTTGAAGGTGGAGTTCTCCTCAACAGTTGTGGAATATGGTAATGATATTATTTTAAATGTTAAGGACTTCCCCCTCAGTGTGTTGGGTTTTTTTTGTTTTCTTTTTTCAGATTTATTATAAACATTAGCTTTTGCCAAAAACATTTTCCTCTCTTCTGCAGTGAATGTCAAATGGGCTGAGTGCGTAGTGTTTGTATATTAATTCTGCTGGTTTGGTTTTTCAGTTTAATTATTTTATATAAAGCAAAGAAATTGACATTCTGAATTATTTCCCTAAACTTGGATTCCATGGGACAGATGTCATGGTAGCTGGTGAGGGACTTTGGAGGGGCTGAAAGTTTATGTGACCAGTTGTGAATATCTCAGCAATGAGTCTTATAAGATCTGCTCTAAGTTTTGTTAACTTTTCAGGAAGAAGAGAGCCTTCACTTCTCTGAATTTCTCCTTCCTCCTTGAAACCTTACGTGCATTTCTCTGTCATATGCTCAAACTTCTCAACATTCGGTATTTGAAAAATAGCTCAGGTGTCTGGTTTTGAGTGATGTGTCCTGTGATCAGTGGGGTTCATCCAGATCACTGTAGCTCAGAACTCTGGAAACTGCCATCCAGGATGTTTAGTCTGTTTACGGCTCTTTCTCCTTTAGATTTTATGATATACATGTTTTCTTTCACTAGGAAAACTTTATATTCGATATACTCTTGTATATTGTCATAATATAGGTTCGTAAGTTCATATTTTATTTTGTGGTCATTGATTTCAGAGTACATTGTGGCTTTCAATGGATATTTTACGGCCAAAGCTAGAAATTCATTTATTTCAAGCGCCCTGAAGAGCAGTGCAATCGACAACTGGAGAATTATACCTCGAAACAATCCATCCAGTGACTACCCTAGTGATTTTGAGGTGATTCAGATAAAAGAGAAACAGAAGGCGGGGCTGCTGACTCTTGAAGACCATCCAAACATCAAGCGGGTAACACCCCAGCGGAAAGTCTTTCGTTCCCTCAAGTACACGGAGGGTGAGTACTGCTCCCGAGGGCTGATCTGTGTGCATTTCTGCTGTGCTGGAAGCAGAGGGGGTGTGTGTGATGACACAGGGCAGTATCTGAGAAATAGTATAGTGAACACTGTGTCTTTCATCAGCTGTGAACACTTTCTCAGCAGGAATAAAAAAAACCGGAAAAGAGACTTTGTGCTTCTGATTGAAAGTTTGCAGTAAGAATGATCTCTGTTGTGTGGGAAGAGATTTTCACCAGGTTTCTCTCAGAGCCTTCAGGCTTTGAGGTCCTGATGCCCCTTCATGCTTGGAAACTAAGATGGTGTCTTTGAGTCTCCTTGCTTGCATTTTGTGTCTTTTAGTGCGTGTTTTTATTTTGGATGCATCTGGCACAGTGCCTTTTCTTTGGGTTTCATTTTGCTTTTCTCAGACCCTCCTGACCGTGCACCATCGTGCCTCGGCCGGGCTTGTTGAAGCTGGAAGCCAGGCACGTGCGGGGATGGAAGGAATTTGCTGAGTCCCTTTCAGCTCCAGGGCTCACTCTCTGAGTCCTTACGACGGGCCTGTGGAGAGAAGTTCCTTCTCAGATAACCAAGTGAGGATTAGAATATGCTAGTTTCCAAAGCAGGTGTACTGCTTGCAGGGGAAAGGGTTTTTCCCTGTTCGTCAGAAACTGGGGTAGGAAATAGATAATAGCTGTTACTGCTTATTGTTGTTTCTTTCATTAGAAGGGAAACGAAGTAAGATGTCTGTCATATGAGACCTGAGAGCCTCTGAGGTTTAAAAACACACCCGGGGACAAGCCAGTTCACGTGCCAGCCACGGAGTTCAGGGGTGTCTGACCTTGCAGAACTCTTTCCATTAGTCCATGTTTCGTGTGTTCTCTTTGAAAAGCAGTAACCTCAAAGCAATCCATGAAGATAAAAACAAATCAGACCTGTGCCAAATATATGCCTTGTGTCTTTTTATTCTTCAAAGAGCTGCAGAATGTTTTAGGAAATGCGGTAGCATGGGAAGTGTATGGAGTTTCATGGTTCGGGGTCCCCTTCTGTACCCTCTCCAGCATGGTTGTCAGTTGCTGGGCTGCCCTGAAAGGAAGTAGTATAGCTCTTCCTCTGGTCATGAGCTGTGGGTACCTGTGCTGAGCGTCTTCTTTAAGCTTCTGCTCATCCAGGAAATGGAGATGATGCTCCCCACCTGAGTTCTTCTGAAGGTGAAAGGAAATAGTGCATGTTAAGAGAGCTTAGCAGAGTTCTTGGGCTGTTACAAGCAGACGTTAAATGTTCATTTTGGGGAATTCCCTGGTGGTCCAGTGGTCAGGACTCTGAGCTTTCAGTGCTGGGGCCTGGGTTCAATCGCTGATCAGAGAACTAAGATCCTGTATGCTGCATGGTGCAGCCAAAAAAACCTCATTTTTCTGTGGCTCTATTGTTAGAATGCTTTGCTTTATTTAGGGTGGGAACTTGTCACAGTTTGGATCCCACCCCTGGTCTCGGTGGACTATAAGAGCTGACCTGATTTCCACAAGACAACACTGCAAGGCGTTTGGAGGACAGCTTGGTGTCTCCTATCTTACTTGTCTCTGGGATAATAGATACNCAGGGGAAAGGGTTTTTCCCTGTTCGTCAGAAACTGGGGTAGGAAATAGATAATAGCTGTTACTGCTTATTGTTGTTTCTTTCATTAGAAGGGAAACGAAGTAAGATGTCTGTCATATGAGACCTGAGAGCCTCTGAGGTTTAAAAACACACCCGGGGACAAGCCAGTTCACGTGCCAGCCACGGAGTTCAGGGGTGTCTGACCTTGCAGAACTCTTTCCATTAGTCCATGTTTCGTGTGTTCTCTTTGAAAAGCAGTAACCTCAAAGCAATCCATGAAGATAAAAACAAATCAGACCTGTGCCAAATATATGCCTTGTGTCTTTTTATTCTTCAAAGAGCTGCAGAATGTTTTAGGAAATGCGGTAGCATGGGAAGTGTATGGAGTTTCATGGTTCGGGGTCCCCTTCTGTACCCTCTCCAGCATGGTTGTCAGTTGCTGGGCTGCCCTGAAAGGAAGTAGTATAGCTCTTCCTCTGGTCATGAGCTGTGGGTACCTGTGCTGAGCGTCTTCTTTAAGCTTCTGCTCATCCAGGAAATGGAGATGATGCTCCCCACCTGAGTTCTTCTGAAGGTGAAAGGAAATAGTGCATGTTAAGAGAGCTTAGCAGAGTTCTTGGGCTGTTACAAGCAGACGTTAAATGTTCATTTGGGGGAATTCCCTGGTGGTCCAGTGGTCAGGACTCTGAGCTTTCAGTGCTGGGGCCTGGGTTCAATCGCTGATCAGAGAACTAAGATCCTGTATGCTGCATGGTGCAGCCAAAAAAACCTCATTTTTCTGTGGCTCTATTGTTAGAATGCTTTGCTTTATTTAGGGTGGGAACTTGTCACAGTTTGGATCCCACCCCTGGTCTCGGTGGACTATAAGAGCTGACCTGATTTCCACAAGACAACACTGCAAGGCGTTTGGAGGACAGCTTGGTGTCTCCTATCTTACTTGTCTCTGGGATAATAGATAACACTTCCTTTAGGGGCTACTCATAGGACCTGGCCTTACCCTTTTAATGGCTTGCTTGCAAATATGTCTCGTTTTCTCTAAATTGCTCCTAGCGGGTAAAGCCAGAACCGAGTTCAGTCCTCCGGGTATAGTATGGTCTGCTGGAGGGAGAGCCTGGCAGACCCTCCTTGGTCTGAATGTTGTCCTTCAGTCAGTGCCCTGGCTGTTGACTGAAGGCACAGAGTCAATATGGGAGGGTCAGTGCAGAATCGTTTCAGTTGCATTGTGCAAATAGTCACTTAATTGAATTGACACAACTGTGTATTTCTCCAGGTCCTTGTATTTTCATGGGTGTAACCTGGTGAGACCAGAAGGAGAGTGATAATAACTTCCTTTAGAAACAGAACCTCAGTAGTATTACAGATGATCCTCTAGAGAAGGGTTTGAAATACGTTTCTGTATAGTTGTTGAAAGGTAAAGGGACACCCTTGTGATATTTCTACTTTTTTCTTCCATTAAAAAACAGATGCTTACAGATGGTGAAATTCATGCTTTTTAGTGCACAATTTGGTAGGTCTTGATAAAAGTGCAGTCAGGTACCCACCAACAAAATCAGGATGTAAAATGTCGCCCCCAGCAGTTCTCCCCGAGTCCTGTGTAGGTGTTTTGTTTTTTGAAGGGCGATGTTCTAGTAGATACTCGTGCTGAGGACCTTGAACAGGTCACAGGAGGACAAGGTTGGAGCGAGATGTCCTGGGGTCACAGGGCTTCTTCCTGTCTGAGATCACGCAATAAACGGAGAAACTGCACCGTTGCTCAGTGCACGTTTTCTTGCACCCTGCCCTCCACCCAACCCCCTTTGGTTCATGGAGAATAAGCGGTTGGTGAAATACCAAGCATTTCTGCAATTTCAGTATCAAAACTGACTTTATCTCTTTAGAAATAATCATTTTATCAGTTGTTCCCTCCCTCTTATTGGTTAGAAGATTCCAGGTAAAGAACTGTTTGGGAAGAATGTGGTGGCTAAATAATGTCCTGTGGATGTAACTGTGTTGAGGCATTCCTTTTAGCAGAGGGGAGAGAGTGTCACTCCCCAACACGGGGGTCTCAGGAGGGGTTGCTGCACTGGTGGAAGGGGTTTCCCCTGACAGTACGCATCTTGAATTTCTGCCCTCTCTCCTTGCCTGCAGCGGAGCCTGGCTCGTCCTGTAACGAGACCCGCTGGAGCCAGAAGTGGCAGTCGTCACGGCCCCTGCGCAGGGCCAGCCTCTCCCTGGGCTCCGGCTTCTGGCATGCCACTGGGAGACACTCAAGTCGGCGACTGCTCAGGGCCATCCCGCGCCAGGTCGCCCAGACGCTGCAGGCCGACGTGCTGTGGCAGATGGGCTACACAGGTGGGCGTGGGGGCCGGGCAGTCCTCCTCCCTCTCCAGCACCCGTCGCTGAGGGTGTGCCACCTCATGCATCTGCTTCTGCAGGTTGAGCTGGACTCACTGAGCTGCCCCTTTGTCCTGTGTGTGGGTGGCAGCTCCTGTCTTTGTCTAGTCCCGCTGATTTTGTGTGTCTTACTGTTTCTGAGGTGGTTAGGGCATGTTCTTTCCTGTTGTTGCACGTGAGCAGACACAGTACTTACTGCCCATGCCAGGGCTGACTGGCAGTCCAGTGGAGTTCTGTCATTTCGCAGGGAAGGAATCAGATCCGGAGATGTCACCTTGATTGGAGCTCATCCTCCCATGCAGTGGCCTGTGTGCAACATGGCTAAGTGATTGTCAGGATTGTGCTATTTTGTTTCAGAACAGGAAACAATATTAGACTGTTTCTTAGAAAATAGAACTCACAGCCAATCAAATGTTTTTTCTTACTGATTAATCATGGCAGAAAATTCCTGTTTTAACTGATGTGGACGTTTGGATCCTAAACATCAACTCATGTCTCTGGCCCCTGATACGTCACAGTTTGTCTTGGTGTCTTTCCGTTTCTCCTTGGCTTAGAGACCCAGAGACTTTACCCCTGCTCAGACTTAACACTCGGGAGACTGACATTTTATTAAATGATGATTTCCTCTTGGTTTATCTTTTTAGGGCAAAAGCTTCACAAAACAGAAATTCTCTAATCATCAGAAAAGCATTTTTTATTTCCCCCACATTAGCAATTTTCTAGTATTGTGTGTGCATTTAAAAAAAGGAAACAATATACTTTGATGGTTATTTCATTGTAAATAGATTATTTAATATTTAGTATTGATATGTAAACACAATTCTCTTGCTGGAAAGACATTTACGTATCAAGGCTTACTCCTGTTAGCTTTTAAATAATATGAGTGTATTGTATTTTTTTTTCCTATGTATTTTCTATAATTTCTTGATCTGACAGTATCAATCATATTTCACATTGGTGCGCATGGCTTTTGGCCAGTATCTGAAATAGACTTGTTATTATAGGAAAGTGTGTAGTACTTTAAGTGTGGTTTTCCCTGCATGTGGGTAAAAGCTTGTGTCTGCAGAGTTGTTGTCATGAGTGAACAGCACTGAGTCCTTGTCAGGAGGAGGAGCCCCCGCCCCGCTCCCCCCACTCCTATGAGTGAGGGCCTTGTGCTCTGCACTACCCCCAGGGCCTCTCTAAGGGGAATGGAGCCTGGAGAAAATGGCCTGAAGAGGACAGTCCATCATCAGCGGAGGATTTGGGGGAGGTGGTTTCATGCCCGGATGTGGGTGATGGTTGAGGGGTGGCCAGAGGGACTTCCTGTGTGTCCGAGGGTCTTACTTAGCAGCTGGTGTCGGCCATCCTCAGCTGTCCCTCTCGCTGGCCTCGGCTCAGCCAGGTCCCAGGCGTCTCCCTACTGTATGCATTCTGTGGGCAGGCTTTGCCTCTGGGTCCCTTGGTGTTCTGTGTGGGTCCCAACAGGGAATGTATTTTATACACAAAAATCCAGAACAGTGGTTTTTCTGAACATGATTCTGCTCTCTTCTTGGAATAAGGCACTAATGTAAGGGTTGCCGTGTTTGACACTGGGCTAAGTGAGAAGCACCCCCACTTCAAAAACGTGAAGGAGAGAACCAACTGGACCAATGAGCGAACGCTGGACGACGGTGGGTGGCCGGGGGCCTGAGGGGCATTTCTGGTTGCTCCCATTCTCTCTTTTATCAGCTGAGGGGATTTTCCTGTGTAAATGATTAAATAGTCTGTATACGACAGTTATTCAGACAAACCCAAGTTGCTTTGTGCCTTTGGCAGAAGCTTTTCTAAGTATCTCAGAGGAGATTGGGAGGTGACTGAGGAGAGGGGTTGCCTGGTGGGAGGAATCCTTGTTGTTCAGGGGGAGCAGAAGCTGTTGGCCCCCGAGGTGGGGCTGGTGAGGTGCAGACTCTGAGTGGAGGCCCTGGAGAGGCACTGGGGACTGTGTCTTGGACTTGGAGAACGAGTCTGCTTGGATCGATGGCCCACATTATCAGCCATGCTTCATGAGTTTTTCCTTTTGGACAGCAGGGTTGGGCCATGGCACATTCGTGGCGGGTGTGATAGCCAGCATGAGAGAGTGCCAGGGATTTGCTCCCGATGCAGAACTTCATATTTTCAGAGTCTTTACCAACAACCAGGTATGTGTTTTGGGGGCCCCTAAAACTTAAAGAATTGGTTTTACAATGTGAAAAGAGAAGGCTGGTTTAAAGGCAATGCATATCCACGGTGCTGAGCATCTCCCAGCCCCCGACGTCACCCCATCCTCTCGCCACCCTCTTCACCAGCCTTACCGGAACACCAGAGACCCTGCTCCAGGGGGGTTCCTTGCCCTCCCGTTTCTCCTGTCCACCACGCCCTAGGCACACGTGTACTTGAGGATAATCCACGTTTGTGCTCTTGCTGCTTTGCTGGACTGGGGTCGCTTGTGCCCAGCACCCAGCATCGTGTTGGGTCATAAGGATTTAGAAGCTTGTGCCCTCGCTCTGCATTTGGAAATGTTCCTGGAAAGAGGGAGGGTCCTGGCTATTTATTTATTGTTAAAGTCTAATTTTTGCCCAGGTAATACATAATTCACAAACATCCAGGGCACACAGGGATAATTCTCCCAACCCTCTCATCCAGCAGGTTTTTACCTCACTTCCCCAAATCCCCCATGTGATGTTTTCTTTTGTTTTTATATCCTCTCCTCCTGGAATGTCTTTTTCATATTCAAGCAAGTGTAACTGTATTGTCTTGTTTAAGAGCCTTTAAAAAGCATAATTCTGAATCGTATTCTCTTTCTACTGTTTTTTTTTTAACATTTTATGTTTATTCATGCTTTTAGTTTGTAGTGCTCTTTATTTTTACCTGTGGATCTAAGTTTCCACATCACATAATTTCCTTGCAGCATGAGGAGATGCCTTTAGTATTGCTTGTAATGCAGTCTGTTAGCTATGATTTCTCTCAGCTCTAGTTTATCTGAAAATATCTTTATTTCATCTTTATTCTCAAAAAACTATTTTAACTGAGTATCAAATTCTGGATTGAAAGTCTTTATTCCCTCTAGCACTTTACTCCATTGTTTTCAGTCCATTACTTTCTACTCTATTTAATTTTGTATCTTATAAAGCACCTGAATGGTGGTACATGACGTAATTTAACTTTTGTGAGGAAGCTA
>SJYV01038424.1:659295-672716 GCA_006410875.1 Neotragus pygmaeus | reverse complement strand
GACAGGGCGGGAAGGAAGGAGAGAAGGAGAGGGTGCCCAGGTGTGAGGAGACTGAACTGGCAGAGGTGGTGGTGCGCGGGCCAGGGCCACAGCCACATGTCATGTCACAGGAGCACCTGCTGCAGACTCAGACTTCGCCCTCATTTTAATCTTTCATTTAAAATGGTTCTCTCCCCTTGTGTTTTTGTGCAGGACTCTGAACAACCCTGCTGACCAGATGGATGTCATCGGAGTGGGCGGCATCGACTTTGAGGACAACATCGCCCGCTTCTCTTCACGGGGAATGACCACCTGGGTAGGTGGGGCTCTTTTCCTGCTGGAGTGTCTGTGTGTGTGTGCACACGCGTGCATGTGTGGGTATACTTTCATGAGCTGTAATTATGCATCTGGCTCACCCTCCTGTCCGAGCAGATGCTTCCTCGGATGGCAGCCGGGCACCTGACCTGTACCCGCTGTCCTGGTCTTTCTCACCCACCTGCTGTGTCCTTGGCCTTTATCGAGGCAAGTGTTTTAATGGCATTTTGAGAAATGTTCCTGAATAATCTGTGAAGCTGCAGGTGAAGACATCTTTGCTCAGTGTCCCGTGTGTGCAGGTTCAGAGCCCATTTATGGGTGGTGGCCAGGAAGGAGTTTTCACTTCACACGTGTTCTTTCTTCAGAATATAAGTGCCAATGGAATTCTCATTTCCCCCAGTTTCAGGGAAGCTTAACAGAGTACTCAGTTAAAATCTTATCCTAGGTTGCTTGTATGGCTACACTGACTGTTCTAAGTCATTCTTTCCCTTCTGGTGATAGATTGAAATGCCAGTCATATTATATAACTTTTTACCTTATTAAGAAAATGTGTCTTTTTTTTTTCCTAATTTTTAATTTTAACTTGCTGATTTTTCTAACATATTTCTAGTTTTTAAGTTGTCTATAAATCAGTTTCCAGTCTTGCATGTAAGCAGAATTTTAGATATTCATTTTTTAATGCTGTAGAGCATTGCATTATGCTGGTCATTATAAAAACACATCAAAAATAATTTTATTTTCTGTATGATCATTTAAGCTTCTTCTGAATTGCAGTGAATTGCAGATGAAAACCAGCAGCATGCTCAAGCTATGCTATTTAGCTGATGGCGTTTCTGGTTTCATTCACTCATAACTGCTCAGGGCTGTGTGCCCTCGTGGGGGCCTGGTGGAGACCACACCGCTGTTGTTGCAGGAGCTGCCTGGAGGCTATGGCCGCGTGAAGCCTGACATTGTCACCTACGGCGCTGGAGTGCGGGGCTCGGGCGTGAAAGGGGGATGCCGGGCCCTCTCGGGGACCAGCGTGGCTTCCCCGGTGGTGGCTGGTGCTGTCACCTTGCTGGTGAGGTGAGTGCCGCTTGGTTGGGAGGGGTAGGCGGCAGCAGGCCAGGGGCTGAGTCCTGTGGCTGGCTAGCTTGTCATGGGGCCTCGTCCATGTCTGCAGGAGCCAGGAGTCTGTCTTGAGGGTCCTGGGGGCGTTGCTGAGGGTGGGGGCTGTTTGGTCTCCGGCTGTCAGGGGTGGGAGGGGAATTCTCGGTGCCTGCCGTTCCCAGCCTCAGAGCCTCTCTGAGCATGATGCTTTCAGTGAGGAGGACACCTTCGCTTTCCTCCTCCCTGCAGCACGGAGAGCACCTCTGGGGGGTCAGCAGGGCTTCGTAGTGTGAGAAGCAGCTTGTGCAGATGCCAGGCCACGGGGAAGCGCTTCCTCAGCTCTGGCCTTAGAGCCCCAGGAGCAGCCGGAGCTGCAGCCTGGTCTTGTTCCGTTGGCAGGAGGGGCAGGGCATCCGCCTCGGGCTGAGCTGTGAGCAGTTCTTGTTTCTGCCAAAAGTTCCACTTTATTCTCACATCTCCTGAAGTCAGATTCCCATCTAGACCTGTTAGCAAAAAACACAGTAACGCTCCAAGACCAGCCATCCTCAAAGAAAAATACTTAGCGACTATGGAAAGAGAATTTTTCTTTACTGTTTAATGGATTTTTTCTCTGCATTTAGGGAGTCACAGTTTACTTGTATTAATAATAGGTAGGTACACAAACACACGTGTTTTAATGCTGGTGTTCTAAAGCAAGCGAGAGTGTCTGGGTGCTGCTGCTTGAGTCCAGTTGTGTTCTGATGCTGAGCCCTCCACCAGGCCCGACCCACTAGGGTCTCCGGACAAAACAGGCCTTTGGGGCAGTGGGCTTCCCTCCTGGCCATGCCTCTAGGCTACACAGCATCAAGTGCCTGCTGGACCCACCTCCATCCTCCCCTTCTCCCAGCCAGGCTGTGTCCACCTTTCAGGAACTATAACTCCTACCTGCAACCTCTGAGGTCAGCTGTATTGAGTTAGTAGGAAAATATGTTTTCCTGGTCATTTTAGTATGAGCCCAGACTCTGTGCTCTCACAGCCACCTCGAAGGAGGTAAGTGGTCAGTCCCGAGACAGGAGCAGAAATGAGCATGTTTGCCCTTGTCTTACACAGATTTTACTGAAGATCCCATTAGATATAGAGCAAGGTTGGAGGTCGTGTGATTGCACTGCTACAGGTTAGGGATGGTCTGGTTTTCCTTCTTTTGCTAAGAGCAGATGAGCAAATATGCGGTTCTCCCCCCAGCACAGTCCAGAAACGTGAACTGGTGAACCCAGCCAGCATGAAGCAGGCCCTGATCGCATCCGCCCGGCGGCTTCCCGGTGTCAACATGTTTGAGCAAGGCCACGGCAAGCTGGATCTCCTCCGAGCCTATCAGATCCTCAACAGCTACAAGCCCCAGGCCAGGTAGGTGTGCCCGCCTTTCTCCTCTTCCTGAGCTCCCTCAGCATAGGCTATTTGCCTCAAAACAGAACCCACCCCACCAACAAGAGTTGGGGGCCTTGGGGAACTTCATGCTACTGCTTCTGCTGGAACACCAGGACTGCTCCCCACTTGCCCACATTCTGCTGTTTGTAATGTCAGTGATTTAAAGTAATGAATTCCCGCTTTTTTTTACTTAGTAAAACTTTTTTTTGAAGTAACCTTAAACTTAACAGAAATTTGCAAAAATCATATGGTGGTTCTTATATATCATACATCAGGACTCCAGCCCTGCCCTGGGTTTTCTGATGTTAGCATCTTATGTAACCATCGCACACATCACATAGCCTAGCAGTTAACAGTGATGCATTACCATCTGCTAACCTGCAGGCCATGTTTGGATTTTGCCCAGATTTTCCCCACCCCATCCTCAGCCTGGTCCAGGATCCAGCCCAGCATCGGCGTTGCGGTTAGTTGCCACATGTCCTTGGTGTTCTCCAGCTGGGCTCATTGGCTCAGTGCCCTTCCTTTTGTTCTTGGCGGTGCTTGCCTGCATCCTGAGGTTTAGGTGACGTGTCAGGCTGGACCCTCCAGGAAGCAGGTGCCAAGAGATCTCCCGGGGTAGGAGGCAGGAGAAGTGGGGAGAGGACCCGGAGAATCCCTGTTAGAGGAGGCTGAGTTCCCGTGGCGGGGCCGGCTCTGGTGCCTGCTGCGCTCGGTCCCTGGCACAGATGCGGTGGAGTGTCCGGGGCTGGGCGGCAGGAGAGGCAGTGCCAGGGTCCACTGCAGGGGCTCTCTGTCTCTCTGGGACTGCGAAGTGTCTTGGGGGTGCATGCTTGAAGATGATCTTGTTTCTTGCCATACCTTCCATCACTACATTTAGTATCCTTAGATGGTTCTTTCCTGTAATAGTTCTTATATAGAGATTGTCCCTGGCGATTTTCTGCTTCTCTCATTCCTTGTGCATTTATTAACTGAAATTCTGCTGTAAGGAAGTGCTGTCCTCCTCTCTCATTATTTCAGTTACATCAGCATGGACAGAGATCCTTGTTTCACTCTGACTATAATCCATTAATGTACTTGTTTATTCATTGCTCCTGTTGTCCCAGATTTGGCTCTCTGGAGTTCCTTCTGTTTGGCTCCTGTGTCTTTTCAGCGTGTCTCCATCATTGTCCACTGGCAGCATTTCTTTGCCCACTGTGGTATCAGTTCTTTGTCCAAGCAGCCCTGGTCCTTCAGTTGGAGAGTGGGGTTTAGAAATGGACTCCTGGCTCCAGGTCTGCTCTTGGCGGCTGTGCTCCTGCTTGTTTCTGGGCCCTTCCTGCAGACCGAGCTGGCGACTGTCCGCATACACACTCCTGTGCCTTCTCCGTGTCTGTGATGCCACCTGTCTCCCGTCCCACCCACGGCCCTCAGAGTCTTCTTGTCCTTCTCTAGCAGCAGACAGCCTGGCTGTCACTCTTTACCGTGGACGCACACGTGGAAAGTTCTAGAGCTGTAACTCATACCCTGGTGAACACAAGTTTGCTCCCTAGAGGATGGCAGTTGTGGATAGTTCTTTTTAGATTTACAGAACGTAATCATGTTGTCAGTGACCTCAGTTCATTTCTTTTCTTCCTCCCCACCAGGCCCTGTCAGTCTGATTTTGCCTTTTATTTTCAATATAGTTGAGTTCACTGGTTAGTATGAGTATTTCTTTTTGAATTTCCACTACAGTCTGGTTGATTCAGCTGGTTACATACTGCATTGTGAAAGAGGACGGTGACTCAGGTCTGAGCTGCACAGAGCGCGCCTGGCCAGCTGTGGTCCTCCCATCCCTCTGTTCTGCTCCCCGCCCCTCTGCCCCCACAGGTAACAAGGCTGGGTGTTTTTGATTTATCCTTCTTGAATTTCTTTTTCCACAAATGAGCAGATACATATCTATCTTCTTATATATCCCCTTTGTTACATGAAGGATACATTATTGTAAATACTGTTCTGTACTTTTTTCCTGTAAAGGTGTCCTGGAAATCACTTTGTATCCATTCACAGAGGTCTCACTTCTCCTTTTTCATAGCTCCCTAGCTTGGATACCTTTGTGTATTTAAGTACCTGTCTATACATGGGCATTAAAATGTGTCCAGTATTCTGTCATTTTAAGCTGCCTGTGTCTGTGTGTCCTGGTTTTTTGGAGGTGTGTCTGTAGGGAGGATTCCTGGAAGCAGGGTCCAGGCTGTGAGCAGAGGGTACCTGGAGGGTACCGCTGGCCTATCTGCCCAGAGCTGCACTTCATGCCTGTCTGACACATGGGAAGTGCTCCCTCAGGGTTGCTTTTATTTGCAGTTCTCAGGCTGGGAGTGAGTTTAAACACTTTGTCTGTAGGTAAGAACTTTTTCTATGTCTTTCCTGTGAAGTGTTTGTTCATTTCTTTCACCCATTTTTCGTCCCTTGGTTTAAGTGTTGTTTACATATTAGGGTAAGTAACCCTTTGCTGCAGGTATTTCTCCCAATTTGTTAGCTGCCTTTTGTCATAAAAGTGTTTCTGGCCATGCGGTCTTTTTGTTCTAACTGCTGTGTTAGTTTGTCCGTTGTTGTTTTTGCCCCTGGATTTTGAGGCACATGCCCTGAGGTAAAGGAGAGACTCGCCCCTGTTTTCTTCTACTTGTTTGCTTTCTTTTATTTACTTTGAGACTCTGTTCCATTTGGGGTTTACTCCAGTATGTATGGTGTGAGTTGGGAATCTAATTTTATCTTTTACCAAATGACCACCCATTTATCCCAGGTCCAGTTATTAAAAAGTCCATCTTTGCCCAATTACCTGAGACTGAGTCCAGGTCTGCCCTGGGGCTGCTCACGCACTTGTTCCCCGCCAGCGGCAGGCTCCAGGCTTGTGGGGCAGAGGTGATGCCCACGCACGCCACTGTGCCGCGGGCGAGGCCGGCTGGCCTGGAGGCCCCCTCACCGCAGGGAGTGCTGTGAGGCCAGGTTCCTGGACCCTGGCTGAGGCTCAGGCCCGCCCTGATGACGCTTTCCTGCGGTTGTGTCCCGTCATTGCCGTCTCCGACTCTGTCTGCTGCAACACTGTCCTGTCTGTTTCAGTTTGAGCCCCAGCTACATCGACCTGACCGAGTGTCCTTACATGTGGCCCTACTGCTCCCAGCCTATCTACTATGGGGGCATGCCAACTATCGTCAACGTCACTATCCTCAACGGCATGGGAGTCACGGGGAGGATCGTGGACAAGGTGAGACTGCCCTCCGGCTGCCGGGGACATAGGTGTGGCCCAGACTTCCTCCTGTCCACGGCTGGGGATGGGAAGCAGTGGTTTGTTCTCCCCTTAGGCCTTTACGGATAAGTTAGAGATATAGTGATGAGACCAATTTGCTATGCTTGTACTTGGCATCTTGAGTTTGGTTCCTGAATCAGCTAATTGCATTTGAGTCTTCATCTTAACAGTTAATCACTGATAATTAAAGGCCCACTTGTAATTATTTTATTGTTTAATGAGTACACATGGACGTTTGTATTTAGAAGGTATGGTCTTTATTTGAATTTTGTTTTTATAATTTGTTTTACACTTACTATATAAACATTATCACAACAATAAAGGATAGGGAAAAACAACAGAAAAAGGATTTTCGCCTGACATGAACAGAACCACTATTAAAAAAAGTTCAAGTCATATTTTGTAACAAATTACTGTATTACTGTAGTTGTATTTAAATTGCTTCAGTGCCTGTCAACACTGTTTCATCCTTTATTTCATCTCACTTCTTTCTTCCTTTTTTTGATTTTTTAATGTATTTTTGGCTGTGCTCAGTCTCTGTCGCTGTGCACAGGCTTTCTCTAGTCACCGCCAGCAGGGGCTACTCGAGTTGCAGCGTGCAGGCTTCTCACTTGGGCGGCTTCTCCTGTTGCAGAGCGCAGGCTCCAGTGCACGCAGGCTTCAGTAGTGGTGGCGCGCGGGCCTAGGTACCCTGAGGCACGCGGAAACTTCCCAGACCAGGATTGGAACCTGTGTCCCCTGCGCTGGCAGGCAGAGTTTTAGCCACTGGGCCACCAGGAGTGGTGCAGAATGTCTTGATGGCAGGATTTCACTTTTTGTGAAGCTATCACAGAAAGTACCTTTTTTAAAATTCTTTTTGTTACTTTTTGGCCACAGTGTGTCACGTGGGGTCTTAGTTCTCTGACCAGGGTTGATCCCAAGCTCCCTGCAGTGGGAGCAAGGCCTTAACCACTGGACTGCCAGGGGAATCCCCAGGAAGTACATTTCTGTTGATTTTGTGAGATTAATAAAAGTCAGTTGCCTGGGAGGGAAAAAAAAAAGAATCTTTTCTATCCCTTATCTGAAAAGGATATTTTTAGTTATCTTTGCGTGGGTAGGCAAAAATTTAGTCTTTTTTTTTTTTTTCAATTTTCACATTAAAGCATTTAAAAATGTTACTATATATAAGCGCTAATGTTAATGGTTGTTCAATATTACATGGAACTGCTAAGTCATAATTTGCTTACTATTCATACTTGAACAAGGTGGTTTCACCTGTAAATACCCCACTGAATATCTTTGTATATTTGGTTTTCTTTTGTTCTGAATTACATTCTTAACATAATTTCCCTGGGTTAGAATTCCAAGTAAGAGGACATGAATGTTACTGTGGCTCTTGGGACATAATACCAAATGGTTTCCAGAAGAAGAGGTCCATCACCTGAGGCTGCCACTGATGGTGGACAGAGCGGGGGTGTCTGGTGGTACATTCTTTTTTCCCAATTGCATGAAAGTTTAAAAAAATGGAGATAAAATTCACATGGCATGAAATGCTACCCTTTTAAATTGTGCATATCAATGGTTATTACTATATTTACAAGTAGTTTTGTAAGTCTCATACTGTGTAATTCTGGAACATTTTCATCACTGGAAGGAGAGACCGTCGTTAACACTTCCCATTGCCTCTGCCTCAGACCCTGACAACCCTTAATCCACTTTGTCTCCATGGAGTTACCTTTTCTGGACGTTTCCTATGAACGGAATGATACATTTCATGGTCTTTGTGACTGGCCTCTTTCATTGAGTGCAGTGTCTTTAAAAGAGGCTCATCCACACTGCAGTCCATGGGGTTGCTAAGAGTCAGACACGACTAAGCGACTTCACTTTCGCTTTCCACTTTCATGCATTGGAGAAGGAAATGGCACCCACTCCAGTGTTCTTGCCTGGAGAATCCCGGGGACGGGGGAGCCTGGTGGGCTGCCGTCTGTGGGGTCGCACAGAGTCGGACACGACTGAAGCGACTCAGCAGCAGCAGCAACAGCCACACTGCAGTGTGTATCAGTGCTTCACTCCTTTTCGTGCCGCCTTGTGTGGTTAGACCCTACATCGTCAGACCCTACATTGATGAACCTTGCGTTTTTATGTGGTTCATCTTATGACTTTAAATCTACAGGGGATACCGGGTACCTTGTTTAATGTGTGCTTTTTTGGTTATTGATAAAGTGGGGATCTGCATGTTTGTTTCTGATTCTGTTTCTCTTGTGTGAATTAGCTTTTCATTTCTTGACCCATTTTTCACTGGAGTCTAGGTTGTCCTTGTCATCTTCACACCAGTGTTGTGTGTCATGCTGAAAGATTGCCCAAATTACTGGTTTTTTGTCTCTTGGGGTAAGGGGGTGGTCAAGGTTTCACTTTTTCATGTAGATGTTATTTTCATCTTTTATGATTATTTCTTTTCAAAAACTAGAAACTCATCTCTCCAGAAATATAAGAACATTTCAGTCTTATTTTCGACTCACTTTTCTTTTATGCTTGTTAAATATTTAATGTTTTCATCTATATTGAGTCAATGTGATGTGTGTTACAAGAGATGAATGAGAGTTCATTTTTTTCTCAGTTGTTAACCAGCAGTCTCAAAATAACTTACTCAAAATCCCTGTCTTTTCTCATTGTGATACTGTATCCCATGAATGTTTTTCTTCTTTTCCACAGGTTTCTTAAAAAAAATGTGCTTACTCTCCTGGGAAGTATATTACTGTTCTCTGGCTTGTGAGGGAGTTAGCTTGAAGGACTGGCTCATTGTGAGAGCCACTGTCTGTCTCCCCTTTCAGGCTTCCCTTCTTCCTCGAACCTAGAGAGCCTGGTGGGTGGTCTCCTTCACAGTGTGGCCAGCTCTCTTTGGGGCTCCTGAGGCCCCTGCCTGCCCAGTCACTGGCCTTGGAATCTGATTGGTCACAATTTACGTCTGGGTCTTTTTTATTATCTTATTCCTTTAAGTAGTTTGGTTCTTTAAGCACACAGCTGAGATCTAACCCCACATTTGAGCATTTTCTTTTATGTTAATTATCTGTCAGAAACAAGTTCTTTGTCAGACCACGTGTGTCCCCACCCCTTCCTTTGTTAAAGCTTGGAGGGGAGGAAATTTTTCTTTAAAACTGAAGTTTGTCAAAACAAGTGTTTTGTCAAAAATAGTGTTGCTAGGCTTTTCTGGTGGATGATGGTCCAGACCCTGCCTGGGCGGCCTTGGTTACAGGCTGCTCAGTGTCTGTGTACATTTCACTTCGCCTGTTCAGTGGAGTGTTTCTCAGACACCGACGTGGATGAGTTGGGAACCGAGCTACTCACCCAGGCCTCTGCCCCTTCCTCCCGCAGCCCGAGTGGCAGCCCTACTTACCGCAGCACGGAGACTACATCGAGGTCGCTTTCTCTTACTCCTCAGTGCTGTGGCCCTGGTCCGGCTACCTGGCCATTTCTATCTCTGTCACCAAGAAGGCCGCCTCCTGGGAAGGTGTGGCGCAGGGGCACGTCATGGTCACCGTGGCTTCCCCGGCAGAGGTGGACGTACGTGTGCCTGGGGGGCTGGTGGGAAGCTGGCCGTGGGCTGAGCGCCGGGCACTCGGGTATGAGACACAGGCCATGTGGGTCCTGGCCTAGCGAGCACCTGGGGGCATGGCCTGCATGGTGAAGAGGCTGTGGGCTGTTTCGTGCCACGTTTCAGGCATAAAACATTTCTTCTGAGCAGAAGGGGCGTTTCAGAATTCTTCTCTTCCTTCAGTCAAACAGTGGTGCAGAGCAGACGTCCACAGTGAAGCTGCCGATCAAGGTGAAGATCATCCCCGCCCCTCCCCGGAGCAAGCGTGTCCTCTGGGACCAATACCATAACCTGCGCTACCCGCCTGGCTATTTCCCCCGGGACAACCTGAGGATGAAGAACGACCCTCTGGACTGGTGAGCCCATCACCCCTGCCCTGTCCTTCCCCGGCCATGCTGGGGTGGGAGGGAGGGTGATCCTTGGCAGGCATGTAAGGCTGCCTGTGTGGCCACCGCGGTTCACTGCCAGCATGTCTGCTTGCCCATGCTGAGTTTGTGCAGCACAGCTGGCTGCTTGCTGGCCTTTTACATCTGTGCCACCACTAAAGTGATGCTTTGGTGCACTTTATAAAACATGTCTTTGGCTATATCTTCTCATTGTTTTCTCTCCTTCATGTCTATGCTATGCGGGTAATTTCCTGTTATCACTACTTTATATGTATCCCAGGGCAAGCTGGTCTGAAAGGCTGGCTTTTGTGCCAGTGGACCAGCCCTCTGGGCAGTGAAGCTGCTCCTTTGGAAGTGAACCCCGTGGCCGTGTGGCCTTCAATCCGTGGAAGGACTGGGAGGGTTAGTGCTGGGCTTCCTCTGTTTCAGGAATGGTGACCACATCCACACCAACTTCAGGGACATGTACCAGCACCTGAGGAGCATGGGCTACTTCGTCGAAGTCCTTGGCTCCCCCTTCACGTGTTTTGATGCTAATCAGTACGGTGAGCAGTGCGAGGTGCTGGCAGGCTGCCCCGCTTGGCTGGGGATGGGTGAGGGTAGGCTAGGGTCTGTGGTCCTGACGGTCAGCTGAAATGTGAAACTCTCAGGATCACTGGGGACAAGGACATTGGTACAGTTTCGTTATATTAGCATCAACATTATTGACTGGGTGATTTTTGCAGAAAGTAACGCCTGTAGCTTATGATTTGTTATGTAAGTGAAAATTGAAATTGAAACATTCCGGTCGGTAATGTTCGAGTAACAAAATAACGTATTAATATGTTTCTGGTCAATAAGTTGTTAATTTTTTTTTTTTAAAGAAATTCTAGCATAGAATTTTGCTTCTTTTTGAGTAAGTGAAATATCCTCGTGTAGGTCATCACCAGTGAAACAGGCCACAGCTGGCCAGTGTCCACGTGCTTTCGGACCCTGATCCTTTCTTCTACACCCGCTTCTGATGTGGAATAGAGGCACAGGACAGAGTATTAGAAACCAGTAACTGGAGATGCTGAGGCCAGGGTAAAACCATATGTCTGAAATGGTGAGATGACCATTCTCACCCCTGTCCCTCAGGAACGTTGCTCATGGTGGACAGTGAGGAAGAGTACTTCCCAGAGGAGGTGGCCAAGCTGCGGAGGGATGTGGACAACGGCCTCTCACTCATTGTCTTCAGTGACTGGTACAACACATCCGTGATGAGGAAAGTCAAGTTTTATGATGAAAACACGAGGTACTGACATGAATTAGATAAGAAATTTGACTTTATAGGAATTAAATCCCACCCAGCAGAGACCTAGAGTGATGACCTTTCTGGCCATCAGGCAGGTTCAGACTCCTGGTTAGGGCAAGCTCTCCTTTGGCAGAGATGTTCTTGAAAGTCAGCTGCTAATTGAACCAATACTAGTTGAAAGGGTTCATTGTTTTTGTTGATCTTAAGACACTGGAGCCTTAATTTTCTGTTTATTCTTTTCTGTTCTTCCATCTCTCATTTACTGTATATGTTTAAATGCACCAAAAGAACTGTTATTTAAAGAAATCTTGCAGTAGATTGGTTATGGATGACAAATTTCCAGTGTATTATGAATGTCTCATCCTTATGATACATGTTCTTTCTTCAGAGTCTGTGACTTGAACTTCATGAGTTTCCTTCTTCCTTCACTGACCCTCTCAAGGTCTAGGCTGTATATGCAATGTGTTTATGTTAACTGTGCATTTCATGAAATAAATTGGGCTTTGGTTTATTCTGTACACTAATTGGAGCATTTACATTGTGCTGTTACTCAAACCTGGACAGTTAATTTTAGGTAAAACCTAGTGTGGATGGAGTGGCCTCTGGTGGGAGAAGTCGGTTTTCTCACAAAATATGATGGGTTTGTGGGATGCCTCCAGTGCCTCACGAAGGCCCTGTCCCTGTCATAGGCAGTGGTGGATGCCGGACACCGGGGGAGCCAACGTCCCAGCCCTGAACGAGCTGCTGTCAGTCTGGAACATGGCGTTCAGCGATGGCCTGTACGAGGGGGACTTTACTTTGGCGAACCATGACAGTAAGGTTTTGTGTTTGCTTTTAGTAGGTCTCGTCGTTCCCAGAGGTGGGCTAGCAGATGCTGTGCGTCTTTGAAGTCTTGAGTTTCAGAGAATAATGTGCTGTCACCTAAATATGCAAAACCTGTGGAGAGAACTGTGCAGTATTTGCACAGAAGACACCTGCAATTCTGGGTGCTCCCCCTAGTCTTTGTCCAGATTTGTAAGATAAAATACCTCCTGTCAGCATTCCTAGTTTTGGTTCTTTGTGTTCTGTATATTCCCAAATAAGGAACACTCCCCAGGTCCCTGATTATTTATGAAATTCTGTTTATGAAATAACATTGCATACCTCACTTAAGAAGTACCCCACTGTCCCCCTTCGTTCTGGTGACTAGTTTCTGAAACAGCGTCTTGAGCATTATTGTCACTAACTGCTCTTCCTGACTTAGGTTGTCCCAAGTCTGACAGCTCCGATTTCTTTAATCTGCCCAGAAACCTCAGATTAATAGCATAATTTAGCTTGAATTTTGAGATTATTACTTGTAGTTTGTGTGACCAGCCAATAATATTAGCTCCTCTTAAGATTAGGAATGGTTTTAGTAAATACATAATGTCTAAAATGTGCATCCAGGTAAATGAACAGCTGCTGCTGAATGCCTTCAGTGTTTCCAGGTTCTAACTGTGAATGGCTGTTTATTCTAGTGTATTACGCGTCGGGGTGCAGCATTGCTAAATTTCCAGAAGATGGCATCGTGATAACACAGACATTTAAGGACCAAGGTAAGGAATATGCTATTCATATGCTTTTTGGTTTCTCTTTTTCTTTCTGTTTAATTTTTAATCACAGTTTTATTACATGTAAATCACCTACCATATGGAGGAGGGCATGGCAACTCACTCTAGTTTTCTTGCCTGGAGAACACCATGGACAGAGGAGCCTGGTGGGTTACAGTCCATGGCGTCGCAAAGAGTTGGACACGACTAATAAAACAACTTAGCATGCATGCATGCACCTGCCATAACATTTGCTCTTTTAAAGTCTACAGTTCAGTGATTTTTTTGTATATTCACAAGTTGTTCGGTCATCACCACCACCTAGTCCCAGAACATTTTCATCACCAGAAAAGAAGTCCATTCTCCATTAGCAGTTTGGATTTTTTAAAAATTCATCACAGTGTTTGTATGGTACTTCAGGTAAGATGTCTGTGTGATGATTCTGGAGGTACCTAGGAAGGTTCAACCATCTTTTGCTGATAATTAGAATACGTGGGTAGTGAGCACTGCAAAGTAAGTTGACTTTCCTATAGGAGGAGAGGGTATTGGTAAGGGTTTTTTGTGTTTTTTTTTTTTT